>CM051379.1:11684153-12234153 GCA_028015245.1 Cardamine occulta | reverse complement strand
GTGTCTTCTCCTCTTGTGGGCAGACATTGGGCGGCATTAAAGTCTCAGGTCTTTGCAAATACCCAGATTCTACAGTGTCTAAAGCATTGCCTCCACTGTTCAGGTCTGGTACAAGAGTAGCAACAGGTCTGCAGAGTGTATCTGCCGTAGTAGCTTTCCCATCTGGAGATTGTACCAATGGTTTTTCAAGGAGAACTTTCGCAATCGGCTCATTAGCAACAGATTTAGAAAAAACTGAGTGGCCAATGATATGTTTGATCTTTTTCTTTGACTTGGAGGCTTCATGCTCATTACCTGGAGTTGAAACACCATTAAGAGACTCGATCTTTGACTTCTCAGATTTCTGCAACTCAAAGGTCTTCTTCTCAGTATCAGCAACTGAAACACCACTGCGAGGCTCGATCTTTGACTTCCCTATATTCTTTGACTTTGACGTTTTCTGTTCAGTACCCTTAGATAACATCAAATCCTTAAAACCAGCCATGCTAGCCAACTGCAACTTGTAAGCATTTTCATCATGAAACACTGAAATTCTGAATTTGGAGAAGAACCACTCAAAGAGACCGTTGTTGTCAGTCTCTTCTGAACAATTGTAATCAACAGCAAACAGCTTGAGTTTAGATATCAAATCAGAAGGAGGCACATTTACTAGACGGTCTCTCGCATACACATTGTCAACCTCACTTACAAATTTCCTAAACCATTCTTTCCGAAACTTCTTCCTGCTATTACCTGCAACAATGGATGGAGAACCAACAAACTGAGTGTCATTCATCTTAGCGGTGAAACTTTTCCTACCCTCATTTTGGTGTAGGTGGCCCATTGGTATCTGCTTATGCCCAAAGAAAGTATAAAAAGCCGATAACCGAGTCTGCATAACTGTCGTCTCAAGTAGTGTCCCAGCATTCAAAACACAATTCGCAATAGTCTTCAGCTGAGTGACAAACTCTTTTGGTTTCAACCGATCTACCGAAAATTCACGCAGTATCAAAGGCTTGTTCTTCCGATTCTTTCCATTTTGAGCTGATATTATTCCATTCCCATCAGCAATGCAAGAACAAGTCATATCAAGTTTCAACGAGTTTCCCAACAAGGACATAGCTTTCTCTACAGCA
The DNA here is from genome assembly GCA_028015245.1 of Cardamine occulta. Classification (NCBI taxonomy): domain Eukaryota; kingdom Viridiplantae; phylum Streptophyta; class Magnoliopsida; order Brassicales; family Brassicaceae; genus Cardamine; species Cardamine occulta. The sequence continues at coordinate 12,233,038 of CM051379.1, read as the reverse complement.
ACGAAAAAGCCAATATCATTCCCTTGATTCACCACTTGCTCAAAGCTCTCCTTAAAAGGCTTCAACTTGGAAGATGCAAACCACGAAACAAGATGGCTGTGACCAATATATCTAACCATAAAACTCTCCTTTGCATCAGCCTTGAAACCAACCACTTCTCCTGGCCACCATTTCTTGTATTTATTCATCACCCATACAAGATTGCCAACCAGAAACTCCTGAGTTTCATCCTCTCTAAACCCATTATTTCCTTTCACCAGATTCTCATTGGAACAACCACCATTAGATTCAAAGACCTTGTCAGAACTATACCCAGTTAAAGATCCACTAAAATCAACAACAAGGGATATATTTCCCCCAGAAACCTCAATCTTCCTCACTTTATCACCACCACCTTCGTCATCGCATTTCAAACCATCCATAGAATCTCTTAGGGTTTTCCTATCTGGGTTTTGTAATTTCATCACTGCACCCAAAAACCAAAAAAGAAAAAAAACAATCTTTCTGCATCAAGACACCATATTACTCATATTTGAATACCAAATAAACCCCAACAAACAAAAATCAAAATTTCAACAAAAACAAAAAAAAAACAAAAAATCGGATCAGGAAAATGAAACCTTGAGCAAAATCAAAACTTTTTTCTACGGAAAAGAAATTAAGAAATTACCTGCGAGGAAAAACAAAAGAAATTCTCAAATCTCTTTTGTTATCTTGAATCAAATGTTTGTTTTTTTCTCAGTGGGGTCAAGCAATGTGATTCCTGTAGAAGCGTAACAGAAATGGTGTGTGAGTGAGTAAGTAAGAGTGAGGAGAATAAACGTGAGGAAGAGAGATGAGTGTAAATGTAGTGTACGATGTTCGTCTTCGCTGTCGTCGGTGACTCGGTGAGATTCTTTCTACGTATTTGCCACTCTTGTTCATATCTCTATACATCAGTCTCAGCGGAGTTATAAGAAGCTTAAACCGGAAATTATACCAAAACCACATTAAACAGCAAACCGAAAAAGTCTCACCGATAAACACGAGGCTTCAACAGTTTCAAACTGGATTCGATTCTCCCTCATTTATTACCAGACCCATTACAAGCTCTAAAACTATTTACATTAATTTAATTATTTTCAATAATAATTCATTATTTAGTTTGTTCATAAAACTATTTCATATTTTTGTACATTATTCAAAATTAATTAATCATTTAAAATATATAAATTAATTTTAACAACGTAATTAATAAAAAAAATTATTATTTTATGCAATATAAAACGTTATAACGAGTAAAATAAAATGATAAAGAAGTATAGTATTTTACTGTATAGTGTTAAATCAATTCTAGTATATTTTTTATTGCCGGCAATCAATTATAGTATTTTAAATACTTCAATTAATAAATTTAACTTGTTAACATAATTCATTATATTTACACCCTAAACAAAACAGATTGCAATACAGAGGAAGAAGCACAAAATGTGTTCATTGATAAAGGTGTTATACCCTTTCCCACAAGCACAATACAGATTACCTATACTGCAATCTTAATTTTTGGGTTTTGTTTTGTCATTCTTTATAATTTCTCTATTTTTAATTTTTAGTGATAAACTTAACGGAAATGTAATAAGATATTTCTATATCAGTTTTAAATTACTCTAAGAGAACAAAAATCCGAGTAACTATTATGATGTGCTAGATTCACATTCTTAAAAAAACTTATGAAATTATTAATTCTGCATTCTAGAAAATTTATAATATGTTTTTTTCAGTTATTAGAAATCGGCCAATCGTAGCCAGACCAACAAAAAAATCTCTAACTTTAAAGTAATTATATTTTTATTTTAAATCGAGCTATTATTTCCAATTGATAAAATAATTCACAAATTAATATGTCAAAAATCTAAAATATTTTATTGTACATGACACTTGTCACCATTAAATGGCAAGGTGACACGTGTTTTATAAGGGAGGTGTACTCATGCATGTACACATTTCTTGGAACAAAACAGAGGGAAAAAAAAAAAGTTTGGCCCATTATGAGTCGGATTGCCTAATTGAAACTTTGAGTATTACTTTACTTTACCAACTTCTATCTCTGGGCTAAGCCCACTATAATGACCATTTCCTTTTATCATACTTCTTTCTAGCCAATGATAGTAAGTGACTGAGTGAGATTGTAGGAGAGAGGAAAATACAAAAATATATTTCTATATAATTATTTGAGTAATATTAAAAGCCAAATAACCTTCCATTTATATGGGATATTACAACAAATGTCATTAGACAATCTTTTTTTTTTTCAAATCTTACTAATAATTATAATAATTTTTTATTTAATTAATCAATTTCCTAATAAATAGCACAAAAAATCAATATATAGATATTTTAAATTTAAATGAGTTTATTTTTATTTAGTATATCCTAAATAAATATAATTTTTAATTAGAGTATTTAAATAATATAGTATCTAATTTTTTAAAATAAATTTATTAAAGATACAACAATAATCACAAAATTAATATAATCAAATAAAAAATTTGAAAATAATATTTTGAACAATTATTACTTTTCACAAAAAATAAACTCAAAGGGGTAAAATAAAAATTAATTTTTATACCATCTAACTTTAAATCATCATAATCTTTAAATATTCTAACGTTTATAATTGGTCAGGACGGATCAGAACAGATAAAAACTGGTTAAGATGGATCATGACGGATCTCAGATCGAGTTTCTTATCATTGATAATAATTGATATAATGGAGTAAATAAAATTATTATACATTTTTTGAATAATGTGAAAATATATACATAACACCATTTAACTTTTACAATGAAATTATATTATAATCTAACTTATTAAATAAATTTATCAACAAATATAACACCGTAAATAATTATATATAGTAATTTTAATTAATACACTATAAATTATATATAATAATAATAAATAAATAAGATACTAAAAACATAATATAAAATGTAATTTAAAATATTAATAATAATTTATGACAATATAAACTAACAAAATATAAAATATATATATTTATGTGCTGTATCAGATTACTATCTAATTTTAATATTAAATTAATATTTTTAAGGGCTGAGGTTGGACCAACCTGGTTGGTTGACACTTAATAAAAGTATTATAAAAAAAAAAAGAGGTTGATGGTTCACCGATCAACTTTCTGTCCCTACTTTGAGTAATTTAGTCTTTTCCTATTTACTTATCCATAGGCCATAGTATATGATATGAAGTTGTAGCCTTGTAGGATACATATTGCTGAAATTGTTTTTTTTTACAGCAGTGCTGAAATTGTATTGTTTCAACATGATTTCATATATATATATACTAGAGTATGACCCGCCCGATGAGAAAATTTTTTAATTTTAAAATAAATTAAATATAAATAAATTTATTTAAATTAAATATTTATTGTTAAAGATATATTTTAAATTATTTTAGAAAAAAAATAGAAAAAAATTTTGTTAGAAAAAATAGTTATTTTACGAATTTTTTTATTTTTAAATTAATTAATTAATTTAACTTTTTTTATTAAAATTTTATTATTAATATATTAAAAATTTATATTATATCTAGTAGCTTTTGATTATATTTTGTTGTTTATTTTTTTATCAATGTATAAGATAAGTTTGGACAAAATATTTAAAATCCGAATAACCAAACCGAATTCAACCCATAAAAGAAGCCAACATGACAAAATTCAGAATGGATCCTAGACTCATATATCCGAATAACCAAACCAAAAAGTAAATAGATATCCGAAATATTTGAAATATAATTATATACCCAAAAATATGTATTGTATTTAAATATTCTTTAACCTAATTAACCTACAATTATAAACCAAAAATATAAATTATTTTTATACTTAAATAACTAAAATGTCTAAAACTAACAAAAAATATCTGAAGTTTCATAATTATATTTGTGAAATTTCACCAATTTTTCATTTCTTTTCCAAAAAATTTAACATATATTAGAAAAATAGAAACTAAAAATTATCCACTATATTATTTAATTTTTTTCTCTGATTTTTTTTTATTAAGAAAAACAAAAATAACATAATTTTAAGACACATGTCATAATCTATCGATCAACCGACACATGTCATGATCTTGTGAATTCTAATTTTGACATGTATCGATCTCTCGTGAGTAATTCAACTTTATATAATAATATATATATATATATTAAACTATGATAATACGAGCAAAATTTAGGAAATAATCGTGCGAAGTTGTCCGAATTAATGTGACGTACACCGGTCAAATTTAAAATTTTCTTGTTTTGTTATAAGTAGAGTTTTATCATGCGCAAACATATTTAAAATTAATTGTTTATACATAGGAAAGTCTTAAACTTTTCTTTAATAAGAACGCTGACATTTTAGCACTTTTGAGGGAAAAATTCACAACTTCAAGAAACCTCATTGCTTTATTAAGCTCATTCTTTCTTTTCTTCTTCTTTATTTTCTCAAAAAAAAAAATTATAGATTAGTATACTATACGGCTAAACCCCAATCTATATATTTTTAAAAATATGGCAGAAAGATAGTTGCATTTGAGGTTGCTTTTACAGGGGAAAAAAAAAACTCATTCCTTATTTCTCTCTGGTTTCAAGGCACTGCCTTTCCTGAGTTTCATGATTTTGATTCCTCTGTCATTACTTTTTTTTTATTGTCCTCTGACTCCAATCACTTTAAAATTTAGTATATACTACTACTGATTACCAAAAAAATTATAGATAACTTATGGTATATACAAGACATGGACTGCCAAAATTCTCCTTCTTTAACTAAACCCAATAAAGCTCATGTGTTATTAGCAATTTACTAATCTATTTACTCCCCCAAATACAGTCACAAACAGCCTTTTCCTTTCATCAGTAAATTCAGTTGACTAGCAAGAAAAATAAGTATATATGTGACTTGTGAGAGTAGGAAAGTATGGTAGGGTCCAAAATAAATATGTCGAGTGTGGTATTGAGTGAATTACATTTTCTTTTCTACGATTTACTTCTTCTTTCTTTAATCCGAAAATTTTAGTTTTTTTTTTTTAAGATTAGTGTAAATTTTGTTACAATTCAACGCAGTGGAACATTGTATTTGTAATTACAACCTAGAAATTCAATGACATGTCAAGTATGGTGGAAATAAACCTTTAAATTAAAAAATATTGTGGATATTAATCAATTAAAAGTAAGAAAAATAAAGCACTGAGATTGAACGGAAAAAGTTGGTTAATGGACCTTCGACATAATGTTTTGCATATGGAAAGAATATCCATGTGCTTTTTGAATTAGCCCGATCGATCAAAAAGTTTGATCCATCCTTTAACTCTTTTTTTTTTTTTACGTTTACTTTAAATTTTAAATGAACTTAAAAATAACACACATTGGTGAGTGGACTATATGAACAAACATCAATTAGGTAAAAGAAAAAATGACATCAATTTGGAAGAATAACAAATGTGTTGAGTTTTTTTGTTTGTTATAAAATTAAGAATATGATAAAATAAAACTATGCATCTGCTTCATCTTGAAACCAAACAATATAAGTACGTTTATCTCTTTTGCCACAAGCTCAAATTTATTGGAGGCCGAAGGATTTGTGATACTACTACACAGTCCAACATGTTCGAGTTTTTTTTTTTTTTTTTTTTTTTTTTACAAGTTTAGAAGATATATATAACATCAATATAAATTTTTTGACAATTTGTATTTATGGTAAAGAAACTTTTTAACTGAAATTCAAACTAATCTATTATCTATGTAAAACAAAACCGGATATTTAATCAGTTAAAACGTTATAATGGTCAAGAACAAAACCAAACACTAGAGTTCCGTAAATGGTGAGACATGACTTAGACCCACATGGAAATATTTTCGCCATTCGAACGTCACGCCACTTGACTATATCACTCTTTGGTTTTGCAGTTTAGATACTTTTGTTTCATAAACTCATAAGTATATCCAAAAGTTGTAGCATTTGGTGTTTAAAATCTAATTGATCCAAATTGGTTAGTGCATATTGGACTAAAAAGGAAATGTTATAGTGATGACATTAAGTTAATCTCGAGTTGTAAACCGGATTTATTTTGCATTTTGGACTAGAATCGATAAGGTGAACAGGTTTAGACTCAGATTAAATTTGCTTCGATGTTGGTTTACGCCTATACGGTTAAAATGTTTGCTAGGTAAGTTTGTTGTATTTGAGGCTGATTATAAAGGCAGCACTCGAATTGATCTTGATGTAATGTATGGTAAGATCGAGTATGTAATTTTGTTAACTGTGACGATAGTAAATTGCTAGTGTTATCTAGCTGAGACGTAGGATTCTTCTATTTGCGATTATGAATGTGAAAAAGACTCAGTGCTAATATATCGATCTGGAATTACTATAAATTCAGTTACACTGAACAACTTTCAAAATTTGTATTTCCTATAACACCTAGTTGGAATCCCATTTAAGAGAAATTTAGGCATAGTTTAGATTTGGATGGAACGATATGCAAACTTCACTATCAAAAAAAAAAAAAAAGGTGCAAACTTCCATCAGAATTTTTTTTAAATGTGCCTTAAAAAGGTTTTTGCATCATTTAACAAATATATGCATGAACCACGTACACCATAAATAATTTAGACGAAAAGTTGTATAAATTAACAAAATAAACTATATATATATATATATATTCAAATTTATCATTAAAAAAGATCTAACATGGTTGCAAAAATCAATATTACAAAAATAATTTATCTGTTTTCGTAAAAGCTAATTGGTGAAGTTATGAAAATAACAGCTAAGTTGGAAACCATGATTCTTAAAATTATGATATTGGTTAAAAGTTAAAACTATAAATTCGAGTTTTTTCCTTAAGGAAAAAATTTGGAGTTTTACGAAAAATAAAAACAGATAGCTGCAGTATCATTTTCTTTATTTCTTTATTTCTTTATTTTTTTTTCTCATGGAACAATTAAAAAAGTTTTACCCCTCAGTGTTGTCACATAGACACAAAGGCATATCTGTCTCTCATAAATCTAGAGGGAAGGGCATAAGATAGGGTTAGGATATTTCTTGAAACTCCAAAAATAAAAGAGAAGCTAGAAAACATTTGGTTCAAAGTAGTAATCATAATTTTCCTCCCCTACCTCTGACTTCTCTTCTTACCTCATCATCATTACAACCTCACTTCTCTCTCTCTCTCCCCCTTCACTTTAATTCCCCCAATATCATGATGATAGTGATGATGATAATTCATGCTCATCTTCGTCGTCTTCTTCTCCTTCTTCTTTCTCTTCACCTCCCAAGTCCCAATACCCAAGAAGAAGACTTCAACACACTACCCCAAGATCAAGAATCCCAAGAAAAAGAAGATGAAGTAGTTGATTCTCATAATCATCAAGATTTTAAGATTAGGGTTTACCTCATCTCTCTCTACTTTTTCATTTAGATCGATTCTTGATCATCATCATCATCATCATCATCATCATATGTTTGTTTCATCATCCACGTGTGCGTACGAGATCCAAAAGGGGAATCAAGCGTCTCGGTCCGATCTTTCGCTGCTTCAAAGCGATCTGCATCTTATAAATCATCATCAAGTGTGTCTTTATTATCTCTCTTTCTTTCTTTCTTTTTTGTATTTCTTTTTCTTTTGACTACTTTTTGCTTCTTCTTCTTGATTTCTCTTTTCTCGATCGGTGTTTTAGTTTTTACTTATGTAGATTTATGAATCTACTTGTATCACTATCTATCCCTATGTTCTTCTTTCGAATTCTACTTAAGAAATTAAATCCTATATATGATTGTCGGAGTAATTGCTAGCTTGGATCGATGAAACCTAACACAAGGTAATAATTTATTATATATACGACAACGATTCATGTTTGTGTATTTATGATTGTGTATGGTGGATAATGTTTCATGGAATTTAGAATATGAAGCATGTTCATGTCATGTACATGTATATGCATAATCTATAGATCGATATGGTAGATCATTCCTTATATATACACAAATGATTATGTCGTGTTGGTACAGTAAAAAAAAGTTATGATGACGAAGGTGACGAAGAAATGTGTGCGTACATAAATACATTTACAAATAGTTTTCTCGTTCCATATATATTTGACCACATAATGTTTAAGCAAGTGTAAGATTTCCCGAGACTGCATTTATTGCTCTAATTTGTTTTTGTCGGTTTTTGTCGCTGCACCAAAGTGATTGTACAATTTCTGCTTTTGTCTTTGATCTGTCTGAATTAACTTTTACAGCTTACACGACATATATCCGCACGACACAGATAGGTGGTGCTTGAATTTATACTTAAGACCAAAATTATTTGAAATAAACGGTTACATATAAGAGCATTATTTATAAATTTATACATAACAGAAAGAAACACCCAAAGATGTATTTTTTGGAGATAGAATTATTATTGGATGCAACCTATATGCGATGGCTCATTTAGGTGTGTTGTTACCTTGTTGTCTTGCTTAAGAATCAGCTTGCATTCGTATATCAAATAGGCACTTTGTTGTGTGCTGTTTTTTAATAATAGGCAATAAGGTTTCATTTTAGGTTTTGGATCTAGTGGGTTGGGAGATTAAAACGACTAGTTAATGAGTATATGTGTGTGTGTGTATATATTGCTTTAAAAGAGCTAGTGACTGAAAAGTTCTTTAATGTCTATACCGTTTTGACCTGTCACGCCGAATAATCAATTAACAAAAATCTTAAAAACTCAAAAGTGAATCTGTTCATTTTGCACAAGTATCAATATATGATACCTTTACACATAAAAAAGGCATATGAAATGTGTAACATATCATCTACTCGGGTTTGAATAGTAACATTTACCACACAAAAATACTAAGAAAATATATTTTGATGATTTAGTAATCACAAAATAGGTCAAGAATTAGTATTAGTGAAAGCGGTACCACCAGTACTTCTTTACCGTTTCTAATTGTTAAGTTATTTTTCAACCTCTATATTTTCTTACTATTTTGTATCCCTAATCGGATCCATCAGGTCTCCCTTCTTTCAAAATATTTTTCACTGTGAATATATTTGGATTTCTTAAAAGCTCATTGTTCGAAGAATGTGTGGCCGTCGGAGTGTAGCCACATGAAACTTTCATTTAAGTCTGTAGCCATAAGGGTTTTTAAAAACAGTGTTTAACCACACAAAAAGTTTGTTTTCGAGTTATAGCCACATAAATGTGGATTTTCTATTGACTTTGACGGTTCCGTTAAGCAGATTGCCTTAACCACTAACAGAAGCGTTTTCCGAACTGAAATCTAATTTTCAATGTTTTAATTTGGGTTAGAAAGAAGGGACCGTCGGAGTGTAGGCACATAGAAACTTAGCTACAAGGGTTTTTAAAAGCTACCAGAAATCAATGATTTATATCTGTTTATGGTCTAATTTTCATTTAAGTCTGTTTATAGTCTACCTAAACAGAAACCAATGATTTAAATCATGTCATCAAATGATTCTTTAACCACATTCCTATCTCTCTTATAGCATTTTTTTTTTACTTACATAACACCAATTTGCTTACCTTATATTGGTTGCAGGTTTTCTACATGGATTCTCTAAAATTCTACCTCTCATTATATGGTCACAAGTTGCATGTGATGTCCATTGACATCTCATCGGATGGAGAATTGATTGTAACTGGTTCTCATGGTTTTTAAAATTTCTTCTGTAATGATTGATCTGAAAAGTTTCACCGTCGATGGATCAATCTTAGTTAGGAAAAGATATGAAGGAGAAAGGATCAGGAAACATGATCAGAGAAAAGAGGCGGAGAAGGAGAGAGGAGGAAGAAAGAAACGGAAGAAGCATTTCTTCTGTAATCATTGTGGTGCTTAAGTGACACATGACTTTGCTTTACAGTGTCTTGGGTGTAAAGTTTGTCTGGAATACCTATTATCTATTCAACATTAAGGAAAGACCGCCTTGTGAAGTATTGGGATGCCGACAAATTCGAGCTATTGTTAACGCTTGAAGGACATCATGCAGAGATTTGGTGCCTTGCTGTCAGTAATCGTGGTGATTTTATCGAGTTATAAAAACAATGGAAACTTTTCGTGTGGCTAAACAATGTTTTTAAAAATCCTTGTGGCTAAAGATTTAAATGAAAGTTTCCATGTGACTATACCCCGACGGCTCCTTCTTTCTAACTAAATTAAAACATTGAAAATTATATTTCGGTTCAGAAAAGGTTTCTATTAGTGGTTAAGGCAATCTGCTTAACGGAACCGTCAAAGTCCATGGAAAATCCACGTTTATGTGGCTATAACTTGAAAACAAATTTTTCGTGTGGCTAAACATTTTTTTTTTAAATCTTTATGGTTATAGATTTAAATGAAAGTTTCTATGTGCCTACACGACGGTCCGAAGAATGTGTGAAGATTATTGTTCTACAAGGAAAAATAAAACACAACCCGGTAAAATACGATATAAATCTGTTTAGGCCCGTCAAACCGAAGTTTAAACTTTAAACTATTAGCCCGAATAAATTCAAAGTCTTAAACTTAAAGGATCATTAGCCCGATTGACATGTCTATCCTTGGTTAGATTAGATATCAATTCAAACCCTAATGATTCCCGAAGTAAATTTTTTTTTTTTTTGTGATGAGGCTTATCGACCCAATTCAGCCCATTTATAGAATATATCTGATGAGGCCCACACTTTTTACCTGTCTTTCAAGGACCCTCCCTAATTTTAGTGACGTGTATATAGACTTCAGTTTTGCTAACAAGGAAACAAAAATCTTAAAAAAAGGAATTCACCAATCACTACATTTGGAGAGGAAGTCAAACAAAACTGAAGAGGAATACGTTATGTATTGGAGTTAAATACGTAATGGATAAAGACTAATGAAAATTAGGAAACTTAATTATACATACACGGAATCCAGAATGAACAGAAGAACAAAAAAATGTATTTAGCTTAATTATCATTTAATTTGCACCACCAATTGATGAATGAAACGTCATCAAAATCACAATAGTACTAGCTTTTATTGTTGGTCAACTACTAATATAAAATAATTAAAAGATATAGAGAAGACGTAATCTTCTATCTAACCCCACCAAACCCTATAAAATGCGTGACTTTGTATTAATCACGATTTAATTAATATAAATACATTTTCTTCTCACCTAGTCAAAATCTTTTCTCTCTGTCTCATACAAAATGGAGAAAAATTCTTGGGCGGATCAGTGGGACAACAATCAATCATCGGGAAAAACGAAGGGTGACGGAGAAAGCGGCGGTGGTGGTGCGACGGCGAAATACAAAGAGAAGGTGGGGGCTGGATTAGGGAAGACAAAAGCAGCGGCAAGTTCAGGGTTGAAGAAGGTGAAGATAGGAACATCGTTGGGTCTTAATTGGGTCAAAGACAAGTATCACAAAACCACCACCAAGAATTGATTCATTCATTAATCTCTTCTTCGTTTTTAATTACATAAGAAAATTATTTGGGTTTGATTCTTACTTTCTTCTTCTTCTTTTGCTACAGTTTGTGTAATTGGAGAGATTAAAGTCTTTAGAAAATTATGTTGGATTCGTTTGATTTTTTTTTATGGTTCCGTTGAATTGTTTGATGGGATGATATACTACAAATCGTAAATTGGATTAGAAAGTTAGAAAACTCAAAATGAATTTTGATTTTAGATTTTAGATGACTCTTGATTGAAATTTGGATTCTTGGGTTGCGTGATGCGTTTTGAAGATCAGTTACCAAAACAATTTAAAATTTCTGTTTTAAGTCGAGTTACAGAAATGGTTTATTGGACTCCATAACACATAAACCAAAAGGGAATATATATTAGAATAAATCAGAACATTACACAACTAAAAATTCAGTGCTTTGTTTGGCTAGGGTCGTCCTGGCAGATGAGTTATTGTTGTTTGCGTGCAAGTACGCTCATATTTGTACGAGATACTAATATTTAGGCCTCCACATATTACATAATGCAATCTGGTTACTCACAAACAAAAAAAAAAGTTACCCTCATAAAGTCTAGATATATATTATTCATGGTGTCTTTAATTTCTCAATAATTTCATTTCACAAATTATATTATTAATTTAAATCACCCCAGTTTTTTTTTTTGGGTTATCAAAAAGGTATCTAGTTAATGCATTTATATTTATGACAACTTGAATTTTGTGACAGTTAAAAACTTTTATGATTAATAATACACTAATAATAATAAAAATTAAAATCTCGACTAATACTAAAATACTATATTAAAAATACTTTAGTTTGTAAAAAATTTATCATCAATTCATCAATTTATTAAGTCTACCATATTCACAAAAAAAATGAAAATTGTCACACAAAAACATACTACTATTAAATTTTGACGACAAAAAAACAATATTATTAAATTGATCATCAATTAAATAAACAGTTTAAATAGCAGTTGGGAAGCTAAGAGCATCATTATTGGGAAAAATCCATTTGCGTTTCTTAAGTAATATTTAATTATAATTTTGAAGTTAAGAAATTATGTTAAGAAACTTCTGTTTTTACTGTTTTATTGGTAAAAACTCATTAGGGGTTCTTAATTTTTTTTTTTTTAATAATTTTGTTTTATTTTAAATAGAGTTTATTTTTTTAATTAAACATAATTGACATAAAAACATAACATTTTAAACATAAATTTTGAAAAAAATGTAAAAGAATGCTTAATTTGAGTTTCTTTTTGATCTTGTCTATGAATCGCTTTCTGTTCATCCATCGAACGATTCCAATTCATTAATATGTTAAAAAAATTTAGAATTTTAATTTTGAAGTTAAGAAAAAATTAAAAAAAATTTAACTTTTTTTTAAAGTTAAAGTTAAGAAAAAGTAAAAAAAAAAGCAGGTAAAAAAATCTGACAAAAAAAACTGGTAAAAAAAAATCTGTCGAATTAGGAATTGACACATGGCTAAAAACAGTATAAGAACCTCCTTAAAAACTGATTGTTAAAGTTTTTATTTATGAACCAGTTTTTACATTGTTTATAGTTATTTTATTTTTTTATTTTTTTTTTGGATTAAAAAACTTATTTTTTTTAGTTTAACAACCTTGCAATAATGATGCACTAAAAATGATATTCCCAAATCCTAACGATCAGGTTACTGATTGAGCACATCTAGTAGCAAGAGTATGGCGATTACGGTACCGAGACGGCAACTCTTCATCGGCGGTCAATGGTCAGAGCCCGTTCGCCGTCAAACTCTCCCTGTTATCAATCCCGCTACCGAAGACATCGTCGGTACTTTTTCTTGTTTTGCTCACTGTTTTTTTTGAACTAGATCAATCAATTTCGCGAGTTTCGATTCAATCATCTGAGATTTGGAGTACGCATTTACTTGTACACTTAGTTCGAAAATTCATAGCGCTTCGAATTTTTGTCCTATGAACTAACTAGTTCTGCGATTCATCCTTCTGCACTCTCCAAGTATATATAAATTTTGTGATCTTGTTCGATGAACTAGATCCAAAGCTGTTTTTGCGTTAGATCTCTAGGATTATATAAGAGGAGATATCTAGTTGAAACTGTGGATCTTCTCTTCTGCTGATGGAGTTCTTTCTAGTGTTTGAAGTTTCTAGAACTAGGATTTGGTTGTGTGTTTTAGGTTATATTCCAGCTGCAACTTCTGAAGATGTGGACCTCGCGGTGGAAGCTGCTAGGAAAGCACTTACTAGGAACAAAGGAAAAGATTGGGCTAGAGCATCTGGGGCTGTTCGTGCCAAATACTTGCGTGCTATTGCAGCTAAGGTATTTGTTACATTTTACGAAATCTATGCTCTTTTCATGTTGCATTCTGTGTTAGCTGTTTTTTTCTAATGTTTTCATTTGGACATCTATATCCAGGTAACAGAGAGGAAATCTGAGCTAGCTAACCTTGAGGCTATTGATTGCGGTAAACCTCTAGATGAAGCAGCATGGGACATGGTACTCTAACTTTACTTTTGTGAACATTTGGATTTTTTTTGTGATTTAAATGTCATATATGGTTGTTTGTAACCCTTTCAGGATGATGTTGCTGGATGTTTTGAATATTATGCTGACTTAGCTGAAGGCTTAGATGCAAAGCAGAAGTCTCCTCTTGCGCTTCCGATGGATACTTTCAAGGGTTACATTCTCAAGGAACCCATTGGTGTAGTTGGGCTAATTACTCCATGGAATTACCCATTACTGATGGCTGTCTGGAAAGTCGCGCCTTCACTTGCTGCTGGGTGCACGGCAATACTGAAACCTTCAGAGTTGGCTTCCCTGTGAGTATTTGGTTCCTTGACACCATAGCTAGCTGTTTTAACTATTAGTTCATAGTTTCACCAATCTGATGTGGTTTTACTTCAGGACATGTTTGGAGCTTGCTGATATTTGCTGCGAGGTGGGTCTGCCACCTGGTGTTCTTAATATTTTGACTGGTTTAGGAACTGAAGCAGGTGCTCCACTGGCATCACATCCACATGTTGACAAGGTTTGATTATAGTCAGTTTTATCCTTGCTAGTATACTGAAGGTCAAAACATTTGAAGATTGAGCATTTATTCTTACTTTTCTTGGTTAGTTGAAGTATTTATATTTTCGCCTTTACCAGATTGTATTCACTGGAAGCACGGCAACTGGAAGCAACATTATGACTTCTGCTGCCAAATTGGTTAAAGTAATTCGAAGTGTCCTTGTTGCTTTCCTTTGGAACAAGTATCTATCTGGCTTTTATATATTTCACCTATGATTTTTTGGGGTCTGGGTGTGAATATTGTACTTTTCATTCCACAGCCTGTTTCCTTGGAGCTTGGAGGGAAAAGCCCTATCATCGTCTTTGATGATGTTGACATTGAAAAAGGTAGGTACTCTTGGAACCTTAAGAAAACCATGGTATACGTATTATTATGTTCTTAACTGTAGGTTTAATTAGTGACACTACGTTTGTTCTAAACAGCTGTGGAATGGACTATGTTTGGTTGTTTCTGGACGAATGGTCAGATTTGCAGTGCGACATCGCGACTTCTCGTACATGTAAGTGAGCATACAATCTGCAGTAGTCTCTGATTATAGATTCTCAATTGAACTGTACATGATATGTGATATCCTTTAACACAACTCCCCTGCTCTCTAGAGAAGCAGTACGTTATATGTTATAAAATTAAACGTTTGCTACGGAAATTAAATAATTTCTCTAATAGCTTAGTCTATTTTAGTCCTAAAGCAGGTAGAAAATAGAAAGACAGTTTCTAACTTCTCCTTTACATGAAACAACCAACGCAAAGGTCAATACACAGTTCGGTGTATTATTTGTAAGACTGGTCATCAACAATTCGGATAGATTGTGGATAAGTATCAGTGATCATAAATCCTTGGATTACCTGATAAAAGTAGGATAGAAAAGCTCACTATACTTCTTGTGTGATGTTGTTTTCATGAAAAGAAAATTCTGGTGAAATGACAGGAAAGGATTGCTGGCGAATTTTTAGACAAGCTGGTAAAATGGACAAAGAACATTAAGATTTCAGATCCTTTTGAAGAAGGCTGTAGGCTTGGTCCTGTTGTCAGCAAAGGACAGGTAATATTTGCTAAAGAGAATTGATATTCTCAAGAATCAACACCTCAAGCCCCCAAAACCTTCTAATCTAATAATTTGTGGTAATCACGTTAAGATTTTTAGTCACGGCTTACATCTTAATCCTGTGCAGTACGAGAGAGTACTGAAGTTTGTCTCAAACGCTAGGAATGAAGGTGCAACTGTCCTCTGTGGAGGAGCTCGTCCTCAGGTACATGGCAGATATAGACTAATCTTCTTTGTATGTTTAAACACCATCTAGAGCCCGTAGCACTTACAAGTCTTTTTATTTATGTTCGGCAGCATTTGAAGAAGGGATATTTTGTTGAACCTGCCATAATTTCAAATGTGACTACTTCAATGGAAATCTGGAGAGAGGAAGTCTTTGGTCCTGTTCTGTGTGTCAAAACATTCTCCACCGAGGATGAGGCAATTCACCTGGGAAATGACTCCCAGTGAGTTTAGATTTTTTTTCTTACCTTGATCAAGAAAATCCACTGTTGATGTATTAGTATTTAATGCCTGACTTTATTTGTATATGTAGATATGGATTAGCAGGCGCAGTATTATCAAATGATCTGGAGAGGTGTGATCGTGTTAGTAAGGTAAATATCTTACTTATTATCAGTAACTGCAAACATTTCACGATTAGACTTTATCTCTTGAGTTATGAATCGTGATCATTGTGTTTTCAGGCTTTCGAGGCAGGAATTGTGTGGGTCAACTGCTCTCAGCCATGCTTTTGCCAAGCTCCATGGGGCGGAACTAAACGCAGTGGATTTGGCCGTGAATTAGGAGAATGGTAAGTCCTCTCTCTCTAAGTGTTATGATTACCAAAACATTATAAAAAAAACCTCCATCTAGATGAAATCGTATCCATTACAACATAAACGTAAGTTACAAAAATTGAATATATTGTTTGTATTGAAACATATTTTTGCTTCCTTGCAGGGGACTTGATAACTACTTGAGTGTGAAGCAGGTGACTCAGTATATCTCTGATGAACCATGGGGATGGTACAAACCTCCTTCCAAGCTCTGAGGCAAACATTATACTTCCTTGTATTTCCTTGAAAGATGTAATAATGAGAGAGGATACCAATATAACCTAAGCTAAGAGATCATTTTGTAAGAGATATTGTGTTGCTAGTTCAAAATTCTATAATAAATGGAAAATAAAATGGGATGATATTTCGTTTATCACAAAACAATGTGCCTTACACTTTTATAAGTTGCATATAACTGGCATCAGAATTAAGCAAAAGATGATTGCTACAGCCTACAGTGACATCACAAGGCACAGAGGTCAAGTGATCTGCAAATTAATGTCGGAATCGGATTCATGCAGTTACAGTTGTGTGGTGAAAACTAAACCACAATGGTCAAAAGAAATGACTCTTGAAGCTCTGTATGAATGATGATGTCCACATGTAAGCAAAGAAGAAGAAGATCTATTGGTGTGGTGATGTATTCTTCTGGGTGACTTCGCTGTACCATGTCTTCCAAGCATCCATGTAATGGGAAAAGAGGTCTTTCAAAACTGAAATTTGTTCAGAACAGATCAGAGTTAATTTTATATGTTTTGTTTTCTAGCAAAATCTTTTTTATAGCAAAATCTTGACAAATTGAATATCAAATGGATGTGAGTAAAATAATGTGCACCTTGGTTTTGGTAAGAGGGACGATAATCAGAAACCAGGTTCTCCACATCAAAAGCTCTCCTGGAGTTGTCCTCTAAAGCAGCAGTTGGATATGTACCAGTCGTGGCTGGTGCAAAAGGACCAAAATGGTGACCTCTTGATTCATGAGCATCAAAGATTTTGTTATAAGAACTCTCTGGTACTGCATGTTTTTTCATCTTTAGCCTTCTCTCTGAAGCATTTTCATGGGATGAAGATGATGATTTGCTTCTCTTGACATTGACGTTTGTAATATCAGTTCCAAAAGCTCTTTTTCTTGACTCCATTTGCATGAAATCGCTGCTCAGCGTGAAAATAGGCTCACCATTGTATCCTAACCACTTGAAAGCTGGTTTCCTAGAATCTACGGTGTGAGTCTGTCATCAGAGAAAACGGAAACTAGTAAGGCTAATTAACAGTTACGAATCATAAATGGTTCATAATTATTGCAGCTATGATAATTTTAATTACCTTTTCAATGAGATTCATTGACGACAAAACATTCGCAATATCATAAAGCCGCCTTACTTTAGCTGCAGAAATGAAATCAATGTGTCAAAAAAAAAAACACAGATCAATTTGTCTCAAAGCTGAGTATGTAAAATAAAATATAATTACTTCTCATTATTGATGTATTGTGGGCATCACCAAGCAGTAATTTAGCAGCCTCGTCAAGGGAGATGATCCTAGCCTACACAGTTTAAAAGCACATTGAAGAAAAATCTTTAGTAACTTAGTGATAAACACTTAGTTCGTAAAACGAAGCTTTTAAACTTCTCACTTACTTCAGAGCAAATAAATAGTTTGATAAAGTTCTGAGTAAGCAGTCCTAGAGATTTCTCTCTTCGGTTATCTGTCACACATAACCAACCAACAAAGCGTCAGAGAATCCACATTATATCTCATAAACCATATCTGTTCTTTGGCATAAGGGTCCAATTCCACTTATATAATTGACAAAGAGGGCTGATTCTAACCTAGAAATCGGTACTTTACAATTGAACTAAACCCAAACACAATTAAGTCAGTACCTAATTTTGAGGGATCAGAAGATTGGGGAAGAGAGCCAGGTTTTGAACTATCAGTCTGGCTACTAGAATGGGGCTGAGAAGACTCAGCCTCATCATCTTCATCATCAGATCCCTAAAAGTAATAAAATTTAACCATTAGGAGTATGAAGACAACAAATTAAAGACTTGAGTAGATCAAGAAAAACAAAATCCAAATCACTTACTTTAACATTCTCATTGACATAGAAACGGTGAAAAGTATCCTTAACTCCCTCATCCTGCATCAACAACACTTCCAATGAGCTTATTCAAATCACACTGGGATTGGATTCAATTCAAACACAAACAAACAATTAAAAAAAAACTGACTTGTAACTCCTTCAAAGCTCCTGGAATTGCAGCAAATCCTTTCCAGGTATACTGATTTTTAGCTCTTCTTGTTAAAACCTAAAAATTTTCACCAGACTCATTTCTAAAGAGATTTAAGAAAATCTGGAAAAAATATGAAAGCAGTGAGGAAGCAAATCTCACCCCAACACTCTCCAGCACATTAACAATATCATAGATTCGTCGTCTCTCGACTCCTGAAATAAAAAACCCCAAATCAACAAAATTAATTACGATGTGAGCAGAATTGAAAATACAAATACAATTAATAATCAAAACCAGGTAAATGAAATAACCTAATTTCGAAGCAGCATCGTCAAGCCCAATCATTTCAATTCCATCTCGATTATACAAAGCTAAGAAACTGAGAGAGAGACAGAACTAATCAGAAACAAATTCAAAAAGCGAGATTGGGATTAGTCAATAAAAAGGCACTAACTTGGTACAAAGAAGTCCGAGAGATTTCTGTTTCCGACTATAGGAATGGTGTAGCGACGAAGAAGATTCCGGCATAGAAGAAGAAGAAGAATAAATCGTCATTTTCGATCTTTCCGGTGGTAGATCTGACATGATTGACGACGGAATCAATGGATTGAGAAATTGGGTTTGGGATTAAAGAGGGATTTAAGCCAAAAAGGATTCGAAAAAAATGGGGGGAATTTAGGTAGATACGTTAAAAGCTTGAGCGCCAATTTGAATTCACTCCTTTTGTGTTTTTGGCTCCTCTCCTTCTTCACACCACTCCTTGAAATTTTGGTAAAGCTGAGCCCTTACGGTTTTCTTCTCGGTTCAGATCCGATTTTTCGGTTTTTTTTCTTTTTGTTTCTTCGGTTTGGAAAAATTTTTCTTACCAAATTTTTATGAATTCAGTTTCAACTTTTTCTTTTTTTATTCTTTCCCAAATTTTAGATTTGAGGAGACGAAAAGGATATTTTAAATCAATACTAACCTAATTTAACTAGATTTGTTTTGGATGTATATAATTTGAATTTAAAATGTAAAGTTGTAAGGAATTTTGGTTTGGGTTTGGTTTACTTGGTTTAGGATTATTTAAACCTTTACGAGTAAAATTAATTTGACTGATAGGTTTTACTACTTGCATAAGTAAGAGCATAATCACAATGGTCTATCTTATATTAATTATTACAGTACTATTATCCTAAAGTTCTAGTGACAAAACAAATGTCGTTCATTAGCTAAGTTAAGTTTTTTTTTTTGTTTAATATTTTTGCATACTTATTTTATTGATATTTTATGCTTTTTCAATTATGCAGTGTTGCCAAACCCAAACCGTCAAAGTAATGCAATTTGACAGAATTGTGGATTAAAAAACAAAAAAAAACTAATACCATTTTTGAAAATTGTTTTTTTTTTTTTTGGTTACTTTAATGGGCCTATTTCGAAGCCCATATTTGATGATGCATACTCAATTGGGGCCCAAAATACACATTCTCTCTTTCTAATTTGAAAATGATTGGATGGAGGGAGCGATGTTTCTGAAATCTCCAGAGACGAACAGATTCTTCATTCTTCGATTCTTTTTGAACACTTAAGTTAAACACAGCTTCTTCTGCTATGGTCTCCAAAGAGACTTGCCGCAACGAATTACGTGTGGCTATTAGACAGCTCAGCGACCGGTGTTTATACTCCGCCGCGAAATGGTGCGTTTCTTAAAAACCCTAATATTACCATTGTTGTCACTTCAAGCTCACTACTGCATTAATTCAATCAAAAATCAAAATTTTGCAGATTATTTTTTTATGGGTTTACTATTTTGTTTGATTCGAATTCATTATTAGTCGGGAATTTGGTATCGGATTTGGAATTTTGACATTCATTTTGTGGGTTTTGTGTTCTGATATGTTTGAGATTTGCATCTTCAAGTTTGAGCTCGACATTGATTAAAAAATGTGTTCTTTTGATAGTAGTTTCTGATTTTGGTTTAATCTCACTTGTAAATTATTAGTTAAATTTTCATTTTTTCAGTATTCGTATTGTAATGCAATGGTAATGAACAATTAGCCAGTTCCATATCTGAATTCTCCTTATTGCAGGGCAGGAGAGCAGCTTGTGGGGATAGAGCAAGACCCTTCTAATTCTACACCTTCGAATACGAGGTTCCAGCGAGGAAGCTCAAGCATCCGTAGAAGATTCAGCACCAATGAATCTATTTCAACACCACAACCTTCTGTAGGCTTCTTGCAAGCAGCTACACCTCTCTCGGAAGAAGATGAAGCGACTGATGGTGACCTTTACCTTTTAGGAAAGGCCTACTTTGATAATCGGGAGTACAGACGGGCTTCTCATGTGCTACGTGATCAAATGAGCAAGAAATCAGTGTTCTTGCGTTGCTATGCCCTTTATCTGGTATGTTCTGTTTTACATCTCTTTCTTTTGATTTAGCTACAGCTTTTGTATCTTACTAAAATAGAGTGAATGGAATGAACTTTTAGAAGATGCTCCAATGGCTTTTAAGAGTTTTGTCAGATTCGGCCGATAGGCTGCCTTCAAATATATGCAATTTATGACGTTATTAGCTTCCAGGATCGAGCCACTGATTCATAATTATGTTGATGTCCAGTCGTAATTATGTTCTATGGATACAAGAGATGTTAGGGTATGAAACTGATATACAAAAATTAATAATTGAGTGCAACTTAATTGGAAGTTGTTTTTCCTGTTTAAAGACACGAAGGTGTAAATGTTTATGGCAATTACTTATTGAGTGGTTTTTTTCGATTTGCCGTCTATTGACACCACAGCTGATTGAACTCCTTAACATGTATTTCACTTTGTTATTGTCTCAATGAAGGCTGGAGAAAAACGGAAAGAGGAAGAAATGATAGAACTTGAAGGTCCTTTGTGTAAGAGTGATGCCATAAACCGTGAACTGGTATCTTTGGAGAGGGAATTATCAGCCCTGAGGAGGACGGGAGGAATTGACTCTTTTGGATTATACCTGTATGGTGTGGTTCTTAAAGAAAAAGGAAATGAAAGTCTTGCTCGTTCCAGCCTTGTGGAGTCTGTGAACAGCTATCCATGGAACTGGAGTGCCTGGTCAGAGCTGCAGTCTCTGTGTACTTCGATCGAAATCTTGAATAGCCTTAATCTAAATAATCACTGGATGAAAGAGTTTTTTCTCGGCTATGCTTATCAAGAACTCAGAATGCACACCGAGTCCTTGGCGAAGTACGATTATCTGCAAGGTATTTTCAGTTTTAGCAATTACATCCAAGCTCAAACTGCAAAAGCTCAATATAGTCTTAGGGAATTTGACCAGGTTGAAATCATGTTTGAAGGACTTCTGAGAAATGATCCCTATCGGGTGGAAGATATGGATTTGTATTCTAATGTTCTGTATGCAAAAGAAGCATGTGCTGCGCTGAGTTACCTTGCACATAAGGTGTTTTTGACTGATAAATACAGACCTGAGTCTTGCTGCATCATTGGCAATTACTACAGTTTAAAAGGGCAGCATGAGAAAGCAGTTATGTACTTCCGGAGAGCTTTGAAACTTAACAAGAAGTACTTATCTGCGTGGACTCTTATGGGCCATGAATATGTTGAGATGAAGAACACTCCTGCTGCTATTGATGCATATCGACGTGCTGTTGATATAAACCCTTGTGATTATCGAGCTTGGTATGGGTTAGGACAAGCATATGAGATGATGGGGATGCCTTTCTATGCACTTCATTATTTCCGCAAATCCATTTTCTTTCTTCCAAACGATTCTCGGCTGTGGATAGCAATGGCTAAATGTTATCAAACCGAACAGCTTTACATGCTTGAAGAAGCCATCAAGTGTTACAAAAGAGCTGTGAACTGTACTGACTCGGAAGGAATAGCTCTTAATCAGCTGGCAAAGCTTCACCAAAAGCTTGGACGTAATGAAGAAGCTGCGTTTTACTTCGAGAAGGATTTAGGGAGAATGGATGCTGAAGGATTAGAAGGACCAAACATGTTCGAGGCTTTGGTTTTTCTTGCTACACATTTCAAAACTCACAAGAAATTTGAAGAAGCAGAAGTGTATTGCACCCGTCTTCTCGACTATAGTGGCCCGGTAAGTTCTCTGCTCCAATTTGTCTCCATTGTTAACACTTATTTTACAAGAATCTGAGTATCCTTATATACTTATTACACTTAAGTGTGACGAGATTGGCATCATGTTTGCAGGAGAAAGAGAAGGCAAAGAGCTTACTCAGAGGGATCAGAATGGCGCAAACCGGTTTTCCTTCGATGGATCTCGAGCATTTTCCTATTTAGCTGTACTGTACCAAATGCTCAAAAGCTTTTTGAGAGAGAAATGTCTTACCCATCATGTACACTATAAACCTTTGTACACCATAAATTATTTATGCATCTAATTTTGTCACAGCAGATTCTGGCTATTTATAGCCTAAATAGTAGATTCTATATATTTCATCAAAGATGATTTGAGTTTGGAATTTTTTTATATGAAATAATGACGCATTTTGAATTTGATCCCTTGTGAATTGTAGTTATGACAAGTTTCAAGAAAGTGAGAGCTTAATGTTCTCGAGCTTGGGATAGTGATTATTATTAAACACTGAAGTTATGTTTCCAAACAGCAATGCATACAAATATTTATTTTCTGCTTAAAAGGTGACAACATAACCCCCAGGCATAATAAGTAGTCTCAGCTGGAGGATACATCACAATATGGAATTGAGAAAATGAGGTTTTATAACACAAGGAAATAGCTTGAGTTCCAGAAACAATGCAACAAAGTGAAGATGTTGTTCAGTATGTAGGATCAGTGAAGAACTTGTTGATTCCAGGCATGATTTCAGGATGCTTGTTGCGAACAAACTTCCTCAGGAAGTTTTCCTTGTACTTCTCTCCCTCTGCAAAGTTATCCAAAATTCCAGCAGCCCTATTCTCCTTGGTGCATCTGAAACGATTCAACAAACAAAACCAATTAGAAAACATACTTAATCCAAATAACAAACCTTAATCTTTATTAGAGTCCATAAACAAAGATAATCACATAAACGTAATTGCGGTAGTTGTATCCTCTCTACTGAATCATGAAAAGTCTTTGAATAATCTTCCAAAGAAATGATTCTTCTTTCCTATTTATAGAACCAACGCTAGGTCACAGGTCTTAAAGAGACGAATCAAAATCTCAGAAGGAGATACAAACCTGACTTCAGGGTTTCCGGTGATGTTTCTTATCAACGAAAACGCACAGATCCCAACGGCGACTCCGGTAGCAGCGAAAAGAGGGTACACCTACGGGGGAAAGACAAAAAAACAATGAAACGTTATCATAATTGAATTGCATGCTAAGTATTAGCAGAATCGAAGCCAGATCTAACACTAAGCATTTGAAAATAGACCTAGTCAAACGAGAATCAATGGATGGATTCGATCTGCTCGATTCAGCGAAAAATTAAAAGATGATAAAGATCGATCAAGTTACCTCAGGTCTCAACCAACGGCTCGACATTGGTATCGCAGAGAAGATAAATCGATGGAGAGAGATTCAAGGAAGAAGAAGAAGACGGCTTCTCTGAGAATGTTGAGGAGACGTAGAGAGACCCCACTTTGCCTTATATTTGACTTTAGGTTTTTACGCTTTTTTTGGAGTGTAAATAAAATACAATTATTACTGAATTCCGAAAATTTCGAGTACTCAGCGAGGCGTCCAGCTTGAAGCCAATGATCTGTTGACATCTGTCGATTTATAATTTCCAGGCACGGTTTCTTTACCTGTTTAGATTTGAACGATAGCCAAATGGCAAGTTGCAAGATACGATTCTTATCTTCTGTTTTCACCCAAATATATATAATTGAATTGGAAGCACAATGACTTATGAGTTAATTTTTTAACAATTACTTATGTGGGTATGTAACTTATGTGGAGTATTTGATTTCCTTCAATCAAATATGAATCACAAAAAAAATACATGGTGAATAGTATCGAAGTTTTGAATAAAATGATTTTTTTTTTATCACATCAACAAAATTTCTATAAGAACAAACAAAAACTCAGCATTTAAAGTATCAACTACAGTAATCTTAAACGTTCATAGTATAATATAAAGGATTTTCATGACTTGCGAGCTCGGTCACGCCAAGATCCTTGCTGTTTTGCAAGCACCTAATAAAACCCAAAGTATATGAAGCTTATAAAATGAGAGCTCCAAGGCTCGATTAGTTAGAGAGCAAAAGAAATGAAAGAGAGCTCACAAATTTTTACCTTTTCGCTAAGAAGACTTATCGCACCACTGTTGCTTTCTCCTTCATCGTCCTTTACATTAGTTGTCTCTGTAGCATTATCGCATCGGTAGGAGTGTGGCCTGAGGGAACTCCGAACATGGCCTCATCATGGGCGGCTTTTAGTTGCTCTTCCCGTTTTGCCTGTAAATTTTTATTCAACCACATAATTTTTCTGAAGCTCTAATATAATAAAAACAGTGAATGAAAAAGCAAATGACTCAGCAAACCTCGATGGCGGAAAACCTAAAACTCTGTCCCATGCGCTTGACTAAGGCAGCGTCGTCATCAGTACCTGCAATCATATGAAGTTTTTAGCATCAAGAGTACATGGTAACTAAGAATAATTTTTCGGCTTTTAGCTCCATCGTACAGCAAAATCATGGAGTAGATGTAAAAATTCACTGGAAATTGACCTTCTTCAACTTCCTCATCATCAACTGGAGCATCTTTGTTGAATTCAAATCGCTCCCATCCTGCACCCTTACTGGTATCTTTCTCAGCTGCAATTCAAGCGGATAGTTAATTTCCACACAGGAAATAAGAGCTGATATCAATATTTTCACAAGCTATACGATGTGAGGAACCTCATTTTAAGGACATAATCGATATTTCTTGTTCTTTTATACTTTCTCAGAAAGCAGGGCAGCAGGGGATTTCTGTTCATATACCACTAAACACATTTACATATTTACTATCTCCAGGAAAGGGCTTGTCTCAATCCTCCTTATATACAGAGCTGCTATGAAAATCTACAAAGTCACTAAACACTATTTTGCTTTGCTGATAAGGAAAAGGGAAAGTCATCTCCCAGCAGTAGTGTACATTGCATCCTCAATGCCGAGGGATAAAAAGCTAAAAGACAGCCCTCCACAGAACTACACCACAAAGACTTTGATTAATGAGAGAATTCTCAGCTGTCTGAACGAATGCCTAAACAAAATCCTTGAAAAAATCCAGAATACCACAAAGCAGTCTCCTACCTCCATTCTAAATCACTACCACCTCAACTAACTGACATAAGGCTACGATTCACTAAAATGCTAGGCTAGTTATAATAGTCTTGCAGTAGACTAATAAGAAAGACATTAAGTGCCCCAGAGCATTCAAGAATATTCCCAAGATGGATCCCAGAGAATCAGACCTTAGTTGCTAAAAGTATGGAAAACAGAATAAATGTAATAATCCCTCTAATAGGACTGACTTAACTTACCAGTTTCATCAAGCTGGAGCTTCATCTTGGCCTTCACTTTTTCAGCAGCTGACTATATAAGAAAGCATCACAACAACCCTTATTATATCAATGGAACTGAAAAATCACACAGAGACACACCCAAAACAACAACAACAAAAATACAGAATCCAAATCCATAAACAAAGAAAAAGCCCCACAAGAATGGTTCTACCAAATTGGAGTTCATGGATTTATCTAATAACATTTATTCCAGCTTAAGTAAATGTGAGTACATGAGAGCATTTCCTATGTTGCAATATCAACCAAATTTTCAAGATGATGTGAAGGATGATGAGAGAAATGAGTATACCATGTCATCGTAGCCTTTGATTAACCGCGAGTAATCAATCTTCTTCTCCTTAACATCTTCTCTCCTCGGCGACGAACTTCGGCTCCGGCTCCGGCTCCTCCTCCGTCTCTCTGTATCCCCATACCTATTACGCCTCTCTACACTTCTGCTCCTGCTTCTCCGTCTCTCTCTATCCCCATACCTACTACTACGTCTCTCTGTACTCCTGCTCCTGCTTCTCCTTCTATGATTTTTATCTCTCTCATCCCTCTCTCTACTCAGATAACGACGCCGTTCACTCGATTCTCTGTAGCTCCTCTCCGGAGCCCTATGATATTGCTGATCTTCAGGTTTCTTCTTCAACTTATCTCTGATTGATCGAATCTCGGAATCCTTGTCGTTATTTTCAGTGGATTTAGGGTTGGATGCCTTGACGAACTGGTTTAGAAACGAAGATGAGGATGCGATCGCCGATCCTCTCTCCGGAACGGAATTAGCTCGGGAGGAAAAACCAAGGCCTTGCTTGAACCTAGCAGCTCCTTCTCCTTTACGCGTGAGCTCTTCGTGGTAGGCTGCCAATTTTTCTTCATGACTTAGCGCCGTTTTTTCCTTCTCTTCTCTTCATTTGTTTTATTTTCTACTTTGTTCATCTCATCTCATCATTCTTCATAATCTATCTCATTAGTATCCGATTTACTTAATTCAGCGAAATATAAAGGTGAATCAGGTGATAATAGTCTTTGAAATTTTATTTTATTTTTTTAAAAGTAGTTTTAGTTTTTAAAAAATTAAAATGAATACAAATCAGTCAAAAGAAAAAAAATGAAAATATGAAACAAGTAAAAGGCTCAAAATCCGGGCAAAAATGAGAGATCAATGATTCCTTTGGGAAGATTGGCAATGTTATTGAGTAGAGCGAGTCTGTTCTTCCTCACTCTTTCTTCCTCCTGCAAACCAACCGTTTCAATTTAAACGTCACTCTACGATACGAAGCTCTCTAAATACTCAAGAGCACAGTGTGTGAACAAAAGTTTCAACTTACCACCATTACAAACACATTGTTGAAGAAATCCTCGAGTGGCTCCACCAACTGTGTGGATATCTCGGTGAATTCCTCGATTTCTATGCCTGAAATTTGGAAGGCGAGTTAGAGAAATTTGTTTGGTTGTTTGTTTGTTTAAGAGAATACAATAGAGAAGGAAGCGGAGTTACCAGGGTGAATTCGATCTTTGATGGAGGTGTACATGCTCCACAATGCTCTCTCTTGGGAAGTCTCAAATGCATCCTCATCCACCTGATTTTTGCATTCATTCAGTATTAGAAGCTGCAAGTTTGACAAATGCTCTTCTGCTCAGACAGAAATCTCACAAGTACCTCAACTCCAACACCAATGTCTTTCCCACGGACAATTCGTGTGGGACGAGAATATGCTTCCACTATCTTTGGAAAGATCTCACCTTTGCTTAGTTTTTCCATCTGCAAGGCATCAGCAAAAGCACCAGCAATGTTAGCTTCTTTTGGGCAAAATCACTATGAAGGAGCAACATCCCAAACCAGATGATTATACCACCGGAAAATTGAGAGGAACAAATTTGCTGCAAGGAACAGGTAACATTATACCTTGTAAATTCATTGTGCTAGTGTAGGAACCCACTAAAGTTAGGCCCTAAACCAATCCCAAATTTTGCTGACAACAAGATGAGAATACACCAACTTTTTTACAATACAAATGTCCAAGGCAGCCCATACGGTGGTCCACTCTGGTTTCTAGTCTCTACTAAATTACAAATTCATCCAATTAAAATTGACATACCCTTCTAAACTAGTGCTTAACCCAATCGCCATAATATCTGACTTGTCGGAGAATGATGCCCACAGGCTTCTCAACTATTATTACCTAATCCCATATCTATTCTCTATTGGATCATATCACAAGCCACTTACCTTGTATGCAGTCCGTGCTGCCAGACAAGGATTGTTTCCACGCTCTGCTAGGACAGACCTTACTACTTCAGGGCTTACTTCACTGTCAACCTGTAAAAAGATAGAACATTGTTTCAAGAACCGGCCCCTAAGGTCCTTCAATTTAAAGAGCAGGGGAATTGTCTAACAGAATTAGAAAACAAGAATGATAAACATCACAAAAGTTGCACGAACCAGTAGCTGTTCCAGTCTTCTAGTAACAAATTGATACACCTAGAAACAATAGAAAAGTTAATTATATCATCAGCAATTTTTAGATGA
The DNA here is from genome assembly GCA_028015245.1 of Cardamine occulta. Classification (NCBI taxonomy): domain Eukaryota; kingdom Viridiplantae; phylum Streptophyta; class Magnoliopsida; order Brassicales; family Brassicaceae; genus Cardamine; species Cardamine occulta. The sequence goes on along the minus strand of CM051379.1, from coordinate 12,204,358 downwards.
TGGTTTACAACCTGTAAACGGGAAAACAAGATTTGACGCCACTCAATAGCTAAGGGAATAGACTTGATTCTCACATCTTCTAAAGTGTTTGCCTCAACCTTCATCGGTTGTACACTGGCTGCAAGCTCTAGAGCATGTTTGAAGTCGACATTTTGATCCTTCTCAACCAAAATCTGAACCTGTGGCATACAAAGTATAACTCGGCATCCATAAGTACATGCAGCCATAAAATACAAATCATAATTGCTTTTTTTTTTCAGATTAGAATATCTATAAACTTACTAAGCCATAAGATATTCTTCTAAGGCCAAATGGGTCATTTGTTGAACTTGGCTGGCAACCAGCAGCAAATAGACCAACAAGGCTATCCAATCTACAGTCATAGAAACAAGCGTAGGTGTTAGTATAAAGGACAATATAGTTCATATCAGAAGTGTATACAATTTAGTTCCGCACCACTCCAGCAACAAGGTTTTGTGTCACAGGACGAACTGTTTGGCATAGAAAGAAATGGGAGCGACAAAAAAACTTAAGGCTTTCAATTTACCTATCAGCTATTGCCAAAACCATTCCTGCATCTGTTTTTGGGATGACATCTCCAGAAAATCTAGGAAGTGCAATTTCCAGCAAAGCATCCGCAATCTGCATCCCAGGGGGAAACGATTGTCATATTATAATAGAGACACTTTGGCTCATAAACATACACAGACACATTTGAACAACCCACTACCTGCTCTGAATAGCCATCTCTGACAGCATAATGACGAGCCATTATTCCTGACAGCGCAGTAAATTCTGTAACTACAGCAGTTGCAAGGTCTGACAGAGCAAGTGAGGCAGCATCTTCCACAACTGGAAGCAGATCTTCATCAATTTTGAGGGCCAAACAAAGCTTAGCTACCATCTTTTTAAGACGGTTCATCTTATCCAGCATCGTCCCTAGCTTTTCCTATTTATTCACATAAAACATGGATATAAACCTTAAGTGGATGTGCTACTGAAGTTAATATTATTTGGTTTGCATTTGATACTGAACCACTGAAACCGAAGTGAAACTACAGAAAAAAAAAGGTAGGGCCATCTAGTAATGTATTATTGTATCTAGCTTCTTGTCAAAGATATGTACCCTAAGAAAAAACTTACGTGGAAAAGAATTCCCCGTAGCTGATCTCGGAATTCAGAAAATCTTTTCTTTGTGTCCACCTCATAGAAGAACTTTGCATCTTCATAGCGGGCCCTGCAAAAGTAAAACACGACCTTTGTGTGCTTTTAATATCGACAACTATCAAGACTTGGGAGCGTATAACTAAGGTCATGCAAACAGCTAAAAGAATAAAGAGGTGCCACAAAGGATCTAATCTATCTATCAATCGAGTAAATATTTTAGCCACTTATAAAAAATCTCAACCTGAGAACTGCTTCATTTCCTTTCTTCACCACATCCTCATTTATTGCACCATTGGCAACCTAAAAAAAGTCGCTCTGTTTCATCAGCTATTCAAAACTTGCTTTTGTTCCATTAAAAATGAAAAATAAAACATGAAACAGAAGACAATGCATGGCTAGAGTGTCGTACAGCAATAAAGTAAGGCAATAGCAGTCCATTCTCATCAGTAACGGAAAAATACTTCTGGTGCTTCTGCATAACCTAGAGGGTTACACCATAGTAAGGCCACAAATTAGATAAGCATACTTTGCTGACAAATCATAAGAAAGTACACATATATTATGAGCATGTTACACGGTATAAAAACCAATCTTAGTTTCTGAAGAGCTTACAATAGTTAATAGCTCCTCCGGAAGTTCTAAGAATGATTCCTTGAACTTTCCAATTAAGGGCACAGGAGCCTCAACGAGATTTGCAACCTGGAGAACACCATGAATTAATTAACTAAGGTATCATGAGGTAAAGATAATTTCTTGGAGCCATTGGTAAAAAGCATATCACTGAAAATACCACAAATTACCTCATTAAGTAAGTTCTGGTGGACAACAAGGCGCCCATTAACACTTCTGGCTAGTACATCTGACTTCTCAAGAATGATTTTCTTCCTTTCCTGTAAGTTATGGTAACCAATGAAATGAGTACGTAGATCCATAACTAGAAGTCTAAAATGAAAGGAATTTGACACCCTACTGAAAGTTCAATAAAAAGAATTTTTTTTTACTAAATAATGGATAGAGAAGAATATATGAAGGACATGCCTCAATCTCAATATTGATTCCAGAATTCCTCATAGTATCTTCATAGGATTCTGCATTGTGTACCTGCCAATATTTAGAAGACCATAAAGCACACATCGAAAGCATGACATCCAACTATGCCTACAGACAATAATGCAGGGTACATTCTTACCAAAAGTGTTGCTGAAACAGTATTTCGAAGTCCACAAGATATATTTCCACTGCATTTTGAAGATGAAACAAATATATATTTTATTTACAAATATTTTGCATATCAACATCTTTCTGATATCCCTAAAAATGCAAGTAGGAAATTTGTGCCAACTGAACCCATAGAAAGCAAGGAAAAGCAAGAACAGCCAAGTAAACGTACCTTGAGATGCCAGCAAAGGAGAATGGCACAACCAGATCACCATGTAAGGCCATAACCCAGCGAATCGGCCTGCTAAACATTACCTGCTTATCACAGCACAAGATAAATAGCAGTAATTTAAACTCCTTGTTTTACAACTGAACCTAAGCAATATAAATGAAAATATCAGTATACAGATATAAGTTACGTACTGAAGAGTTCCAGCGCATCGACTTTGGGAACGATATTTTAGCCAGTATACCAGGTAAATCTTCTGATAGAACCTATAATAGAAAGTTCCCAAAAGAAAATGTATGCTTAGCAAATAGTTGTATTTTTGTTTCCAGGAAAGACTCAGATACCAATATAGTGAAGTAAAGGAATTAGAACGCTAAAAATATGAGGTACACCATACGAAAAGCAAGAGGAAAAATGTGAACATCAGCAATTTCCCAAATTAATGGATAAAATATGTCTTTCATGAAAGATGGAAACAACAGTCCCTTATCATAACAAGAAGAGTCAAGGAAAAGAACCTCCAAAGCAAGTCGAGCGGGCTCTGTAACTCGTGCATGAACATATTCTGTCTTCCCTGATAAGAAACCACAAAAAGATAAAATTAAAAGAACTAAACAAAGAAAGCAGAACCACGACCTAGGAAACAAAGAACAAGAAAGCAGTCAGAAGCTGGGTAGCAAGAAACAGGTTTGCTTATATAGATGCACCCACCAGAAACTTTTCTGTACAATTTTTCCAATGGAACGCCATATCTACGGCTAAAACCTTCTGCAGCCTGGCAGGGTAGAACAACGAGAAAATTTATATCTACATATCTTTAGGCAGTCAATCCACACCAAAAAGTAAAAACAAGCATAGTACAAAACCTAAGGGGCATTGGATAAATGAATAAATTCCACCACTGTCTACCAAAATACTTTCAATAGTTAATTTAACATCCTAGCGGTCATAACATGAGGACCAAAAGACCAAATGGAAACCAAAAAACCTTTGTAGGATTTCCTTGATCATCAAACGCTTTAGAAGCAGGGGGTCCTCGAACTTCAACCTCTTCTTCCAGCTGCTTAGAGAACAGAGCATCTACTAAAACCTGAAAAAGGAGCCTTCACTTAAAACTGTTATAAAAAGAAGAAGAATAAATTCCAATAAGATTTAAGGATTCCATGATTCAACTCAATAACCCAGAACCTTCAGATGTCTCTTTAATTTTTACATCCTCACATAAGCCAAACTTTTATAAGTGAATAATAATGCCAAATAATAAACAGGAAGATTTGGTGTCAACCAATCCTTCCTCTGTAAGATTGGATTCATGCAGAGTTGACATCAATAGCAATAACATGAAAAAGTGAAAAGATATTATTTATTACCACTAGCCTGCGAGGTGTGCCAAATGCTTTCACAGCACCATGCCGCAATCTTTGGCTCTCTAGTAATTCTAGCACTAAGACCCTGAGCTGCAATATTGAAAAAGGACTGTCACTTGATGTCCAATCTATCAAAAGAACATAACACAAAAGGACAAATAAGAAGCAAATGAAAAATAATCTAGGGAGTTTGGGAAGTTAAAATGTTGCAGCATGAGTGAGCGGGAGTGGGTGATAGAGAGAGAAATTTCAAGTTTCTCCAGATGAAATGAAATTTTACCTGTTCACTAGCATTGATAACATCTTGAGGTGGCATCTCTTCAGTCCCTAACTCAATAATAAACGATCTTGGATCCTCAGGAACCTATGACAATTGAACACAGCATAAACAACAAAAAGTAAACCTTATCTTATTTGACAACTTCAGAAATGCTTACATAAATCAAACCAGCCAGCTTTCGAGTTGTAAATAGACCATATAAGCAAGTAATGCTGAAGATATTAGCGACACCAAAATATTTCAGAAACTAACATCTGACGACTCATCAAAAGGAAATAATCAACAGCAAAGTTCCGACTGCAAATTCCCAAATTAGAAAACAGGCCAACCTTTTCAGCAACTTTTTCCAAATCAGCTCTGTGATGAACAGGAAGAACTGGTTCGGACGCGGCAACACCAAGAGGGTGTCCAAGAGACTCTCGTGTCTTCAACCACAGTTGGGCACACTGGCGAGCCAAGCTATTCTTTCGAAGAGGAAACACGGAAGCAAAAAATGCACATTATACATACTCTTACACGTAAAGACTTGTTTAAAAGCTATCCTATTTGGTTAATCAAGCTTGTTGGGTTGCTCAATAATACACTCTTAGAAAACTGGAACAGATCTTACCTGCGCATTCGACTGAAATAACGAGCACGTTCAGTTACACCAACAAAACCTCTAGCGTCTAAGATGTTAAAAGCGTGAGACATCTTCAGAAGCTGGTCATACCTAGCATGCCCCCAAGCAGCAATTTGTTAAATTCAATAGGCAGTAGTTAAATATGGAGAAGAAAGTGGACGGCCATAAGCATGTGATAAACATACGCAGGGATTGGAAGGCCTAAGGCAAGCAAGGAACGTGCTTCTTCGTCAAAATAATCGAAATGTTTTTGAAGACGATCCACACTAGCATGCTCTAAATAATATGAGCTCATTTCTTTTCTGCAAAATTCACCCAAATATCAATCTTGAAAAATTACTAACAGAAGAATTTTGATAGTGTATGATGGAAAATCCAGAAGAGATTATCAGTCTGTTACTCATTTTCCAAGAAAAGCTCCCCGTAGGTGATACCATCAGCATATAAGATCTTTTTGAAATGGTCAACTTCCTGTCATTTAAAGCGAAAGGCTAACTTAAGCCAAACAAACAAAAAGGACCTAAGAGGACAAATGTGTACAGCAACAATAAAAAAGAGAGAAAGTACCAAAAAAGAGTACAAGACTGACCTGAAGCAACATGAGGATGCGCTCAAGCCCATAAGTTATTTCAACAGATACTGGAGACAACTGAAGACTTCCGGCCTAGAAAGAAGCAAACTTCACAATTATCAGTTTTCTAACAGCTGAAGCAGATAATAAACAAGAGAATAAAAGATAAAATTGCCTATAAAACCAAAAGTGCAAAACGTATCTACAATTCATTCTTAAAAATATTAAGATAAAATGAAAATTACCTGCTGAAAGTAAGTAAATTGTGTGATTTCCATACCATCCATCCAAATCTCCCAGCCCAACCCCCAAGCACCAAGCACCTGTAAGTCATTCAAATGAACAAACACTGCCACGCTGAGAATATAGTGAAAAACACAAAGAGATGTCAACCCCATAAAACTTGGTTTCACACATTACCGGGCTCTCCCAATTGTCTTCCACAAACCGTATATCGTGTTCAGTCACATCAATACCTATAAAGGTCACATAAAAAATAGTAAGGGGGTGAGAGAATTTCCTCAGGAGCAGCCTTCACATAATCAAATCTTGAGCAAAAACAAAATTAGGAAATATCAACAGTCCACAACGTGACCAGCACAAGGAGAACGATTCAATCCATTTCATTGTGCATATAATACAAGTAACCTATCCTGGCTACACTTTCACTAGAGTCTAGATGATGTGCAAGTGAAAACAAAAGAGGAAGCCTTTTGAGAATTAAGAATCAGTACCTAAAGCAGAGAGACTGTTGATAAAGAGCTGTTGAGAGTTTCCTGGGTCAGGTTTCAATATAACCTGAAATTGAGTGTGTCTTTGAAGCCTATTGGGATTCTCTCCATAGCGAGAGTCATCAGGACGTATGCTTGGCTCAACATAGGCAACGTTCCATGGTTCAGGGCCAAGAACTCTCAAAAATGTACAAGGATTCATAGTACCAGCTCCGACTTCAGTGTTACTAGGTTGCATAACGGCACATCCCACAGAAGCCCAATATTCCTAAAACAAAACAATTCAATTCGCCGAAATTTTGAAAAGGAGGATGAAGGTGAAATGTACCTGGAGGCGTTGAATCGCTTGTTGGAATGTGGGAATTGATGCGCGCGGGGTATCATCGTCGGGTTTACGGTAGGATTGGTGTTGGACAGCGGCGGATGAAACGGCGGTGGTGGTGTGAAATCGGCGGCGGGAGAGAAAAGAGGATTGAGAAAGAGAGCGAGGGAGGAGGAAGAAGCGAGGAGAGGCGTGAGGGCGAAGGAAAGAGACGATGAGAGGAAGAGAGAAAGTGAGGATGGCCATGAGTGACCAGAGCCTTGAAGAGAGTCAATGTGGTGTGGATTTTGAAGACGAGAGAGGTTTTGTGTTATCCTTTCTTCCTTTGTTTTTATTTTTCTTAAGTTCGCGGTTCGACCTAAAACTATATGATTTTTATATCCTTTTTAATCAAATCACATTCAAATTTGTTTTCTCAATACTGTACGTTTTTAGTTGTACGGCGAGAAATATATCATTTTAAACTCAAGAAGCAGAAACAAAAAAAGTAAGCTATATATATTCTTTTGATAATTTATATAAATAATTTCAGATATATAATTGGATATATCATATATGACATAAAAGTACACAAAAGTTTCAAGTAATTTTTATTTTAAATAAATTACAATCTATTATATACTCTCTTTTTTATATATATAAAGATTACTCTCTTTGTATGTAAATAAGTGTCATTTTGTATTTTCAATATAGATTTTAAAATAATTTTCAATTTTGTCTCTACTATTTAAGCTTATTAATTAGAGAGACACATTTATTTAGTGTATTAGTAAAAGGTATAATAGAAATGTATATAGCTTTCTTAATTTATATACCTATGTTTTAAGTAAAAATATACATAAAAATGAATCCAGATCCGGATATCCCAGTTGTCAAAATAAAATATCTACATCCGGATCAGGACACAATCCAACTTTTTGTATTCGTTTGGAGCGGATCCATGCGATACAAATACTTGGTTATTATTTACCGAATCTTATTACATAAAGTTGGGTTGCACTCACGAGAGATCAACACGTGTCAAAATTATAATTTATGAGATCTTGACATGTGTCGGTTGATCGATAAAATTATGATAAGTGTCATAAAAATTATGTTAGTTTATTTTTCTTTAATCAAAAAGGAAATTCAAATAATAAAGTGGATAATTTTTAATTTCTATTTTTCTAATATATGTTAAATCAAAAGAAAATCAAATAATAAAGTAGATAATTTATAGTTTCCATTTTTCTAATATAAATTAAATTTTTTATTTCAATAAAATTTAAATATTTTTTCCAAATTTAGATTTAGTTTCTATTTTTCTAATATATGTTAAATCTTTTTATTTAAATATTTTCCAATTTTAGATTTTTATATTATTATACTATTTAAGTTTCAATAAAATTATAAATTTTCAAGTAATTGTGAAGAATTTTGGCGAGTGAACGTGCGAGAAAAGAAGATATTCGGTTTGGAACCGATTGAAGATGTAAACCAGATGATTTCAAAAAGAAACCGAAGATCTTACCAGAATAACTTCTCGCCTAGATATGAGCGAGACCATAACCTCTGGTTATCGGATTCGTTTTTTCATATCTCTCACTAGGCATGTGAATTCGGGTTTGGTTCAGATTTTTGGATTTTTTCGGGATTAGAGGCCGATGACCCTTTCGAGTATTTATAATTTTTTGTTTGGTTCTGTTAATTCAAGTTTGAGTAAGGTTCCAGTACACGAAATATCAGAAAAAATAAATAAAAAATTAATATAACTATGGACTTTCAAATATTTTTTGTTAATTTTGGGTATTTTAGTTATTTAAGTATAAAAATAATTTATATTTTTAGGTTTACAATTGTAGGGTAACAAGGTTAAATAAAATTTAAATACAATTAATATTTTTAGTTATACAATTGTATTTCAAATATTTTGGATATCTATTTAGTTTTTGGTTTGGTTCGGGCTTGATCCTTTGCATATATGAGTATAGGATCCATTCGAATTTTTGTCAAGGTGGTACTCTTTTTGGGTCGGATTCGATTTGGTTATTCGAATTCTAAATATTTTGTCTAAACTTATCTCAATATAAAAAATTAAATTAATTAATTTATGTAAAAAATATTTGTAAAAATAATATCTTCTCTAACTAAACATTCTTTCTATTTTTTCTTTAAAATAATTTAAGATATATCTTTAACAAGAAATATTTAATTTAATAAATTTACTTATATTTAATTTTTTTTAAAATTAAAAAACATGCTCTTTGGACGGGTTCTAATCTACTATACCTATAAACATATGACTCGAATAATTCGAATAACAAATCGGGTGCAAGTAATCCATGACTTAAAATTACTATATCAAAAAGATTGAGTAGAGATCAAATTCAGACCGAATATATTATATTCGATAATTTTGAATAATCCTATGATATTATCTTCTTGATTCTCTCAGTTCTATAACATTCTCCTAAACTTGTGTGTTTAGAATTGTATCGTTGGTGTTTAAATATAATATGCAACAACATGCATGCACCAAATCATACCGTTTACTAGGGTATACTATATATTTTTAATTTATTACAATATGTAGATGTTATTTTTCTAATTTCATTTTTCATATTTTTTAATTTATTATTTATATTTTTATTATTCTATTTTTTCTTTTGTAATCTAACTCTTTTATTAATAATATTTCTCCATAAATATCTAAATGGAATAACACATTATCACTAACTTTGGTATTTCAAATCATACAATATTTGATTTTTCATAATTGTTTCTATAAGAATTAATATTATTTTAAAAAAAATAATATTATTATTACTCTAAAATTGATATTAATATCAAAAGAATTCTATTCTATAATAAAGACAACTTATTATATAGTGTGATCAATCTAATCTTGTTGATGCATTTAGGTTAGGATATTCTTATGTATGTGGTGTTCTTGAACTGATTAAAATACATGATGTGTGTTCATTAAAATATTATAAGAAACTGATTTATTAATGTTATAAGAAATATTAATGTTTGAAAACACTAATAGATATTGATTTCAGTTTTTTATCTTCTGATTTATTATATCATATTTAATTTCTACTCTTAATTTTCCTTCATTAGTAGTGTTATTTGTGTTGACCAATTTTTTGTTTCTTATAGTTGAAAATTCAAAATTTATGGACCAATTTTTTATGTTGTTATAGTTTTAACTTTGGTTAAACAATATGAGCTTATTTAAAGTTTTTATTATATATTTTAATAAGTTGACAATATAATAATTAAAATTTGAAAAATATATCTTAAAAGAGATACGTGACAACGTCTTATAACTTGAATTTACAAAAAACCTTACTATATTAGATATTCGTTAAAGTATTTTATTTAAAAGTATATTTATAGATTTTAAAAGTATTTTTAATTTTGTGGTTTGATTTTTTTAGCATTGGGTTAGTTTGTTGATTTCTTTCTAAAATATACTTCATCGGTTCCTTATTAATCATGTTTTATTAGATATTAATGATGAATTGCAAAGTTCAAAAGAAATAATTTAATCCTATTAGTTTAAGATTATTGAAAATTGTTAATCATACAAAAATTATGCATTTATAATCAACTTTAAATATTTTCTTAATATGTGTAAAAATTATATAAATAGGATTAATAAGGAACAAAGTTACAGAGAAGTATGTTTTTCTACTATTTCCAAGTATTTTATTTGAAAGTCTATTTTTAAAATTTTTATAGACATTAAGAGTTTGATTTTTTTTATAGCAGGTTTAGTTCAAATTAGATTTGATTGGGTTAGTTTGTTGATTTATTTTAAAATTATATGTTTCTACTATTTTTAAGTATTTGATTTGAAAGTTTATTTTAATTTTTTTTTGTAGAGATTAATAGTTTGTTTCAAAGTGCTTTGAATTTTGGGAAACATTTTTAAACAAATATTGAATTTATATTAGATAAAATTAATGGTTATATAAAATAAAAAAATAAAAAATTGATTCTGGGAGACTTTTGACAGCGTCTCGTAACTACACAGAATGGTAACCTTACTTTATTATATAAGATATATAACAACGGAGACCATTTGGATTATTCTTCTTTTTTCTTTTCTATAACATCTAAACATACTTCTATTAAATTGTAAACGGTTCATACAAGAACTTGGTTAACCAAAGAGGAGTAAATGTATAAATAGTGAACAAATATTTTTCTTCTAAAGCTTTCTTTATGGAAGACTATAATCGATATTCGAAAGTAGTAGAGGCAAATGTTATGCTACAGCTAGAGATGAACAACAAAAGAGAGTAGGGAAATAATGATTCTTCTTTTTGTTCCCCTTATCTGTCTGATTGCACAGTTGCAAATATGACACTGTGATTAGGCCAATGTATTAAACAAATGGGTAGGTTAGTTAAGACTTAAGAAGAAAGAAAATGAAACTATTCTGGCGTTGAATTGTCAACTAATTTTTTCTACAATGTTCATTATTAATAACTGATAAATATCTAAAAGATTTACATTGAAATGCAGGGTTCTATATATGTAGTAGTATATGAAATTAAAAAAAGATACGAAATTATAGGATATGAATAAAAGTTGCATGATCTGAAAATCCAATAATCGAGAGAGATCGTCGTCATGATACGATTTCCAAAATCAGATAATCATACTTCCCGAATATGATATGATTTCACCACTCAGCATTATTATCTGACTATTCTTACAGTAAAATATATACAAAACTTTATTACTTTTGGTTTTATTTTTCCAAATTTGAATATGACTTTTTGAAAACAAAAAAAAACAGAATAAACAAATAATTTCCACGCGCTATCGACAAGCAAAATCCCACAGATATGCAAAGATCTCTCAGAATCTCTCGATATCATATTTTCCCTCTCTTTTTCTTCCTCCACTCTTCCTTTAAATCCATTATCTTCTCTCAAAATCTTTCATCTCTTTGCCAAATCAAATCTCAGATTTTTCCAATATTCTCTCTCAAGATCCTAGCTACACTCTTTGACATGGCTGAGGTTTTACGTCCGGAGAAGTTAGAGATGTCCAACGACACTTCTCCCTTAGCATCATCAACGGAACTTCTTCATGTTCTTGCCGTTGATGATAGCATGGTTGATCGGAAATTTATCGAGCGGTTGCTTAGAGTCTCGTCTTGTAAAGGTAAGGTGTTGTGTGTTTGTTAATTCTTCTTGTGGAAGAATCTGTTTGATTTTCGAAAGCTGACAATAAATTTTTTTATATGTTTTGTTCTCAGTTACTGTTGTTGATAGTGCAACGAGAGCTTTGCAGTATCTGGGATTAGATGGAGAGAATAGTTCAGTTGGATTTGAGGTAATAGATCTGATGATCATAGTGTTTTTTTTTTTTTAAGAATCCATTCAAATTTGGTATTAAAGATTTTGATCTTGAAAATTTGTAGGATATGAAGATTAATCTGATAATGACGGATTATTCTATGCCTGGTATGACTGGATATGAACTATTGAAGAAAATCAAAGTAAGTTGTGTCGAATTTTTCTGATGGTTTGATCGATTTAGCAAATAAAATGAAGTTTTCAACTAACATGTTTATGAATTTTGAACTTTTATAGGAATCATCAGCTTTCAGAGAAATACCAGTGGTGATTATGTCGTCAGAGAACATCTTGCCTCGTATCGATAGGTATGATTCTTAATATATAGTTGTTTAGGTCAAGATCATGTAAGATTTAAAAAGTTACCTGTTATAGCAATGTTGTTAGATTTTGTGCATTTATTAGTTCAGGAGATTCGGATGATTAGAGTTAAACGATATGTATTGACCAAATTAAATTGTTATATAATCATCAAGATTTGTTATGATAAAAGTATAATATATGCTTTCTTTAACCATCATGGGGTTAACTGTGGTGGTTGCATATTGTATCGAGCTGAGATTTGGTGTTATTTTAGTGGGTCCTTTGGGGATTTTAATAAGTTTTCTAATGGATCATAGGAATAATAATAATATAAAATTGTTTCTTGTAGGCCACAAAATAAGAAAAGAATAATCCTTCATAAGTTAAACAAAATCTTCTCTTGAGATTTGATTCTATAGCCGGTGACATGTTAGGCCCCCCCAAAATTAAAAATTTATGATATATGCTTAATTGTTTTGCGTAATCTTATGGTAGGGTCATTATAAATCCTATCCTCGTGATAGACACCTCACATGCTTTTGCTTATTACTGAGCAACCCTTTTTACCAAATTAAGTCTTATCAAATATGAGCTGGCCATCTTCTAACTTTATGGAATTTGGATCACTAATCTTTTATCTTTTTCCTATATTCAGATGTCTTGAAGAAGGTGCTGAAGATTTCTTATTGAAGCCTGTGAAATTGGCTGATGTGAAGAGATTAAGAGATTCTTTAATGAAAGCTGAGGAGGTAGCTTTTGAGAATCTTATGTACAAGAGAGAGCTAGAAGCTAATGATGTCTACTCGCAGCTAAAACGCGCAAAGATCTGAGTTATCATATTCCATGTGAATGATCCTTAAAAAGCTTCATATAAGAGCTCAAAGATTCACACACTTATAAGCATGTCCTCATTCTTTCGGCTTACTATTTTTGGAAACCTTATAGCTATTTTTGCTGATAGAACCAGTGAGGACTGAAAAGAGATAAAAAAGGTATCTTCGTAATAGAAATGTAAATTGTAGTCAGAAGAAAATTAAGATTCATTAGAGAGGAGAGATACATAGTTTTTTTCTTTTTCTTTACATGAGATATGTAAAATGGTGTTTCTTATTTTGGAAATTTATTAGAAACTATTTTTTTTTCGTATTTACTTATTGATTTAGAAATGGATTAGTACCTTTAATTACACAAAGCTTGCTTTTAATCTTTTGTCAACTTAAAGCAGTTGACATTAATCGAATCCAGCGAGATAAGTAAGTTATTCTAAAGGTTGGACCACAGTAATTGGGCCACTTGAGATTTTCGTAGAAATTTCCCCAAGTTGGGGTTTCTTTTTTCCCAAAGTCTCCTATAGACTGAGTCCATCTGAAAGCAATTTTCTTGTATCAAAATTCTAAACATAACCTTTATTACTAAGACTTTATTAGAAATGAATAAATGATTCGACGGAAAAAAAAAACTGATTATAATGTTACAGTAGTTCATAATTTTCTTTACAGAAAATTATTAAAAATCTTCAGAATATTTTGCTAGAAAACAGAACCGAATGAAAGTCTTTTTAAAATGGTCATATATTATATATATTTTAAAATTGTATAAGTTAAAATATTATTAATTTTTAAAAACTTTCATAGAGTTTAAATATTATTAATATTTTTAAAAAATTATAGAGTTTAGATATTTATATATTTTTAAGTTTAAATTGTTTTAATTAAAACCGGATTAAATCCAATAAAACTTTTAAATCTGAACGTATGATAAGTAAAACTTATTGTTCATTCGTATTTAAAATCATTTTGGTATTTTTAATAATATATCTATGAATCATTGTATAAATGTTTTAGCCTATGTGGAATGTAGAACACATATTTTTTTTTCATTGATTGAGTAATATATGTTTGTTTTAAAAAATTTGAGTCATACATATGCAGAAAAAAATCTAAACTTTTTATTAATTATATGTATTATATAATCATTTAAAATAATTTAAAAATAAAATCAAACAAATGTGATAGAAGAATCATAATTCATAATATTAAATTGTAATATTAGATAAGAAAATAAATAGTGTTTGGATGAAAAGTTGAAAATATCTCATTTAATTACTCTTGAAAATTTGTTTGGCAACAGATGCACCAATACCTCTAACCCAAAAGTTGAGAACAGAACCTTTACCGTCCGAAATGTGGTTAGATTAAATTTTGGTCATGTCTAGTTCTAATCTTTTATCTAATTAAATAAAGCTGTTTACAGTAGTCGAATCCAGCGAGATAAGCTAGTTATTTTAAACATTGGACCACAATAGTTGGCTACTTGGCTTTTCCTAGAAATTTCCCAAGTTGGGTTTTAAAAGGCCAGGAAGATGCTAAGTCTCCTAGACTTTCTGAAAGCAATTTTCTTGTATCAAAAGTCTAAAGGTTATGGAAAAACTAAATAAATATTAAAATATTTCTGGATGTTTTGCTAGAAAACAACACTTACGAGTTAAGACAGAATCCAACGAACCGAATGAAATTATTACAATCCGGTTCACGTGTTTCATTAAAAAAATAATAATAATTCAAATCGAACGCCTGAACGCAAACCGGATAGACAAGGACGAAGGAGAAATCGAACCGGTTCGATATCTGGAAGATGATCCGGTTTACTTCCGGATAAGATTTTGTTCTTAAGAGGTAAAGGCGTAAAGCAGAGTTTCTATAGGAGACGAAAACTCGAAATCTAAGAAACCCAAGTCAAGCTCCAAAACAATTGTATTTTCATAACATCTACCAAAAAGCATAAAAGAACAAATGATTTTCCGACAACATCGATGAGTTACTCCGAAATCCCACCGATGTTTGCGTGAACAGAGCTAAAGTTAACCAATGACTTGTGGTCTGAAAGCAAAAAATGACATCTATCGGAGTCAAGCTACAGAATTTCGGACAAAAGGTGCAATGTTCATGTCTTTGCGAGAGTTTCTGCTAAATTCCAGTCATGTCGGACGTACAGAACCATTACCCAATCGAAACTATCCACGTGGATGGCTAAGATATGTCCCCTTCATCTTCAATGGTCTCCAAAAGCCAAAGAGTCAACTTCAAAAATCATACAGTACATTTTTTTTTTAACCGGTAATTGCAGTGAATTTTCTCACTTTTTGGATGGGCATTTTGGGTAATTACTCCTGTCTACTTCTTCCCCATTATATTACAGTTAATCGGTAGAGAAGAAGAAAGACCATAAACACACGACGACTTAAAAGAAAGAGAGAAAGTCAACAAGAAAGAGATTACATCGAACAATGGCGTTTCAAGCTCTTCCAGGATTCAATGGTGATCTTATCACCGGATCATGGATGGCGTCGGAGAGAGCTAACCAACAGGACCAGCACTATATCATAGAAGTACAAGGGGCAGTGGTCTGTTTCGCCTTCCGGCCATCTTTCTCGGCGAATGATTGGTTTACCCCGGAGAATGAATCTCCCTTTGGAGAAAAGAAGATGAAGCGTGTTCAATTTCCTTGTATGAGAAGCATCGGCAACGACGTTAACGCTACTGTTAACGAAGCTTTCTTCAAGAAACTTGAAGTTCTCATTGACCCAATAACCTCATTCTATGCATCTGTAAGAAGAATTTCAGCTTTAACTCTTTCTCTTATTAATTGAAACAAATAAAGAATTTGGTTTTGGTTCTGTCTCTGAAAACTTCACTTTCTCAGGTGAAAGTGGCTGCCGACAGCAAGAAACAGATTGTGTTCACAGGACATTCCTCAGGAGGTGCGACTGCAATCTTAGCAACTGTTTGGTATTTGGAGAAATACTTTATACGGAATCCAAATGATGTTCGTGAGCCTTGTTGTGTGACATTTGGAGCTCCTTTGGTTGGTGACTATATTTTCAACCACGCACTTGGGAGAGAGAATTGGAGCCGGTTCTTCCTCAACTTCGTGACAAGATTCGATATTGTCCCTCGGATTATGCTTGCTCGAAAGGCATCAATAGAGCAAAATCTGCTGCCTTATGTTCTTAGCCTATTAGAAGGTTCAATCCAAGAAAGCGACGAGAGACTAACAGAGTTCTACAAAACGGTGATGCAAGACACATCAACTGTTGCTTACCAAGCTGTCTCTGGATTGACTGGAAACACAGAGGGGTTTTTAGAAACTTTTTCCAGTTTCCTTGAGCTCAGTCCTTATAAACCCGTAGGCAATTTTGTCTTCTCTAGAGAGGAGAGATTGGTTGCAATGAACAACTCAGACGCCATTCTTCAAATGCTATTTTACACTTTTCAGTCCAGTGATGAACAAGAATGGTCTCAAATTCCATTTCTAAGCATAAGTGATCATCATAGCTATAAGGAAATGGTAAAATCAATTGGGACGAAGTCATTTAATCAGTTGGATCTGAATCACTTGCCTTTGGATGGGGAAAACTCACTAGAGTCTGCGCTCAATGACTTTGGACTGGTAAAATCTTTCTCTACTTTTCAATCCTTACATGTTTTTGCAATATCATTTGTACCATTGTTGTTTTTTTTTTGTTTTGGCAGAACACAATAGCCAAACAGTACGTTCAAACTGCATTAAAGGCAGAGAAGCAACGAGTAGAAAATCAGACGGAAATAGAAACCAAAAAGACTGCAATAGAAGATAGACTAAAATGGATAGTGGATGAATACAAGCCTAAGTGTCAAAAAAAGGGGTATTACGATTCCTTTAAAGCTTCCAATGTAAATGATGACTTCCAAGCAAACGTCAAGAGAGCTCAGTTAGCCGCCATTTTTGACGAGGTGCTCGGTTTAGTGAGGAAAGGTCAACTTCCAGATGAATTTGAGGGGCGCAGAGATTGGATCGAGTTAGCTAATCGCTACCGCAGATTAATTGAACCTCTTGATATCGCAAACTACCATCGACATTTAAAGAACGAAGACACAGGGCCATACATGGATAGAGGAAGACCAAGACGCTACATATACGCTCATAGAGGGTACGAACATGATCAATTGAAGCCAACAGGAGTGATTGCAGAAAATGCATTTTGGAGCAAAGTCAATGCTCTTAACTTAGGGCCACAAGAAGTAATGTCAGAGGTTCTAAAGATGTCGGGATCCAAGTGCGGATCGTGCTTTTGGGCTGAGGTCGAAGAACTCAAGGGGAAGGAAAATGATAAGGATGTTGTTATTAGAGTTAAGACATTAGAAGGGTTGCTTGATGGATGGATCGAAGACGGAGAAGTAGATAAGGAAATATTTCTTGAGTATTCAACTTTTATGAAGTGGTGGAATACATTTCCCGACAATCATAAGTCCCAATCTCCGGTGAAAAAGTATATTATGGGTGAAACCGGAGCCACCTGAACATGAAGTGCTCGACTGTTTAGGCTATTGGAACCCTTGCTTGCGTAAACTTGTGCAATAAGAAATGTAATCGTTTTTAAAGGACGCTTATGCTAATGTTTTTAAATCTGGTTCAAGATATATCAACTATTCCCTCCGTAGTGTTGTTTTATAAGTTAAAATTAGTTTCATATTAGTTGGAGTTTTACTAAACTGTTTGATAAAATTTTAAGCTTTGTCATTCTTGTTTTAATGTCTTGACCAAAAAAAAAAAAAAACCAAATAAATATTAATTAATTTTTACAACGAAATAAACCAAAACTCAATCCAATATTCCAATAAGAGTAAAACAAAAAAAATCAACTGTTTTCTTAATAAGTGTGAAAAATCTTAAACGAAGTAATATAAGACGGAGAGAGTAATACATATTACTATAATTGATTATATATATATTTATCATATTTTTTAAACAGTCATAGTTATATTTTTAAAATTAGATCTTACGGTTAACTAACGGTTTTTATACGGTTACAATAATAATTTATTTTAAGTTTAACAAATACATTTTTACTATTAATAGTTACGGTTGTTAATTATTTAATATAATTACACGGTTAAATTTTTGTAATGCCTAATTCTATTTTTTTGTCTAATTATATAAAGTTGTTTACATTAGTCGAATCCAGCGAGATAAGTTAGTTATTTTAAACGTTGGACCACAGTAGTTGGCTACTTGGCTTTTCTTAGAAATTTCCCCAAGTTGGGTTTTAAAAGACCAAGAAGATGCTAAGTCTCCTAGACTCAGTCCATCTTAAAGCAATTTACTTGTATCAAAATTCTAAACGTTATGGAAAAACTAAATAAATATTAAAATATTTCCGAATGTTTTGCTAGAAAACAACACTTACGAGTTAAGACAAAATCGAACGAACCGAATGAAATTTGATTACAATCCGGTTCGCGTGTTTCACTAAAAAAAATTATTCAAATCGAACGCCTGAACGCAAACCGGATAGACAAGGATGAAGGAAGTGTCTAGAGAGAAGTCTGCTTCGGCTTATTTTAGGTCAGCTGAGAGAAATCGAACCGGTTCGATATCTGGAAGATGATCCGGTTTACTTCCGGATAAGATTTTTTTTTTTAAACAGAGGTAAAGGCATAAAGCAGAGTTTCTAACTTTCTATAGGAGGCGAAGACTCGAAATCTCAAAAAAAACACAAGTCAAGCTCCAAAACTATTATACTTTCATTTCATCAACCAAAAAGCATAAAAGAACAAATGATTTTTCGACAACATCGATGAGTTACTGCGAAATCCCACCGATGTTGAGTGAACAGAGCTAAAGTTAACCAATGACTTGTGGTCTGAAAGCAAAAGATGACATCTATCGGAGTCAAGAGGTGAATTCCAGTCATGTCGGATGTACAGAGCCATTATCAAATCGAAACTATCCACGTGGATGGCTAAGATTTGTCCCTCTTCTTCATAGTCTCCAATAGCCAAAGAGTCAACTTTGTACACACGACGACTCAAAAGAAAGAGATAAAGAAAGTCACAAGAAAGAGACTAGATCGATCAATGGAGTTTCAAGCTCTTCCCGGATTCAATGGTGATCTAATCACCGGATCGTGGATGAGGTCGCAGAGAGCTAACCAACAGGACCAGCACTATATCATAGTAGAAGCAGGGGAAGTGGTCTTTTTCGCCTTCCGACCATATTTCTCCACGAACAATTTCTTTGCTCCGGCAAATGGATCTCCCTTTGGAGAAAAAAAGATGAACCGTAATCAATTTCCTTGTATGAGAAGCATCGGCAACAACTTTGACGCTACTGTTAACGAAGCGTTCCTCAAGAATCTTGAAGATATTATCATTGATCCAAGAACCTCATTTGATACATATGTAAGTTAAAAACAGTTAAAAACCTTGTCAACCTTAGAAAGAATTTGTGTCTGAAACTTCATTTTCGTAGGTGAAAATGGCTGTCCAAAGCAAGAAACAGATTGTGTTCACAGGACATTCCTCAGGAGGTGCGACAGCAATCTTAGCAACTGTTTGGTATTTGGAGACATACTTTATACGGAATCCAAATGGTGTTCCTGAGCCTCGTTGTGTGACATTTGGAGCTCCTTTGGTTGGTGATTATATCTTCAACCACGCACTTGGGAGAGAGAATTGGAGCCGGTTCTTCCTCAACTTCGTGACAAGATTCGATATTGTCCCTCGGATTATGCTTGCTCGAAAGACATCAATACAGCAAACTCTGCTGCCTTATGTTCTTAGCCTATTAGAAGGTTCAATCCAAGAAAGCGACGAGAGAACAACAGAGTTTTTCACAACGGTGATGCGAGACACATATACTGTTGCTTCTCAAGCTGTCTGTGAATTGATTGCACATGGAGATGCATTTCTAGAAACTCTTTCCAGTTTTCTTGAGATCAGTCCTTATAGACCCGTAGGCACTTTTGTCTTCTCTACAGAGGAGAGATTGGTTGCAGTGAACAACTCAGATGCCATTCTACAAATTCTGTTTTACACTTGTCAGTCTAGCAATGAACAAGAAGGCTCTCAGATTCCATTTCTAAGCATTAGTGATCATCATAGCTATGGGCAACTGGTACAGTCAATGGGGATGAAGACAATTAATCATTTGGATCTGCATCATGGAGAAAACTCGCTAGTGACTGCGTTCAACGACCTTGGACTGGTAAAATCTTTCTCTCTTTTTATGAATTTGTTCACCTCCTCCATCTTTACATGTGTGTTTGCAATCATTGATGTTTCCTTTTTAGCAGAGCTCAAGAGCCATACAGTGCGTTCGTGCTGCACTAGAGGCAGAGAAGCAACGATACAAAAACGAGGAGGAGGCAAAATTCAAATGGGATAAAATACTAAAGAAACTAGAATGGATAGAAGATGAATACAAGCCAAAGTGTAAAGCTCATAAAAACGGGTATTACGATTCCTTTAAAGTTTCCAATGAAGAGAAAGACTTCCAAGCAAACGTCACGAGAGCTGAGTTAGCCGGTATTTTTGACGAGGTGCTCGGTTTAGTCAAGAAAGGTCAACTTCCAGATAGATTTGAAGGAGACAGAGATTGGATCGACTTAGCAAATCGCTACCGCAGACTAGTTGAACCTCTTGATATCTCAAACTACCATCGACATTTAAAGAACGAAGACACAGGGCCGTACATGGTAAAAGGAAGACCAAACCGCTACATATACGCTCATAGAGGGTACGAACATGAAACATTGAAGGCAACAGGAACGATTGCAGAAGATGCATTTTGGAGCAAAGTCTATGCTCTTAACTTAGGGCCACAGCAAGAAGTGCAAGAGATGCTAAAGATATCGGGATCCAAGTGCGGATCGTGCTTTTGGGCCGAGGTTGAAGAACTCAGGAGAAAGCCATATGAGAAAGTTGAGGTAAGAGTTAAGACATTAGAAGGGTTGATTGATGGATGGATCGCAGAAGGGGAACTAGATCAGGAAATATTTCTGCAGGATTCAACATTTCGCAAGTGGTGGAACGACCTTCCCGCCAATCACAAAATCTATTCTCCGGTGCAAAAGTATATTACGGAGTGAAACTAGAGCCCATTGAAGCTGAAGTGACCGATTATTTAAGCTATTTAAACACTTTCTTGCGTAAATTTGTGCAATAAGGCATGTATGCTAATGTTTTTAAATCTGATTTCCACTTCAAGATGATCTCAGAATAAGAAACATGTTCTAAGATCATTGCGAAATAATGTAACAGCTCTCCATTGTAATATCAAATTTGGTTTCCACTTCACAATGGTCTTAGAATAAGAAACATTACTCTAAAGCCTAAAGCCAACTCAAATAGCATGAACCAGCAACATAACCACCTTCCTTAGCGTTGACAGTGTAAGAGAACCAGAATGTCATCAGAAAGTAACCTGAGATTACTAAATTTTGGCTAAAACATTACTAACCTCTAAACATATAACTGTGCAAACGATCCAAGTACTAACTACTACAACAACAACCAAAGAAGAAGACCATTAAAACACAACTAGTAATTTGAAACTTGCCCTATGCCTTTCTGAGTTGCTAGTTTGCTCGATATGAAAGCTTGGCTCAAGTAAAGTTTCCTAAATACAAATTAAATAAAAGAGTAATAACATCACCACGAAGTTTCTGTTAGATTTGCGTTCCACCAGAATCCTGCATCGATTCAAGGTACCATATAATCACAACAAAACCAGAGACCACAGAAACAAATACAATATTAAACCTTTTCGCTGTTTAGTTGAGTCGGATATTCAATTTCATATACTACCAAAACTTGACCTTCAATCTGCTGCGTTCGGTCACTCAACAAAGAACCAAGGAAAAAGATATAACATTCATGGTCCACTTCAAAACAACAGAAGGTATAAAATGATACCTTTAGAATATTACAGATAAGCAAGGTTCTCAGAAGCCATGGAAAAGAGACTTATTGCAACTTTATGTATTTGAAATTCGTGTACCACCTTATGTACTAACACACCACTCTACATAACCACCACTACCACCACATGTTTCAGACGAAGAACAGTCATTGACATTGAAGAACATAGAACATAGTTCTCAGGTGCCAAAAGACAATCCTATACCCATATCTAAAGAGTTTTAAAGACAGGTGAAAAACGTAGAACATGCGAGGAAAAAAACAGAAAGAGAAAATAAACAGACACAGTCCGAGAAAAGCCAAATCCTCTTTTCTTCATGACCTGCAAAACATGCTAGACGAACGAGCAAGCCGAATAGTCAGACCACCACCTTGAATACTAGTCTCAACCTTGATTGTGTTCCTTTCATATGGTTTTCTGCAACCTGGACAACGCCCATCTCCATCACAAATCGTCTTGTGGCAGAAAAGGCAAAGCCGGAATCCACAAGGACATGGTAAGAAATTTGAATCTGTTAAGTCCAGATCTTCGTAGCAAATGGGGCAAGAAGATGGGACTGCCAAAGAACTATAATGCAAGTTCATAACCGGAAAACTACGCTGCTTTTCCAAATTAGGCAGACCCTGAGGGCGGAGCTTATCGTCTGGCCTCCAAGCCTGGTTACTCTTTTGCTTCCTTGACATAGTTCTCGGGCAATCAGCATTAGCATCCCTTACAGCCACATCAGATCCATTCATTAAATCCCTAGGAGAAGCTGATTCCTTAATACTCTCATGCTCTTCACAGGACTCAGGAGGATTCTCTTTCTCATGCTTTTCATCATCAGCTGCTAAAGCATCAGCAATAGCTTCCCAATCATCCAAACACCCATCATCATCAGCATCTTCCTCCTCTGTTATATTACCAGAGCAAGAACCACCACTTCCACTGCTACTGCTGCTGCTAAAATTGGGGATTGAATTCATCCCACTCAGGATACTGTTAGGGCTATTAGAAAGTGACTCAATAAAGCTCTCATGACGATGTGTTCCACTGTTATCTTCTTCTTGTATACGCTGCCCTTCTAAATTCTTCACCGGACGATCTCTCTGATCAGGTTTCTCACTTCCAATTCTTCGATTGGAATCCATTTCCTCTTTATCTCCTTTATTAATCATCGCAACTAATAGAAACAAAACCCAAATCAATATAGACGAAGCTCCAAGAACCTAAGCTAAAAATCATGTAAAGATTAGATCTTTTTTATAATGATCATTACCTTGAGAAAGCCATTGCTCACGGCGAAGACCAAGCTTGCTCTGTTTCAATTTAGCTGCCCTGTTCGTCTGCAAACCCAAAAAAACACAGTACAAAATCAAAGAGTGAAACCAAAAAGAATCAAATTTGAAGATAGAAATGAGATTTGAGGAAGATTTAAAAAACATACCCTTTTCTTTTTCCCTAAATCCCGCGCGCTTGTTGGGGCTGCAGTAGCAGAAGCGTTGGTGATCGAATCAGAAATCATGGTTTTTGCAGATGAATCCGAAAGTGTAAAATTCAAACAAAGAAAGCTAATTGAGAAATTGGAAATCAGAAATGGAAGATTTCTCAAAAACCCTAATTCAGATTTGTCGCGAGAGAGAAGAGAGAAACGTGCGATTATTTTTAATTTGTTTTTCTTATTGTTTGGTGTATCTGTGACGAGAGAAAGAGAGTGAGAGATAAAATATAAGGGGATAACGGAAACTCCTCGTCTCCGCTCAGAACTTTCCTCGTGACTAAAGTACCCTTCGCTTTGACTTTTGTACACGCTTGAATGTATGGGTGTTTTTTTAATCTTTGGAGATATACACGTGTGAGTATCTTCTGTTCATTAAAAACGGTGGCGTACGGTGGACAACACGTGAGGAAAGTTCATATGATTCACATATCATATATTTTTCCTAAAATAAAACATATCTTTGAATCTTCCTTTTTAATACTATAGTAAAAACCAGAAAGTCAAAGTTGTGTATTCTCTTTTTTTTTTTTGATGAATCAATCAAACACCATTTTCCTAGATTTTGATGAGGTGAAGCATCATGTACTGTGTCTGTAACAAGAACATCAAAACATGAAGTTAAGCAGGTAAAGTAGCTTATTAAATCTGATTGTTGGAGTTGGGAAAGTTGGAAACTGTAGACGAGAGCTGAACTCCATTTAAGTAAGTTTTTAACTCAGCGATGATTAGTTATGTAATACTATTTTGAACATATTATCCTGCAAAACGAATACTAGGATAAGAAAGTTCATGTAGCACATTCTCTCTGGACCTTTGAACCTGAAAAGTAAGAATGCAATGAGGCCTAATTAACCAAAAAAAAAAATCATTTAAAATGGCTAAGAAAATCATTTGCTGTGTAGTCGTATCTTAAGCATTTTCTAAAGAAAAAAAATAATTATATCTTATATAAAAAATAATAGAGTAAAGAGTCTGTGGATTTTGGTCTAAATTCACCAAGTCATAAAGAGACTCGTGGTGTTTTAGAGGGTTCTAAAGGAAAGAAAAGAAGTCAGAAGAGATAAGAGTTTCTAGATGAAGCAGAAGGTTCACTTTAAGTCTTTAATGAACCAGATAAGAAACGGGAAGTAATCTCTTCGTTCTCTCTCATTGACATCACCTTGTCGAGCTCGTACAAGATGATGTGGCAGAAGTCACGCTGTGGTTCTTCAATCAAGTTGCCCTCAAGATTGCTTCTAATTAGGGCCGTGATTGACGCTAGAAGACCTGACCTGTGTAAGAGCCAAGCACGAGTTGTTGGGTAAGTCTAGATCCTTCGCTTTGTCTCTATAAAGAGTTGGCACTGCAATGTATTAAGCGAGAGAGAGAGAACAAGTTTTGTAAGAGAGAAGTAAGAACTCTAAAGGCTCGAGTTTGAGCAAGTCTTAGTGGATTTCCGAGAATAATCTCGGCGAGACGTAGCGTTCCAGATTGGGACGTGAACTCGTAAATTGCTTGTGTTCTTTACTTTTCAAGTTCAGTTTCTTACAAACGAGTGATTAAGAGAGTTAAGTGAGATTCCTTAAGAACTGAGACAAAGCTTACATCTTTCTTAGTTCTAAGTAACAAAGGTTTCAACTTTCTTTGGTTCTAACTTTCACAGAGTCTAACGTAAGAAATCAATCCAAACAAAACCTCTTACCGAATCATTATCAAATTATTCAAGGCCAAATCCCAAATAAACCGGATCGGGTTAAGAAACACTACACATACTTATAGTAAAACATTCCATGCTACAACTCATAAATGAGTAATGTGCAATGTTAGAAAGTCTGCTTCGTTTTCAAAAACCACCTAACGGTTTGAATAACTCAAAATGGACCCATGAGTGATCCTATCTATATATAAAGAGACATGCATAATCTTGATTGTAACACTTATAAAGTAACAATACAGAGCAGGCTAAACAAGTTGGTACGTCCCTTTTAACATTTCTTTCTTATTGAAACTTTCTGTTTTGTTTAATGAGAGTGATGTCTAAACGAAAATTAAGATATATATAGAGTATGTTACATTTGTTGGTCTAAAGTACATATACCAACCACATAGACAATTATTCTTGAGGTGTTGTGTGATTGGGATGGTTTTGAGGATTAATACTCAAGAGATCGTGATTTAAAATAATATCATGTAAAAGCCCAACTCTTTGGCCCACTTAGAACAGAGTAATTTATCAGCAGGGTAATTGAAACTCTAGCTAGTGTGGTTCTTGAATGAAACTCCAAAACGTTAAAAAAACATATTACACGTAAAAAATCGCTTATACATGAATTAAGAAACATATTTTACTATTCAAATGAATCTGATTTGCTTACATAAAATATATCCACCTAAAGTCCTAGTGTATCGAGTATGTTAGAAAGTATGGTTTTGGTTTCAAAATCCACCTAATGGTTGGAATAACCGAAAATGTGCCCATGGGGCTCGTCTCTATATATATATAGAAAGAGAGATGCATAATCTTGATTGTGACAGTTATAAAATAACAAAAGAGAATGTAAAAATGGTTGGTGTCCCCGTTAACATTTATTTTCTATTAAAACTTTGTGTTTTGTTCTAACGAGAGTGATGTCTTAACGCCAATTAAGGGATATTTGTTGGTCTAAAATATACTAATCACATAGACAACTAGTAGTCAAGAGATATAATTTAAAATAATATCATGTAAAAGGCCAACTTAGCTAGGCTCTTGTAGGAAAAAGACCAAAACGTACCCAAAAAAAATTACAATCTTGTTTGAGTGTTTGCTAGATTGAAAAGTGTCGACAACTATCAATGCATAAAATTTGTGAGCGAGCATTAAGTACTAATTGATAGGGTTGAAGGAGGTAAGAATCTTGGAATAGAGCCAGGCCTGTTCATATACCTCCGCCTCGTAGGTCTTGCTACCTCCGTCACTAACATCAACCACTAGCCGGTAATTAATGCCGCCGACGGTCTGCATGTCGCCGGAAACAACCGTTTGAAATTTGAGTGAAGAGTTGTTCTGTTTGTTGAACTCAGAGATGGCGAACTTGGCTATGACATCAAGATGAGGATCCTTAATGTTGTCGATGGGAAACCAATGACCAGTAATACATTCGTTCTCCTGCTGCTCCATTCCCTCCTCTTCTACTCTCTTCTCGTCTAAGCTCGCATCCATGGCTTTTTATTTTATTTTATTTTGTTTTATTTGGCTCTCTCGTTGTCTATGTATTTTATAATGGAACGTGTCGGCGACGATCCAAAAAAGTCGGACAGTTACAACAAAAGAAAGATCGCTCAATCCAACAAGAAAAGGGAAATTAACTAATTAAATTATAACTATCCTTATACCGAAAAAAAAAATAAAAAAAAATCACAACTATCCTTTTAAATTAGGAATGTGAAAAGTGAAAACCAATACAAATTTGTATTATGTAAATTCCTTGCGCACGGGTTAAATACTTGATTAATCTTTTTGCTTATTATTTAGGTTTAATAATTTTCTTTTAGTTATAAGGTTGAGTGTCTCCTAAAGTCATGAAAAAACATATGAATTTGAAATGATAAAGAATTTGGGTGGACTAAGATTTTGAGATACTAAGCTCCTGGTGGAAACCTGATCAGAGACAAGGAAAATGATAAGAAAAATGGAAAGAAGAAACATCAAATTGAGATACTAAGCTAGTGCAGAGTAATTAGATACATGATGAATTGGACAGTTTTGTTATTTGTTAATGATAGAGAGAGCGGGGTTTAAGAGAACTGATTCTCTGAAGATGACATGACTATAAGCTAAAAACCGAAATTGTAATCTTATCTTATGGGAAAACAGGTGCAACCATACCTAATCATATTATGTGCATGATCTAGACTATGTTTCTTGGTTAACTTTAGGTTGTAATTTGTTTTATCCTTTTAGATCGATGTACTTTGTCCGGGTAATTGTTAAGCATTTTATGGTCAAACTTTTATAAGTTGATCACACACATTTCAATGCAATTATAGATTATTAATTTGATCCACTCATTACATGTGCTACTTGTAACTTTGTGATCAACTAACAAAGTTAGATCACAATATTGTATTAGTTGCCCATATAATGTGTGATGAACTTAATAGTTAACCAAACGAATGTTTAAGGCTATATATGCATCTTCTCTTGCCTATTTAGATCTCCACTTCCATTTTCTTACTCTACTTTCAACTTCCATTCAAAGAAAAAAATGATGAAAAATATCTTAATTTTTCTCTTTTCGCTAATTCTCGTACCCAAAATTTCATGGAGATTCCAATATCAAGACAATGAGCTTGAGAATGAGGAGGGGTTGTTAAACTTGTACAAAAGGTGAGCCAGCCACCACTTGGCTCCGCTTAACCAAGAATACTGAATACGCGTGGTTGAATTCGGTGAGCGTCAAGTTCGCAAACTTGTTGAGCTTTAGCTTATATTTTCTTTTCTTTTTTGTTGGTTTTGCGAATGTGATTTACATTGTCTCCTGGGGTTTTCAGAGACAATGTAAATCACATTCGCAAAACCAACAAAAAAAAAAAAATATAAGCTATAGCTCAACAAGTTTGCGAACTTGACGCTCACCGAATTCAACCACGCGTATTCTTGCACAGAAATGCGAGAGCACAAGATGGTACTCGACTCTAATCAATTTATCCACCAAGATACGGAGCAAGTCCCTGATTCGTTTGATTGGAGACAAAAAGGTGCTGTCACGGATGTCAAAACTCAAGGAAAGTGTGGTAAGTCGTCTAAATAAATGTTTAGGGTTTTCTATATTGTCACACCATTTCAATAATTCAATTAGTTTTCATTTGATTTACAAAAAGAATAAAAGACTAATTATATTATATATTGATGAGTCAAAGTAAAACTGATCAATCTTCGTTGATCCATTTTTTATATAGGAAGTTGCTGGGCTTTCGCTACGGTGGCAGCTGTTGAGGGACTCAACTACATCAGGACAAATAATTTGTTGACGCTGTCTGCACAGGAACTAGTTGACTGTAGTGTCGAGGATGAAGGTTGTGTAGGAAGTTACCAACATACCGCACTCAATTTCATCAAGACCAAACGGACCAAAATTATCCATACAAAGCTGTCAAGGGAGAATGTGACCCTTCAAAGGCACAGGGAATGAGGGTACGAATAGATGGATATGGATATGTATCTCAAAACAACGAGGCAACCCTTCTCAAGGCTGTTAGAAGTCAGCCTGTAACAGTTAAGGTGGATGCTCGTCATGCCGACTTTCAATTTTATTCCGAGGTAACCCAAAAGTACCATTCAAAATCTGCATTTTTTGATACTCTATATAGCTACCATGCTTATGAATACATTTCCGCAGGGAACTGTGAAACTACATTGACCCATGCCATGGCTGTGGTAGGGTATGGGTCGGACCCGGACGGAACAAAGTACTGGCTTGCCAAAAACTCGTATAGTCCCCAATGGGGAGAAAGAGGATATGTGAGAATTGAGAGAGACATTGATGACCCGAAAGGGCGATGTGGGATTGCTATGAGCGCTTACTACCCGCTATTGTTCCCTTATAGGAACTAAGTAATTACGCTATCAAGTCTATATCTTCTCCATGATAGTAGTAAAATGTATTCACACAATATTAAAATTGTAATAAAAAAAATATAGAGAAACGGTCCGTAATCTGAGATGTCAAAAGGCTAGCTATTACTAATCTAAAATACATACACTACACTTTTTAAAGTTAACTACATTAATACACTACTACTATATACCCAATTTTAAATACATACACTTCTAACTACATCATTAACCCAAATTATTTATAAAATCCAACCTAACATAATAGAAAACATTCCCTACACATATACATAAATTGTAAATTAATTAAGAAACATATGTTACTATTCAAATGAAGAGAAAATATCATTCTAACACCCTTATTCAATCTTTATTCTCTCTTTAACACTCCATAAGAAGAAAAATGACTTAATATAGCTTGCCATCTCACAAAAAAAAATTTTGAAGCAAGGTTTTTAACATCTTTAGCACTTATGCAATTGATTCCTAAAATAAATTTTTGGTTTAAAATATCACTTTGAAAATTTTGTATACATAATACAATACTTAATATTTTTTTTTTAATAGTTCGAATAATTTCTCTCGGTATCATTTCAATGTGAGGACGTAAACTGGACTATCTTCTTATTTTTATTTTTATCCTTTTGTTTAAGTATACCCCCATATCCTATATATGACGCATCTGTTTCTATAATGTTTTGGGAGATCCAGACAAAACCGCCAAAGAAAGGTCTGTAATCTTAGATGTAAAAAAGCTACTACTAATAGATCAAATACACAATTTCTCAGATTCAACAAATTCATAACAGTCATTTCTGTAGGAGCTCAAATTAGGAATACTACGATGTGATTGAAACCAAAATATTCATAAATGTTAAGGAAAGACTTGAGTGGATGCGAGAGAGAAATCTCTTTCCTTAACCCTTTGAATCACCCGTACTGCCACAAGTTTCTGAGAGTCAAGAGTCCCAGGATACAACCACACTACCGATTTCGCGAGCATTCAAAACTCAGTTCTAAACGAACTATCAATCCGATACTCTCACCAAAGACTTACTTTTATATTGAAGAATTGCTTGTGCTTTTAGTGTATGTTTGATCGCGTGTCTCTACAAGAGAAAGTTTCTTGCTTTAATAGAGGAGTTTTGATTTTGAAATCAATGAACAACCCATTGAAGCACTTTTCACACAAATCTAGGAGAAGTGGGTAACAAGGAGATGCGACGACTTGATACTCTGAGATCATGCAACCAAAGATACTGATTCTAACGAAATCGACTTCTCTCCATTTTCTCCGTTCACCCACCAGCTCCAATCTTGAGCTTAATGAGACAACAAGGCCCATTTTCCAATCACAACACTAATTTTTATTAAGCTGGCTTACATAAAAATCGACCCAATAATTTCTTGTACCCATTTTCAAACAGGAAGTCAGAATATTGTGCATCAACGTCGAGCAGTTATGACTTCTCTCTCACGTCTCATAAGCATTTCTCTTTAACATCTTTGTGGTGCAGCAAGAAACTCTTGACAACTTCAAAAATTAAAGAACTTCACTGCTGAGTTCATTCGAGGATTGCCCAATGGAAGACTTTCTAACAATAGAACCTCAAATTGCTCCATTGCTATCAGGATTCATCACATAAAAAGCTTCATAATCATGTGATCCAACACCCATGGAAACCATCTCGAGCGCTTTCAACACACATGAAATCCATCTCGACATATTTTTTCTAAGAAAACCCAACGGGTACCCATTCTGAATAAAACACACTCTATTTAAAACTTTTTTTTTACACAATAAACAGGTTTGCGGGCCCAAAATTCTACCCGGGTTTCGGATATCCAATGGGTAAAAACTAAAAACCCATTATTATTATCCCTAGACAAGGACACATGAATAGAGAAAGAGTAAAAATTTTTGAGTACATCCTTCTTTGCAGCAGTGTTCTCTATAGACTACAAGACAACAAATATTTCATCTTTCATATCTTCCTCATATTTTTTCTAATTAGGAAACTAGATTGAATCTCATTATACATATGTAACGCAGAAACTCTATTGGAGAGACATATATAGAAATCATTTTCCAATTCGTTTGTTCTCAACCTCTGTTCGTTTCAATGACAAAAGAAAGATTTACTCAATCCCCCAAGGAAAATGGAGGATTAAATAATAAATATGCCTGTGACCAACTTGCAAATATTGTAATAGTTGTTCATATACGGTGTGATTGTTGGTACCGGGTTTAACACCCTATCTTAGACCTGATCCAAATCAAAATTGACTTCTCTCAAAGCCTAATCAAATTAGTCCATGAAGACTTAGACCGACCTAATCAATTCAGAAAATGAAACCGACTCGGAAAAGAAAATCATTTCAGATAAGAAAAGAGTGGACAAAAAGGTAACCTAATTCAAGAAGGAAAAAGAAACACTAAACCTCCTCAAATCACTACAAATAAATAGTTATTTCCTCTAAACAAGGATATTGAATAATCAAGCACAAATCGCCTCATACACATCCAAAAACACACCAAATACACACTTAAATCACCATGAACTACTAATGGTTTGATCCTTTCTCAAGAGTACATAGACAACATTTTCTAAAAGTGCAGCTATAACATCACAAAACCCTAATTGAACTTTAATGGTTCAACAATTGGCGCCGTCTGTGAGACTCGAACCTAATAGTTTCACTGAAATGTAAGTGACCAACTTGATAACATTGCAATTTATCTCCTCAACACAAACAATAAATTGTTTTTGAATCTTATTCTATTTGGTCAACAACAACAAAAAAGGAAAAATACCCCCTCAAAATGTTTCAAAACGTATGTTTAGAAGCATTGCAATGTATCTCCTCAACACAAACAAGAAAAAAATGATATAAAATGTATTAGAGATATGATTTGATATAGATAATTGATACGATTCTGATCATATTCGATATAGAGATTTGATAGAATTAGCTCCTTCATTCTAGGGATCATAGATGTCTCATAACATGTATAAATGTAAACCATCATGAATGAATAATACAACACAGAGAATTCAGCAATTAACATGGTATCAGAGCCATCTAAACACTTTTAATCGTTCAAAACCTCTTTGATCTTTTCTCTCTGTTCTTTGATTTTTTTTCTCTCTATTCTCACTCTGTTTCTTTCATCAACGTAAAACATGAGTGATTCTGAGTCACAGGCGTCATCACACAATCAAAATACAACGACTAAGAAATTGGTTTCTCCTTATTACTTGCATCCCTCCGATAGCACGAGGCAAGTCCAAACTCCAATTCTCTTGAACGGAGCAAATTATGAGAGATGGGCGAAGTTGTTGATTAATTCTCTTCGCACCAAAAGAAAATTAGGTTTCATTGATGGAACCCTTAAACGACCGTCTAACGATTCTGTTGATGCATAAAAGTGGGACATGGTCAATGCTATGATCATCGGTTGGATCTATAGCAGTGTCGAGCCGAAGCTGCGTCCATCCATTTCTATTGATGATAGCGCCAAAGCCATGTGGGCTAGTTTAAAGCGGTGTTTCTCTGTCAGTGACGAGACAATAATTCATCAGCTTCATGCTAATATTGCCGCCTGTAAAGAAGATGGTGATACGGTTGAAATATTTTTCAGCAAACTTAAGGTGATGTGGGATGATCTGGCCGACTTGGAAAAAGGTTTTGCTTGCTGTTGTGGAACTGCTCCATGGAGAATTCAAGAAAAGACTCGAGTTCATCAATTCCTCATGGGGTTAGATAACTCACGTTTTGGGACTGCTCGCTCAAACTTGTTGAGTCGTCAAAGTTAGATGACTATGGAAACGGTGTATTCACAGATTGTTCAAGAAGAACGACATTTGAACAACATAAGAATGCGCGGTGCTGATGACAAAGTTTTTGTGGTGGGATTCTCTGCATCACAACCATCTCCACAACCACAATTTAATCCAGGACAAGTTGCAGCATCTAAATTCAATAGAACCGTGCCGACATGTAGCCATTGCGGCAAGCAGGGGCATGATCTGCTGAACTGCTTTCAGCTGGTTAATTTTCCAGAATAGTGGGGAGAGAAGACGAAGCCGAGTGGAGGACAGGGCATAGGCCGTGGTGCCAATTCAGGTCGTGGTCGTGGCGTACGTGGTTTGGGGTTCCGAGCTCACAACACCATGATTGCAAGTACCACACAGACGCATAAATCTCAGCCACAAGGTATCCCGAATCTCACTCCTGATAAGTGGGCATCGTTGGGTTCTTTCCTGCAAAATCAGAAACATAGTGCATTTGATAAGCTTTTCGGTAAGGAAGAACAACTTGACATCGTTGGGAAACATAGTCGTTATAACATTATTATTGATTCTAGTGCGTCTCACCATATGACGGGAGATATCTCGTTATTAACAAATGTGGCTACTATTGCTCCTTGTCTGATAACAATGCCCAATGGACAGCTTACATGGGCAACAAAATATGGGAGTTTGAACGGTCTTGTGGCATCTGTATACGAGCAAAACAAACTCGAGATATTTTCCACATAGGTCTAATAAAACAGCAAGTTGCTTTTCTTTAATACATTGCGACCTCTGGGAGCCATATCGTACACCTTCTACATCAGGGGCACGTTATTTCTTAACAGTTGCGGATGATTTTTCTAGGTAGTCTAGACCATTCTCTTACTCGAAAAACAACATGCCCCAACAGCGTTGAAATCGTTCTTTTCTTTTGTCGAAAGGCAGTTCAACTCAAAGATCAAAGCAGTTCGTAGTGATAATGGAGTTGAATTTATCAGTGTGTCTTCCTTTTTCGCTGAACAAGACGTCTCTCATCAGACTTTATGCGTCTACATGCCTCAGCAGAATGGACGAGTCGAGAGGAAGCACAGACATATCTTAAACATGGCGCGTGCTTTGATATTTCAAGCGAGTCTTCCCATTAAGTTTTGGGGCGAGAGTGTCTTGACAGCCACATATTTGATAAATCGGACCCCAACTCCTCTCTTGTAAAATAAGACACCGTATGAGTTATTGTATGGGGAGGTTCCATCTTATGCACATCTTTGTACATTTGGTATGCTCTGTTTTGCTCGTCGTGTTCCCCTAGATTATGACAAATTTCAAGAGAGGAATGTTCGTTGCATTTTTCTTGAATATCCAACGGGTAAAAAGAGATGGTTGGTGTATGACTTGGAAAAAAAACAATCTTTTGTCTCTATGGATGTTATTTTTCACGAGAAAATTTTTCCTTCCTTGGAGAAACTATCATTGGAGAATGTTGAGACACCATATGCTCCTACTCCATATTCGGCCATCTTTTATGAGATAGAAACAGCTTCACCAAAGGCAGTGCAACCACTTATACCTTCACCAGTTTTAACAACAGGGGGAGCCACACCCCAGCTACGAAAGAGCTAGCACAAGGCAAAAGAATCAAGAGAAAAATCAGTTTTGCTTGAACCAAACGACACTTACGCTTCACGAGCAGCCCCGACCCCTCTCACTCTCTCGCCACCACCACTTTAGAGTCCTCAAGTACGTGTCTATATCCTATCACAAATTATGTCTCTTGTCATCGTCTCTCATCTGCACACCAAGTGTTTATTGTTGTAGTCATAGCCACCGATGATCCAGTTCACTTTAAAGACACTATGGATATTGATGTTTGGAAAGGCGCGATGACAGATAAAGTGGATGCCCTTGAGACGAATAAAACGTGGGACATCACGGAGTTGCCTCCAGGAAAACATGCCATTGGACGCAAGTAGATTTATAAGACCAAGTTTCGATCGGATGGAATCATTGAACGGTATAAGGCCCGTCTTGTTATTCTCCAGAATAGACATGAAGAAGGGATTGACTTCAAGGAGACATTTGCTCCAGTTGTCGAGATGACTACTGTACGGATTCTACTTCGCACTGCTGCTGCAAAGAATTGGGAGCTCCATCAAATGGATGTGTACAACGCCTTTCTTCACGGAGACTTGGACGAAGAGGTATACATGAAGTTACCTCTGGGCTTCGCTCCAACGGCTAAGAATCAGGTTTGTAAGTTGAAAAAATCATTGTATGGTCTCTGTCAGGCACCTCGATGCTGGTTCGCCAAACTCTCTACGGCGTTAAAGGACTTTGGATTCAAGCAGAATTATTCAAGTTACTCATTGTTTACACTTTCCCAAGGAGGTTCGGTACTTTATGTGTTGGTCACGTGGATGATCTTGTTATTGGTGGCAATAATTCTGCGCTTATTTCAAGTTTTAAAGAGTATCTCAATCGTACATTTCATTTGAAGGATTTGGGGCCCTTGAAACATTTTCTAGGCATCGAAGTTTCCAGGAGTAATGAAGGTATTTATCTTTCACAGAAGAAGTATGCCTTGGATATTATATCAGAGTGTGGTATGCTTGCTTCATGCCCTGTTGACACACCAATGGAGCAGAATCACAACTTGGCTCGTAATGATGGTGAGTATTTTTCCGAGCCTTTTCCTAAGCCAGAGAGTTATCGACAATTGGTGGGTCGTTTAGTGTACTTATCCATCACCAAACCTGAGCTTAGTTACGATGTGCACACACTAGCTCAGTTCATGCAGTCTCCATCTCAGAAGCATTGGTTTACGGCGTTACGAGTAGTGAAGTACTTGAAAATGCACCAGAGCAGGGCGTATTCTGCCAAGGATGATATTTCTCTATCAGTGTATTACGATTCGGATTATGCCGCATGTCCTTTGTCTCGACAGTCACTCATTGGTTATATTGTCAAGAGTCGTGATTCCATTGTCTCCTGGAAGACAAAGAAACAGCAAACCGTGTCACGATCCTCCGCTGAAGCAGGATACAGGTCTATGGCACATGCTCTTGCGGAAGTTATATGGGTTAAGGAGATCATGAATACATTAGGCATCAATCAACGACAACCGATTCCAATGTTTTGTGACAATCAAGCTGCAATGCACATCGCTACGAATCCAGTTTTTCACGAACGAACTAAGCATATAGAAGTTGATTGTCACTTTGTTCGGGATAGCGTACAAGATGGGACCATTGTTACACGACATGTTCGAATAACGGAGCAGCTCGCCGACATATTAACAAAACCACTTGGAAGACAACAGTTCTCCTATCTAATGGGCAAGATGGGCTTTCGGGATCTCTACGCTCCATCTTGAGAGGGAGTATTAGAGATATGATTTGATATAGATAATTGATACGATTCTGATCATATTCGATATAGAGATTTGATAAAATTAGCTCTTTCATTACAGGGATCATAACTGTCTCATAACATGTATAAATGTAAACTATCGTGAATGAATAACACAACACAGAGAATTCAGCAATTAACAAACTTAAGCTCAATAGATTTGCAAACTTGACCGTCTTTGAACTTAAAAGCTCATACATGTTTTAAAGTTCACGATCGCAAGATAATAATCGGCTCCATTCCGTTCATTTTATGAGAATGTGAAGTGAACCAAGTCCCTGATTCGTTTGATTGAAGACAAAAAATGATGTGCTGTCACCGATTTCAAAGTTGAAGGAATGTGTGGTAACTCTTAAGATATTTAATGAAGCTAATTTTCACGAAGCCGAAGCCAAAAAAATTAAAGGAGAAAACATGATTAGGCAAAAATCATTACATGAAGCAAGCCCAATGGACCTTTTGTGTCCCATTTTTGTTTGTTTTTCCAACACTCTCGAATCCGACCCGTTTCACAGAACCGTCGACCCGACCCGTTTCACACGGTCTCTGGTGACGAACCGGCCACGCGTACTTTTGACACTTCGGTCTCTTTCAAATTTTCTTTTTCTTCTCTTCTTCTTCCTCTTGATCTTCGCATTGATTCTCTAGAAGATGAGTGCTGTAGAACCCGACATGGAAGATCTGTTCCAGGAGAAGAAACGGGCCAGGAATCCTCTCGTTCCTCTTGGTTTCTCTTCTTCATTTCCTCTTTTCTTTTGATCTCATTTTACGAAATCGTATTTTGGGCTTCAATTGTTTATAGGGTTACCGATCATTGATTTTAGTTTGTTCTTAAACACAATTACTTGATTTACAATCAGAATCATGGAATTCAGAATGTTGGGATCCCAACTCCGTTAGGTTATCAAATGGAGTTGATTAATCATAAATTATGCAATTGAGATACAATTGTAGTTTCGAGATCTCAAATATGGCATATGGTAGAGCTAGAAGGACGACATACATTTTTTCAGATTGTATAAAGTAATGAATTCATAGTAGATGTGAAGCTGGAAGCAGATTTGAAAAATTAGTATGAACTAATTCATTTATGATATCGGTTTCTCGAATTAGTATTTATGTTCTCGTGCTGATTCTTATCCATAAAGTTTGTTGCTTTGGTAAATTTATGTAAATTGGACCTCAGCTAGCGAAATTCATGATGGTGTGTATAAACATTGAAAAAGATAACATTGTTTCAATGTGTTGTCAATCAATGACGAAAATCATGGCTTTTCACTATAATGAGATACTATTACTGTTAGTATGATGATCTTCGTATATTTGTTCATAGGGATTATGAATTATTGAGGACTGTTAAAATTTGACTTTGTTTCTGTTGTGAATAACACTATTGCAGGCGCACTTATGACTGCGGGAGTGCTCACAGCTGGGCTGATTAGTTTCAGAAGAGGCAATTCTCAGTTGGGTCAGGTTTTGATGAGAGCTAGGGTGGTTGTTCAGGGTGCTACTGTTGCTTTAATGGTTGGAACCGCTTATTACTACGGTGATAATCCCTGGAAGAAATGATCTGCAACTACTTGTGTTCGTTAAAGTGTTTTCACATAAATGATATGGCACTCAGGAGATTGCTGGGGATAGGTATGTTGCTCTCGCTCTGAGTTTAGAAATCTGCGGGTCTTGCTAGGATTTGTAACTTGTAAGGGCACCATTACATGATTTTAATGATTTAAGAACTAAAAAGTATCCTTGTATCTTGATCAATTGATTTGAGGAAATTCTCAGAGTACCATCTTTTACTCTATCTGCCCTTAATCTCATTATCTTGCTGACAGTTATGATTGCGTTTTGACTTCTTGAAAGCTCCTTTGTGAAAGTGAAACATGGGACAATGAATCATCACTAAAGTATTTACATAGACTCTATTTTTCAAGATATATAATGGCAAATAAGTGGGAGTGAAGAGATTATGAATTAGAAAGCAAGGCATGTTTAATGATTTAAGAACATTTAAGTGGAAGACAATGGTGGGCCTAACAGAATTTTGTTTTGCCATAGGTGAAGTTTACTTGTTTTTTCAGCTTATTGCGGTTCTTGACCCTCTAAATGTGAATTCCTAATTACATTTTCACTCGTTTTAGGCAATAATGATAATGGTTTAGCTAATGAAATTAGGGAACCAGTGAGGAGCTTTTGAAATGATACACTTTTAAAGCGTGTCTAGATGTGTGAAATCTCTAATCAGATTTTTATTATCTCATGACTATATATTATACAGAGACACTCAGCTTAACACAAAACTTTTCTTTTCTCTCAAAACCAAAATGTCTAGGTTGATTTTTTTGTCTGAAATCCATGAACCAGAAGCTCTTTCACCTAAATCTTCATCTGCAGCAACAATAACTCTTTTGAACCAGAAAGATTCATCTTCAACCTCAATAATCTCTGTTTTATGTTTAGTTATCTCTGTTCTTGCTCTTGTCATCATCTTTCTCGGTGTCCTCCACTTAATCTTCAAATTTCTCTTTAAGTCCTCAACTTTGTTTCAAATTCGTAATTTCAACATCAACTCAGAACTTTCTCCATCCCCCCCTCAGCTCCAACACCTCTTCTTTCTCCATGAATCTGGTCTAAACCAGACCGCGATTGATGCACTTCCCGTGTTTCTCTACGGTGACGTAACCATGAGTCTGAGAGAACCATTTGATTGTGCTGTATGTCTCAATGAGTTCTCGGATACGGACAAGCTTAGGCTACTTCCTGTTTGTACCCATGCCTTCCATCTTCATTGTATCGACACGTGGCTTCTCTCCAACTCTACTTGTCCTCTATGTAGACGATCACTCTCAGCCTCAAACGTCTGCTTCAACCATGCTGAGACTCTTGTCGTCCCCTTCTCAAGGCTTCAGCAGGTCGACGAAGGCAAAGCCTCTCTTGGGAAAAGAGTCTTCTCTGTTCGTCTCGGGAGATACAAAAGCATGAACGAAAGTCAAAGTGAACGGCATGAAGTCAAAGATGAAACAGGGGTGGGAGTGGCAAGAAGGTGTTACTCGATGGGCACGCATCACTATCTCGAATGCGATCAAGATTTTGTAGTGGCTCTGTCTTTGTCTCCTCGCGAGGGAAAAACCGGTATTAACTGCTCCGTTCACGAGGGTAAATCGATAAAACAAAACTCTGATGGTTTGGGTAGGTTCTAACGTTTTGTTACAGAAAAGAGAATATGTATGTGTCAAAGATTTGGTTTTGGTCGTGGAAGGACAAGAGAAAACTATGGTTCGGTTAAATAAACAAAAATCGAGTTCTTGACATAAAATCGTAGGGAATATTTTTTAAGATGAGGAAAATAATATACATGTATTAACTCATATTTAACGTTGGTAATATTGTCTAATGATATAAAAGACTTTGATATATACATATATATATGTAATTTGAATTGTAGTGAAAGTGATTTTCACTCAGTAAAGTGGAGTAATAAGATATATGATAAAACGATAACTAATTAAGTGATGGATTACAGCATTATCATCACTCAATTAGAAAAAAAAGTAGAAAAAAAAGTAAGAAAAAAAGTTAGTCATGAAGAGTAAGAACACCCACATTGGTAGTTTCTCAATGAATCTCTCATTTAATATAAAAAAAAATTAAATAACAATAAAAAATGTGAATCTCTCAAATGAGAACTCCACGCAATAGTCTTTCAAATAAGAGACTCATTCTCACACTTTTTAAGAAACTTATATTTTTTATTATTATTTAATTTTTTATATTAAATGAGAGAACCATTGAGAGACTAATAATGGGGGTGTTCTAAGAGATCGAAAACCATATGTAATTGAACAAATATAGAGATTTACATTTTTCTCTCTTGCTTCCCATGACTTTGAGAGCTGAGATTATGGTTTTAGATTTTGGTTTAGGAGCCATTGCTTTTGGTTATGAGATAGGGCATAAAGGCAGTTTCAATACTTGTATAGAAGAAGAATAAGGGATGGGAGGTGAAACCCTAATATTGGGCGAGAGAGGAGCTATTGATGCAAGTGGCAAAATTAATTAGACCCATGTGACATATTTACAAATTAGGAAGTTTACAGATGTGAGACTTTGATATCGATTTGAAAATTTGAATCGTAGTGAAATTGTTTTTCACTAAGATAGTCAACTAAGAAGAGTTGAGATCTAGTCTCATACAAGCAAGGATAATAATGTCAGCTGAACAAACAACCAGAGCCGAGTGCATATAGATAGTTAATGAAGACAACAAGAGGTTATATCAAGTGACCAAGATTTTAAAATTCTAATTTCCAACTTCAGTAAACTGTAAATTTCACCTGGTATTGAAGCAAACTATTACAAAGACATCGACTGAGCCATTTTACCCAATTGAGCAGTTATATGCAATAAATTATTATTTTAGTTGTTTTCGATTTTGAATCCTTAAAACAACAAGGACAAAACTCATAATTTTACCAAACATCTACATGAAAACAAGTAATACAAAACAAATTTTAATTTCTAAAACTTCAATTAATATAAAACTTAGGGAGTATGTTTTTGCCTTTGTTTTCTCGTTCATTAAATCATATTTGTTGGTGTAACAAATAATTTGAGACGACAAAATAAATAAAAATTCAACGAACCGAAAATAGATGGTTGCTCTTGATAAAAAAAAAATCCTCTACCCACCAAAATATTATATATGATCAAAAATATAACAGTAAAGTTTTGTATAATCAAAATAGTAGACCAAAGAGAGTAACTTTCAACGATAGATAAATCTAAGTTATTATCAAACCAAACTTAACTTATAACACACAACTGACTTGAAAGACTTTTCAAACGCCTATCACAGAATGTGTCCAAACTCCAAGGAGATATCATCATTTGACGGCGTCAACGCTGATGACGGCAGGAGCTCTACCAGAAACGACGTCGGGGACAGAAGCGTATCGCATCGAGAAACTCCGGAGTCCACCGAGACCAACTTCGTCGTCGTCGCCTTTGTCTTCATCTTCGAAACTCAATGTGTAACTCAAAGGATCATATTGGAATTTGGCTCTATCATCCCAGCCGCGGCCACGGCGTTGATCGCGGTTGAATCTTCGGATGAAAGTCTTCCATCGTGGTCCAGCCACGATCTCTGACCACTCTCTGATCTTCAAAAACGCCCGGACCCACCACCGTTGCTCGTGGTGGTGGTTGCTGTGACTTCGCTGCCACCATGAGGGTTTAACGGTGTTGGATCGGAGGGTAGGGAGGCAGGAACAGCGAGGTGAGTCACCAAGAAATGGATCCGAGGTGGTCTCTGGCTCTGAATCTGCTCGTCCAACTTCCATTAGAAAAGGCTCGAAACAGAGTTGAATGTTTTTGGTGTAATCAAGAAGAAACTGTTTTCTGCTGTAATCAAACCATTGGCTGCATTATTATATTTTATGCAATCATAGAATAAGTCATTAATAAAAATTACACATTTTGTGTAAGGTGGACATTTTATTAAAAGAAAAGGTGGAGATTTTAAGGTTAATCAATCTAATATTCAAATGCGAATTTACTTTTCAACATCGCGAACATGATGTTTTTTCTACGAATAAATATCTTATTTTATTTTATTTTTGTAGAAAGGTTTACAAACATCTTATTTAGTACTATCCATTTTTTTAAGTTTGTATACGTAAACCACATCCATTTCATGTTTTTTATCTATTTCACGTATGATAAATCATAAGCGTACCAAACTATAACTAAACTAAACTGCCAAAATAAATATTTAATTAAATCGAACCAAATTCCACCTGCGCTAAACCGAAATGACTTCGTTTAAAATTCAGTTATTTTTACTAGAATCGAACTATCCAAACTAAATGAAAGCCAAATCGAACCTAGAAAGCAAATTGAAATGCTGACCTCTAGTTTTGTGTAATTAGAAGCTTCATAGTTTGATCATTGATGAAGGATTACAATAGTTTTCCTTAAATATCATCTTTTAGATATGAAATCCTCTATTAATGTAAAATAAATATTTTAGAAAAATGTTAATTTTAATAAAAAAATATTTGATTACTAAAAAAAGAATTTAATAAACAAATATAAGAAATAATCATATATTGTGTGTTAAAGAAAAAATCATATATTTATCAAAAAAATCAAATTTAATTTTTCGTGTTATTCATTCTCTTGCAGAGATTTGAGGACGAAATTTTGACCATCAAGCAACATAAATAGTCAATAAATTGAGTAACGACCATTATCCTCTGTTTTCGTTTAATTCTCTCTGTTTCTGCCTCTGTTATCTAAATGAGTCTTCCAAACTTTTTTGGTCTAATAACTTTGAGACGACAAAAACAAAATTCAACTAATCAAATGTTTCATATCACTTATAATTACTTTTATAATTTTATTTGACCTAAAATATTTTTTCATAGAGACACAGTCTTCTCTCTTCTCTCCTTAAATGTCTCCAATATCGTCTCATTCTTCCACTCCCACAAATCTCTCCCTTCCATAACGTGTAACACACGAAAACTGAAATGAGCAACCTTCATCTCCACACCTCCGCATGCTTCCGCAATTTTCCGACGACTTTCTCCCTCCGTCACCACCACAACGGCGTCAACAACCAACGCCACAGATCCATCTTCTCCGAGCTCTTTGACAAAACACTCGACCCAGGCGGTGACCTAATCACGAGATGGAACCGCATTTTCCTCATCATCTGCCTCCTCGCTCCTTCCTCGACCCTCTCTACTTCTATCTCCCCATTGTTCAAGCCGGAACCGCCTGTATGTCCATCGACGTCGGTTTTGGCATCTTTGTCACCCTCTTCCGAACCCTAGCTGATTTTTCCTTCCTCATTCACATTCTCCTCAAATTCAAAACCGCCTTTGTCTCCAAATCTTCTAGAGTCTTTGGTCGCGGCGAGCTCGTCATGGACTGCCGTGAAATCGCCCTCGGTTACCTTAAATCTGAATTCGTCATTGACCTCGCCGCCAGCTTCCTCTTCCTCAGGTTCAACTTAACATAAAATGTGTGAAAATGACAACACCATAGAATTGTGTGTGAATCAAAAAACCGGTTACAAAATCAAAGCCAAGATTTATTGATAATATGTTATGTTCTTTTAAATTGTAACATCTCTGTTTTTTTCTCAGATAATGATTTGGTTTGTGATACCAAATGCTGGAGAATTCAGATACGCAGCTCACAAGAACCATACGCTTTCCCTGATCGTCCTAATACAATAGTGCCTCGCTTCCTAGTCATGCTTCCGCTCAACCGTCGGATCATTAAAACAACCGGCGTTGCAGCCAAAACAGCCTGGTCTGGTGCAGCCTACAATCTCCTCCTTTACTTACTTGTTAGCCACGTAAATATACCCTTTCTCTGTCTCCACATGACCTAAAAATTTCTCTGTTTCAACAATTTGGTTTTTCCTTTTTAAGGTTCTTGGCTCTGTGTGGTACGTTTTATCGATCCAGAGACAGCACGAATGCTGGAGAAGCGAGTGCATTAAAGAGATGAATGCAACGCATTCACCATCTTGTTCTCTCTTGTTTCTAGACTGTGGATCGTTGCAAGATCCAGGTAGACAAGCTTGGATGCGGATCACTCGGGTTCTCTCTAATTGCGATGCACGAAACGACGATCACCAGCATTTCAAGTTTGGTATGTTCGGTGATGCGTTCACTAATGACGTTAATTCTTCTCCTTTCTTTGATAAATACTTCTATTGCCTTTGGTGGGGTCTTCGTAACCTCAGGTTAGGTTAATTTTCATCAAATCATGAATCAATTAAAACCGCAATTTTTGCAAGTTCTTTATTCATTTTTCTTGATTTGGTTTGTGTAGTTCTTATGGACAAAGTCTTGCAGCGAGTACACTAAGTAGTGAGACTATATTCAGTTGTTTCATCTGTGTCGCGGGTCTTGTTTTCTTCTCTCATCTCATTGGAAATGTTCAGGTAATTTTATGTATATAATATTTCTTTCTCCCAAAGCTTATAACACTGGAGTCTAAGTGATTGTACAAACTCTTGAAGAACTATCTTCAATCCACGACGGCAAGGTTAGATGAATGGAGAGTCAGAAGAATGGATCCGACATAGACAATTGCCACCGGAGTTATAAGAGCGTGTAAGGCGATTTGTACAATACAAATGGTTAACGACTCGTGGAGTCGGCGAAGAAGCCATTCTCCGTGCTCTACCGTTGGATCTTCGCCGCCAGATCCAACGGCATCTCTGCCTCGCCCTAGTTCGCCGTGTAAGCCACAATAGACAAACACCCCATTTTGATTAC
Source organism: Cardamine occulta (assembly GCA_028015245.1). Classification (NCBI taxonomy): domain Eukaryota; kingdom Viridiplantae; phylum Streptophyta; class Magnoliopsida; order Brassicales; family Brassicaceae; genus Cardamine; species Cardamine occulta. Next base: position 12,159,956 of record CM051379.1, on the reverse strand, counting down.
TTTCTTCTCAAGTAACAAACACTAATTTTACAATTTTTTGGTTTTTAGGTGCCGTTCTTTGCACAGATGGATGACCAGCTCTTAGATGCGATATGTGAGCGTTTAGTTCCATCATTGAACACGAAAGACACGCATGTGACACGCGAAGGTGATCCTGTAAACGAGATGCTTTTCATCATTAGAGGTCAGATGGAGAGTTCGACTACAGATGGTGGACGGTCAGGTTTCTTTAACTCGATCACGCTTAGACCAGGCGATTTCTGCGGTGAAGAGCTCTTAACATGGGCTTTAATGCCAAACGTTAATCTTAATCTTCCATTGTCCACAAGAACCGTGAGGACTCTCTCTGAAGTAGAAGCTTTTTCTCCGAGCAGAGGAATTGAAGTTCGTAGCTAACCAATTCAGACGTCTCCACAGCAAGAAACTCCAACATGCATTTAGGTCATTAATTAACTTTACTTGCTTCACACGCTATAAAGGTTTCTTTCTTCACAGGCTATTGTTTCTTGATCTTTTATGTTTTGACTCTTATCAGATACTATTCACATCAATGGAGAGCATGGGGAACTTGTTTCATACAAGCTGCATGGAGACGATACAAGAAAAGGAAGTTAGCAATGTAATTAGCTAGGCAAGAGGAAGGAGACGATTACTCTTATGATGATGATGATGATTATGATGAAGGATATCAATACGAAGATATCATACCGCAAAGTAGTAACAACGTAGACGAAAACAGCAGCAATAATCAGAATTTGAGTGCGACGATATTAGCGTCTAAGTTCGCGGCTAATACAAAAAGAGGTGTTTTAGGGAATCAAAAAGGGTCTTCGAGAATTGATCCTGATGATCCCACTTTGAAGATGCCTAAAATGTTTAAACCTGAGGATTCAGGATTCTTTTAATTTGGTTTTTTTTTTTGTTTGAGTGAAAATTACATTTAGGATTTTTCAGACATTGACTTGATTTGCTGTAAGCAGAATTATTAACCAGGTGTATAAAAAAAACATTATTACAGGTTAAAGTAATTGTTGTCGTCTATGATATGTCGATTTCTCGCCATCTCATTCTTGGCTCCTACAGCTTTTATTGTTATGGACTAGTCTCGTGATAGGTTTCACAATTAAATTGTGGCTTTCACATGCGTTTGAAATTTATTGAGGCTTATTTTTTGTCGCTTCATTTTTTAAATAATCGTTTCAAATTTTTTTTTTTTGTTGTCTATTACATCATTATTAATGAAGATATATGATCTAATCCTAATATGATGATTACTCGACAATCTGGATACGATTACAATGAACAACTTCTTCAAACGACGATTCTATGACACAAATTCTCCGATTATGCTTCCTTTTTAGTTTAATTCTCATTAAAAAGAAAAAACTTTACTGACATTAAAACAGAGTAACATTTACTGACATTGAAAGCAATGATATGAGTAACATTTCAAGAACAAATTGTCATAAATAAATAAAAAACATTTCAAGAACAGCGTTCAATAAGAATTCTGATACAATAGAAAATATTTCTATCAACAATATTAATTCGTTAAGTCGACTTTAATTTTTGATGGTGAAATGGACAACACTAGTACAAATTTAGATGTCATGATCGAATTATAAGAGTTTATCAAATTAAATAGTAAATATGATGGGAAAAACTACTATAATTTAAAGAAGATATGCATACATTTACAACTCGAGCATAATTTTATAAACAAAAATATAGAAAATAAAAACTAGTTTGCAGCTTTAAATTACGTAATGCACAACCAATCAAAATATGATCCCGGTCGCCTATTTTTTCCCCAACTTGAATCATTTTTTACGATGAATCATCTTCTGGACTAGTAATCTTTTGAGCCATAGAATTTTGCCGGTCCATTTAAATGTTACCGATTATAAACACTGCATGAATATTTCATTATTTGTGGAAATCGTTCAATGGACTTACAACATCACAAAGTAACCTAACATACAAGAAAAGACGAAAAACATGTATCAAATAGATGACACAACTACCGCTTTGAAAACGACATCACACCATAACGTCCAACTATTGCATTTATCTATTTCTTTTTAATATAATTTCCATACTTCATACAAAGAAAACTAAAACTCCAATTATGTCCACAATTACTTACTTTTTTAGTCGGTAAAGATAGAATTATTATATACGAATTCCAAATCAGATCTGGCATATGTTCTGTATTTGGTTCCATCTAAACCAGTTCCAGATTCGAATATTATAATCTACAGATTCACAAGTCCAAATCCAGATGTGTTAAATATATTTTATATCAATTATGTGATATATATATATATATAAATTAAATTTTAAGTATTTTATGATGTACATAGTATAAGATTTTTTTCCAAAAATATTTGTCTAAAAATTTAAATCTAACGATTGTGCAATATAAAAAATCTGGATATCTAGATCTGAATAGTTGTAACTGAAATTCCACAGTGTAATTATATATAGTTGGAACTAAAAATGGAAGAAATAAAAAGAATACTGATAATATGGGATATGGACAGAGAAATCAGAGATTACGGACAACTCATACCTCTTTTGTCTTATCCTCATTTTAAGGTATACAAATTTTTATTTTTCTTATACAATATGAACTCGTTTCTTTTGTCTTTGATTTTTTTTTTGAATAGCTTATTATTATAAAACTGACAACAAATTTCCGTCCAATAGTCAATGCTCAGATAACCATTCAAAGTACGGCAACACACACCAAGAGAGTGTAAGTTAAGCGACATGTGTGTGAGAGATATCTTGAGATCTTGACCGTTGGATTGATTATCCCTCCTTCAAAATCAAAAATTATATATCACGTAAAGAGAAAGAGAGGAAGAAATTCCCAAGAAAAAAAAAGATAAGAACTTTGAAGTTTTGAAGCAGGTTTCACACATCTATGGCTGCTCGTAGACTCTCTTCTCTGTTATCTCGATCTTTTTCAGCTTCTTCTCCCTCTCTGATTCGTTCTCAAGGTACCTCACCCCATACAAATCCCTGTTTTTTTTTTGTCTGTGCTTTCGCTGAATCTCCAAAACTATTTTTTTTGTCTGTGCTTTCACTGAATCTCCAAAACTATCTTCATGTTTTAACTACTGTTGTTGTGGTTTAATAGATAGTTTCAGCATGTTCTGTTTCGATTGATCATGAAATTAGATCAACGATTAGACTCTTTGATTTTATAAATCTATGTAATGATTTGATTTTCAGGGAGAAATGGGAAAATTGCAAGGAGATTTGGAACCTCTGCTGCAGCTGAGGAAATCATAAACCCTTCTGTTCAAGTTTCTTACACACAGCTCCTCATCAATGGGAACTTCGTTGACTCTGCTTCTGGTGACTAAAGTTTTCATTTTTAATGCAATTTTTTGTTAAAAATGCAAAATTTTGAGTCTTGAGATTCGAGTTCCATGAGTACTAATAGTTAATTTTTGGAATTTGGGATTTAGGTAAGACATTCCCAACTCTTGATCCACGAACAGGGGAAGTCATTGCGCACGTAGCTGAAGGAGATGCTGAAGATATCAATCGGGCGGTGAAATCTGCAAGGAAGGCCTTTGATGAAGGACCTTGGCCTAAGATGACTGCTTATGTATTATCTATACTCTTCTTGAGTCTTGAATTTATGAACTTTAAATGTGATTTGGTCTCATTTGGTTATGATTTGGGTTTCAGGAAAGGTCAAGAATAATGCTAAAGTTCGCAGATTTGCTTGAGAAACACAGTGAAGAGCTCGCGGCTCTAGAGACATGGGACAATGGGAAGCCTTACTCACAAGCTAAGACCGCAGAACTTCCAATGGTCGTCAGATTGTTTCGTTACTATGCTGGTATCAAAAGCACTAACCAAAATCTTGAGAATTCTGGTGAAAATTTTCTTGCTTTTGCTCTGTGAATGGTACATTCTTTGTTTTGCTTTGATGTATAGGATGGGCGGATAAGATTCATGGACTAACAGTTCCAGCTGATGGAAACTATCATGTTCAGACATTGCATGAACCAATAGGTGTAGCTGGACAAATCATTCCATGGAATTTCCCACTTTTGATGTTTGCTTGGAAAGTTGGTCCTGCTCTTGCTTGTGGTAACACCATTGTCCTCAAAACCGCTGAACAGACGCCTCTTACCGCTTTCTACGCGGGAAAGCTTTTGCTTGAAGTAAGATAACATGAGAATAGAATCTCTTTCCATTGTTGCTAGGGAAAAAGAAAAGTGTTATAAGTAACAATGTTTCTTGAAAATTATGATAGGCGGGTCTTCCTCCCGGTGTTCTGAATATAGTTTCTGGATTCGGTCAAACTGCGGGTGCTGCCCTCGCAAGTCACATGGATGTAGACAAGGTAGAGATATATATATGCTTGCTCTTTAACTTCTTTAAGAGACTAAAATTATGTTACATTGTTTTTTTTGTTTGCTGCAGCTTGCTTTTACAGGATCCACTGATACTGGCAAAGTTATTCTTGGATTGGCTGCAAACAGCAATCTCAAGCCGGTAACTCTGGAACTTGGAGGGAAATCACCGTTCATTGTATTCGAAGATGCTGATGTCAATAAAGCTGTAGAGCTTGCACACTTTGCCCTCTTCTTCAACCAGGTTTCGTCACTAGTAGAATATGTACATTAGTTTACTTAATTTCTTAGGAAGTTCTTGAGATAATGTGGAGTAATGTTTTTGTAGGGGCAATGTTGCTGTGCTGGGTCTCGGACATATGTTCATGAGAAAGTGTATGATGAGTTTGTTGAGAAGTCAAAGGCACGCGCATTGAAACGTGTGGTTGGTGATCCTTTCAAGCATGGCATTGAGCAGGGTCCTCAGGTTACACATACATATTCCTTGCAATAAAAAGAGTGTATCTTCTTTACTTCGTTGATTGGTTTTGTGATTTGTGTTTTTTTTTTTCTTTCTATAACTTTGTATAGATCGATTTAAAGCAATTCGAGAAAGTGATGAGGTACATTAGGTCAGGTGTCGAAAGCAATGCTACTCTTGAATGTGGTGGTGATCAGATTGGAAACAAAGGTTACTTCATCCAACCTACAGTCTTCTCTAATGTTAAGGTAAAAAACTCTTCTAACTAATACTTCTTCATCATTGTTCTGTACTTCTGTTCCAATTCTCTATGGCATTAACCGTGACATCCCTCCCTCGGTCAAAAACAGGAGGACATGCTTATCGCTCAAGACGAGATTTTCGGTCCAGTCCAATCAATCTTGAAGTTCAGGTACCTAGAGCTACCACACTACTCATGATTGGAAATGTGATTAGTAGAGATGTAGTTTAACACTGGTTATAATCTTTCTGTATTAAAAAAAAAAAAACGAAATCGAAAATCTGATTGGTGTTTGTTGATGTTTGGGTTCAGTGATGTGGATGAGGTTATCAAGAGGGCGAACCAGACGAGGTACGGGCTAGCCGCAGGGGTTTTCACAAAGAATATTGACACTGCAAACAGGGTTACAAGAGCTTTGAAAGCTGGCACCGTTTGGGTCAACTGTTTCGACGTCTTTGATGCAGCCATTCCCTTTGGTGGTTACAAGATGAGTGGCAATGGAAGAGAGAAAGGAATTTACAGTCTAAACAATTACTTGCAGGTCAAGGCAGTCGTCACTCCTCTTCATAACCCTGCCTGGATCTGATCTCTGTAGTTTTTTAAGTTTCATCATAAATCCTCAAACAAAATAAAGAAAGAGACTTTTTAAGGTTTTTTTTCTTTTTCTTCAGACTCTAAAAGTTACAATAATAAAATTAAGGCCAGGTTTTGATTATGGAGTAACAGATTGTGATACTGTAATAAATGTGTTATTAAGGTCTCACTGTTGTTTTTTCTCATATCACATTTGCTGTTCAATCGAAACTGAAGACACACATGAAACTGAAAAATGCAACAATAATTTATTCAAATTTAATGCAGCATTAATCTAAAAAAGTTTCAAAGAAATTAATATATTATAACTTTTAAAGATAAAAAATATATATATTCTCAAATTTAGTTGTTAGTATAAACTTTGTTAAGAAAACATTTGTCAACAATATGCATTATCTTGATGATGATGCATTGACACATTAGCAGCACAACCACTAAAATACATGTATTAATACTAAATTTCTTTAATTTTGGATTTTTATCCTACATCTTTTTAGAGATAAATATCAACACCCAAGTAAAGAAAAAGGTTTATAATATAGTAAAGAAATATTTGGCAGATACAGTTTGACTTTATTTTTGTAAAGAGTCATGTAATAGATTTTTTTTATAATATAATATTTATTAATTACCTTTGAAATAGAGACGTATTGCTAAATTATTTCTTTAGCTGTGAAATACATGAACTTACTTAGTACTAATCTACTAATAAGATTTTTGGATTTTTATCCATATATACATCTTTTTAGAGATAAATATCTACACAAATATAATCCAAGTAAAGAAAAAGGTTTATAATATAGTAAATAAATATTTGGCACATAATTTCCATAAATATAGTTTGACTCTTTTTTGTACAAAAAGTTTTTTTTATAATATAATATTTATTAATTATCATTTTAATAGAGACGTATTGCTAAATTGTTTATTTTGCTGTTGAAAATACATGAACGAACTTAGTGCTAATCTACTAAGATTCGAAATGACCAAATCGTGAGTCCTTCTTTCTCAGCCAGAGGTTTTCGTTTTCTTTATAATCTTCTTCATCGCCATTTTGCTAATTGGCTCCAAATCCCTTCTTTTTCTCCTTTCTCACTCTCGATCCTAAATCCACTTAGATACTCTCATCAGCTCACAATCCCAATTTGATCTTCAAAACTTTCTTAGGGTTTCTCTTTCTCTCTTCCTTCATTCCCCATATCTCTCTCATGGCGATGAGAGGTGTCGATTTCAAGTGGTGAGCTCTCTCTTTCTCTTGTGTCTCGATCTAATGGAGACGGATTCTGATTTTGGATCCATCGATTCCCATTTCTAGATTTTTTTGGGGTTTCTGATTTTATTGATAATGTTTATAAATTTTGCAGGTTTGATGGGTTCTTCTTGTCGATGCTTGCAACTAGTGTGTATCCTTTATACATCTCTGCTTATTTCGATTCTGCCAAATTTTATCTTTTCCGTTATGATTTTTTGGTCTTGCTTGGAATCGAGCTGAGAATTCTCAGTCTCGGAGATGTTTATAATGATCAAGATGCTGTTTTTTCGCATAAGGTATTGTTATCAGAAGATAAAGTAAAATACTTTTTTTTACATTTTCTGTTTGTTCTCCTGAAGATCTGATTATATTTTTGGTTCTCTTGGAGATAGAGGAACTTAGTCGAAATCTTGTACTGTAATTTTGTTTTGTTAGTGTTTAAAGATGATCTAGATAAAACTCTCTATTTCGTTTCCTTAATGGTTATTTGCGTTGTAGAATCATTGTAGCTATCAATTGGAATAAATATCGACTTTGCGAATACCCGTTGCATATATGGATAGTGGTAGGGGCCTCCCTTCAAATTTTTGTTGATGTTGCTTATAGCTATTGTTCTTTTTTGTTCCTTTTCTCAGAATCTTTACATTTTGTTATTTTGCTCATGGTTTTGTTTGTCTATATGAGTTCAGGTTGACTACAGCACTGTGTTTATCTTCCGCGTCTTCATGTTTGTTGACAATGGTCTTGCTGCTGGACTTGGCTTGTAAGTTCCATCTAAATCTCCTTGTCCTAGAGTTGCAGTGAATTTGAAGGTTTTTACTTTTTGGAATCTTCCTGGTTTCCTAGACTTTTTCTTTAAGAAGAAACTTTTGCCTGATCTCAGAAGTAGCTATTTGCAGCGTTTCTCTCTCTCTTTAGGTTGCAAAGTTTTATGAATATCTGGTTAGTTTATTTAACATTGATTTCTGGTATGAACATCTGTTAGGGATTTTGGAAGTCAACAGCGGAATGCCATGTTTTGTGGGAGAGTGGTGGTCCTGTCTGTCCTATCTCTGCTTCTGTATCCATTTCTGTGGGCTTGGACTGTAATCGGTACACTATGGTTTACAAGGGCGAGAAACTGTGTAAGCATCTTTTACAATCAGGGCATATGATTATTCTTGTTGGAAATTTGTTACTGAGTTAGTATGTATTCTCTTGCGATAGTTACCTGAAGAAGGCCAGAAATGGGGATTCCTCATTTGGCTGATGTTCAGCTACTGTGGCCTCTTCTGCATTGCTTGCATCTGTGTTGGAAAGGTAGATTTTTATCAAGCTTTTTTTGTTGGTTTGAAGACGCCACCCCTCTTAGTATGAATTTACTAATATGAGTTTACTTGATAGTGGCTGGCACGAAGACAGGTACACTTACTACGTGCTCAGCAGGGAATTCCAATTTCAGAGTTCGGGGTAAGTTTCAGGATCCGATTGTTCAACTTCACTTCCTTTACACAAGAAGATAATTTGTGGAGTTTGTCATTATGATTTTTGTTTCTAAGTGCTAAGTTGCAATTAGTCTGACACTTCTGAGTATTTTTTCAATGTCTGTTTTCTTGTGGCCAGATTTTAGTTGACATTATTAGGGTACCTGACTGGGCATTCGAAGCCGCAGGCCAAGAGATGAGAGGCATAAGTCAAGATGCTGCTACATACCATCCTGGACTTTACTTGACTCCAGCCCAGGCAAGTCTAGTCGTTTATTGTCAGCACGCTAAGCATTTAGTAACTTGTCCCCTAACATAAATATGACTCGAAGCTACTCTATCCATGGTTTCAATCTTTCTCATCTGTGGAAGCACATACTCAACCGATATGTTATCCATTACTTGTTGAACATATTCTGTAGAGAAGGAGAAATCTTCTTTGCCAATGATGTCAAAGAAGATATCATTGGCAGGATGTGATTATGTCCAAAATTTACTTTAACCATATCTCCATCTTGAGGTTCCAAACATCTAATGCTTGATGCTTTGATAAACAGACAGAAGCGGTCGAGGCACTCATTCAAGAACTTCCAAAGTTCAGGTTAAAAGCTGTCCCAGATGATTGCGGTGAATGCTTAATCTGCTTGGAGGAGTTCCATATTGGACATGAGGTATTAAACATCACTTTTCTAAATTTTCTATATTGCTAAGGAGGGATTAACGAATTTCTTATATATATTTTTATGGTAGATATCAAACACTAGCTTTGCTTTAATATTATGTCTGCGTGCTTTTCTCGTCTGAATTTTACAGGTTAGAGGTTTACCTTGCGCCCATAATTTCCATGTGGATTGCATCGACCAGTGGCTGCGTTTAAACGTGAAATGTCCCCGATGCCGTTCCTCGGTTTTCCCAGACCTGGATCTCAGTGCATTATCCAACCTCCAGAGCTCAGGAGCAGAACAAGCCTCACAAGTAAACACAGAAACAACAGAAGCTCGGTACATAAGAAGCCAACCTCAAAGCGAGAGCTACTTCTTGAGACTTCAATCCGTAATTCACCCAGTCCACTCAGATGCTACTCTGGAGAATGCAGAGAACGGTGGGGTTCCTCCTACCTTGACCGATCTATCTCCATCTCGGAGATGAGAGGAATGAAATGAGCCTGTGGAAATTTTACTCAACACTAACTCTTGACTGATTTGTCTACCCATCCCCTTGAAAAGTTTTCAACTTTGTAAATAAATTTGGGGTTTAAAGAAGAGAAAAAACAATCTTGTGGGTTTACATTTGGTAAGAATGAAGAATTGTTCATGTCCAAACTCTTCAACTATAGACAGTGTTCAGAGATACACTTAGGGGATGTATTGGAATGATGATTTGGTGGGATTTTGATATTTTCTTAAAATCACATGTTATTATACTGATGATTTATAAATATCTTCTCAAATCTTATGTTATTGAATCAAAAATTTGTGTAAAATCAAATTTCTCATTTAAAATCTCATGTTATTCAATCAATCATTTGTAAAACTTGTATCAAATACAGTGTTATTCAAAACACAATTTTTTTTCTTGGAAATTTTATTCAATGAGATTTGGTGAGACTTTTGATAGCTTTTTACCTTAAAAAATAACGATGGACAAATCTCACCTCCAAATGTGGTATTTGGTTAAAAAAAAAAAACATCGCCTTAACAAAGACACTCACAAGCTCCTCCATCTCATCTTTCACCGCTTCATCCATCGATGACCCAATTCTTCTTCTTCTTCCCAGATTGATACGAAGCAACCTAATTCTCAGTAATTGGAATTGGATTCTGGCAGAATTCTCAGATATATTCCGACATATTGGATTCCAATTCTAATTACTGAGAATTGCTATGAAGCTACCCAATTCTCAGTGATTGGAACATTGCGTTTAACTTTCAAATATATTAGATTCCAATTCCAATTACTGAGAATTGGATCGACTTAGTGAGCTTCTTCTTCTTCACAAATCGACGCAGGTTTGATATATATCTCTGCTCTTTTCTCACTATGCAACTCGTGAAGCTCTAAGAGGTCCTTGAAATAAATTACGTAGAAGTTTGTTTTCATTTACTTTGCTGATTTTGTCAAATGAGCTTGACCCAGAAGTTTCCAATCATAACGAACAATGGGTTTTTGAAGGACTAATCCGCTTTACACAACTTTTTCTGCGTACTTAGCTTTCAACTTTGTTTCAGGAAGGATTTGGTGGATAGTGGTTTTAAATAATAGTTTTCATATTCACTGAACGCAAACTTTTATTTATTTTGATAATTGTCTAAGTGGCACAATCGTAACTGAAAAGTACTCAACAATCAACATTTGGTTGTCTATTGATCAAAATATCATAATTATCTGTCATGTATACTACACTACTGTATAGAACACAAATTTGTATCGTTAAGTAATGTTGGTATTACTTTAAACGATCTTGTTACCAATCAAATCTGATCATGTATATCAATTCTAGCTTTCCCTATATTTATTTTTTGTACATTAAAGTACACAATATACACATTTGGAAGATAAACCCCATTTTGTTGTTCATAAAAATTCCTATCTAGTATCTGAAGCATGCGAAATAGTTATGTATTAGTGGCTAACATCAATTGAAATCATAGTGGAAAGATAAGTGTGTGACTATACTAGATATTGGAAAGAAATCCAACCCCTCAAAAAACAAACGTTAAAGTCTCTACTTTGAACATCAGTATCGTTTATTCAGTGGTGAACCAACTAGATTTTCAAAACCAAGAAAATATTCTAAATTCTACCATGTGTATGATGATGAATTGATGATGCATTTTATTGAGCTTAACGTAAAGAGACCATAAAAGAAAAGGAAAATAAATAGATTACAAGTTTCTTAGAAACGTATATATATGTGTATATATATATATATATTCATTTATGTACGGGATATACGAATACGTCGAGACCATCTACCGCAAACGTCTAAACATGAATCAAAAATCTTCACAGGATATACACAACACGTGTCCCTTTTGCTATTTCACATTCGTCAAAATTTAAAATTATCCTTCAAGTAACACACGATTTGTTGCTGAAAAAAAAAACACTAGTTATGCAAAATAATACTTACAAAAAGCAGAAGAAAAGGTAAGTAGAAAGGTAAACTTACGATGAAGCAGAGAAGGATACAGGCAGCTGCGCCTGGGAATAATGCATACCAAAAGTTCAGCTTATGTAACTTTGCTCCGTCTATGAACAATAGTGGTAAACTCGCCGCTGCATTTTAAAATATCATATACAAATTTGTGAAATTTAATACGGTATAGCAAAAATTTGAATTAAACTCAAATAGGATTCTCATATTTTCCTCTCTTACAAATGAATATATCAATATAAGAAAATTGATTATTATTATTTTGGAAAAATAGCATTTTAACCTTCAAAGTGTCAAATACCGAAAGTATTACACTAACACTTTAAACCTTCAAACTATTTTTACTAACACTTTAAACTTTAATACTATCTCCCGCGTTTTTCCGCCATAAAATTCATTACAAAATATTTATCGGAAAACTAACGGAATTTCTGAATTTTTGACAGTAGTCCGACGAAATATATTGACAAATAGTTTTGTCGGAATTTTTAAAATTCAAACAGTTGTAATTACTTACACATTTCCAACAGATTTCTGATGGTTACTCGAAATCCGTCAAAAATTGTTCGACGAATTATCGATGGAACTATTATGTCAAAAATCTGTCGGACTAAGATTACATCGGAAATTATGTCAGTTTTCCTTAACATATTTTGTAGTGATAAAATTTTGATGGGATCTTAATCCGACGAATTTTCGACAAAATAGTTATGTCAGTAATCCGTAAGAGAATTTCTGACCAATTTTCGAGAAACCATCGGGAATCCGTTGGAAAATATGTACATTGATATAGCCGTTTGAATTTTTAAAATTTCGATAAAACTATTTTGTCGAAAATCCATCGGATTACCATCAAAATATTTTATCGGATTATCGTAAGAAATTTTGTTAGTTTTTCGGTAAATATTTTGTAATGAATTTTATGGCGAAAAAACGTGGAAGGTAGTTTCAAGGTTTAAAGTGTTAATAAAAATAGTTTGAAGGTTTAAAGTGATAGTATAATACCTTTAAAGTTTAAAGTGATAGCATATAACACTTTCCAAGTTAAAAATGATATTTTCCCTTATTATTTTTGCTAGCATGATTAAATAATTCAAAACTTTTAGTAATGAATAATTTCTTAAAAAATGTTTGTTAAAACTTGGAGAAATATATGGAGATGTCAGAATCATATCTAAATTTCATGGAAAAAAAGATATAGAGCATAGAATTTATAGAATTACCAGGTGGATGGTTGGCACGAGTGATGATCATGAAGGCGATGGAAGCGGCGAGAGCGGTGCTGCGGGCAAGCCAGCCTGGCCCAAAGATGGAGAATGCCAACACTCCAATGGCTGCACAACCTATTTGAGCTATGAACATATTGTATTTCTGAAATAAATACACATATCGATCACCATGTAGGTTGATATATATGATCAAAACTAGCTAGCTAGCATTGAATTTAAGGCATGGTAGTAAGAAAAGGAATTGAATACCCGAGCAGAAGGAGCAGAAGGAGTGGTGAAGAGAATGGCAGAGACAGCACCAAGTGGTGCAACGGACATTGATATCCCTTTAGGGTTTAATATATTATCTATTCTTCCCATTATCGCCATTGCCGCAAACGCTCCTTTTCTCATTCCATAAATATAATTAACACACACTTATTAATATTTCTTTTTTTTTGATAAAGACTTATTAATATTTCATTTGAGATCATTTGCTTTTAGATTCAAGGTGATTCAATTATTTTGCATGCATGATCGAAAATTATGACTATCTTATAATATATATATCTTACAAAATATAAAATGATAAAACCATATATATATAATTAATTTATGCCTCCATTCAAAAACTTGATAGAGTATTATGATCATCTTAAGAAATTTACAAACAATTTCCTTGAACGTTTCGACGAGTTAGATATAATACGAATTATTGAAGAATAATCATGATTGTTGTTATACTAAATTCGAGAAATAGTCAACCTCGAACAGTTAGATTCAAATCCTATTATCAATATAGCTATTTGGTCGTTGGAAGAGACACGACTTCTCTCTCTCTCTTCCCTCGTCTTCGGACAAACAAAATTGCTGTCTAATTCATTTTTATATGTGAAAATATTTTAATCCCAAAAAAAAAAAAAAAACTAACCTGCTGCAGGCCAAATGACGTCACTCAACGACGGAGCCACCGTGGTCTTGTCGGGCTTCCAAGACTCCCAAGAAACAGCCGGAAAATCCTCAGTCGAAGCCACCGGCATAGACACGCCGGCGCTTTTGCTTACTTGCCGGCGATGACTCCACGATCTAAGGCTTCTCATCTCCCTCGCAGATTCATCAATACATAATCCTAAGAAATGGTGGTTTTTGAAACCAGCAGATACCATTGAAGGAGGTTTTAAAACCGCCGGAGTAATGAGATTCCGACGAAGAAGCTGTAAGTGGCCGGAAGGTAGAGGCTTCACCGGATGCGAAGCCATGGTCGGTTATTGAATGAAAATATCTCTACAAAGACTCGAAATATGTTTGCTTACCTCTTTCTAATTACAGAGAAAGAGAGAGAATGATATAGACAATTGTACTAATTTGTCTATATATATATATTATGGTGTGAATATATGAATTTACTAGTTAAAAATGAATTATACAATTCTATTAAATCATAAAAGGTGAGGAATTTTTTTGCACTGGTAAAGGCATGCCACTATATACGGAATGGAACTAGAATGATTCTTTTAGTAATTAAACTATTTTTTCTTGGTTAAATATAGTTTATACAAAAATTTATTTTAGTGCAAACTGTAGTAATGTATAATCAAATATTATACGTTTCAAGTTAAGTTGTTTTTTCAGAAAAAATGTAGTATCTATAATCAAAACATATAGTGTAGTAGTTTGTGTCCGAATTTAAATTTAATAAAAAAAATTATTATACATGAGGTTGTAATGGGTTTTCATTTAATTTAAATCGAGGTTTTCACTAATTATTTTTATGTTATTTTGTTACTTCGTCTCAACATAAAAATTACGCTACTCGGTCACCAATTTGACCAGAGTCACTTCAAACACCACTAAAATGCCGACCGAACTTTAATTTTTAATCTGTTTTACCAAATGACTATCTAGCTAATTAATACTATTCATACTGATTATTTAACTGATTAAGAGAGCAAAGGACCTACATGTATTATAGTAACAATTAATAGAAGAATGACTTTCCATATTAAAATGTTTTATGCAAGTGGATATGCCAAAAAAAAAAAGTGGCCATCTAAGAGGTGGATGGGGTTCAAAGGTGAGTCTCTGTGATCAGTCGAAAGGTCACATTGGATAACAAGAGTGGCTTCTTATAATACTTAAACAAGTCATATTCATCGGTATTTTAATTTTCTTTAATATGTTAGAAACAAATATTTGTATTTGTATGTCTGTTATATATATAAGGAACTTGTCGCCTTCACATGCATACACATGTTCCAGGTTTCTAATCGTGAACCCCAATCATAATATTAAAAAATATAAGATAATATAAACTGAGTTTAAGAATATCCCAAAATTTGCGTCCTCTCTCAAAAGGGAACAAATCTTCGATTACTGGTAATAGAGGCCCATTAATTGATTGATTCTGATCATAACTATTATATTCACTTTTCGTAGACCGAAAGAAGAACCAAAAAATTCTGATAAGATTAGTACTTATTTGGACAAAGCATACAAGGCCAAGTCTTTGGGTTTTGTACCTTCAAACCCATATCCACCAAGCAAATAGAAAAACTGAAAACCGTATAAAGCGAAGCAAAACCAAGTTATTAAAATATTCAAGCTAACTTTGATCTCTTAAAACTGATTATTTAAGCCCAAAGATTCTGCTGCAAAGCCCATTTATAAAATCGATATTTAAATTTTTATTTACCTTGAAAATTATCTTCTTCTTTTTTTTTAACCTTGAAAATTATCTTCTTCGCTCTAATCAAATAAAAATAGCATAAAACACGTATGAAAGAAAAAAAGTTAATGCTAAATGTTGAATGTAAATGAGCTTATTCAGACTCTTCAACTCGGCGCTCGGGGGGGAACGAAAGGAGAGCCAATGGCGAGTCGAGTTGTTGGGTTGAGTTAGATCGCACTAGTTGTAGCGCAGTAGGCAATAATATATACTCGATGTATATTGAGATGTCAAAATGGGTGGGCTGACGTCTGTGTCCAATACAATATGGACGTCAAAATGGGTGGGCTGACATCTGTGTCCAATACAATATGGACGGTCTATTGACAAGTCTATTTACGGAACGAGTTAAAATGGTCTATGCCCAATTTCGCCACGAACAAAATGGGTCGGACACTATTGGACAATGGGCGGTCCATGGGTTACAAATGTTTAGAGCAAAATCGATTTTTTCACCAAAAACATAGAAATACAATTTCCGCTAAAAATGCGAAAACACAATTTCTCTTCAAAAACGCGAAAACACATTTTTTCGCCAAAACCTATTGGCCCATAGACAACCCATTTAGCACGGACGTTAATGGGTTTGATCGTTAATAGATACAGAAATTAATGAACACGGTTAGTATTTTGTCCACAATCATAATAGATAACATTGGACGAGTCAAAATGGACTGCGACATCCCATTTTGATACTTCTAGATGTATGGAGCGTGAAACCTCTAGCGAAGATCGTTGGAGGTAGAACATACATTCATTGGTAGCCACAAGAACAATTAGTCGCCAATTGCAAGACCCTATGTTTTACTATAACTTGTAGTTTATATTCTTCTTTTTGTTTTTGTTTTTTTAAATATTCTTTATATTCGACCCACCCTTACTTGGGTTAGTTCTGAAAATTAAAACAAACATAGTTACATATAATGGTTGAAAACTGTAAAATATGAATGTAGTGATGCTTGTTTGGAAATTTCTTCACAATGTCTTATGTAAACTACATATTCTTTCCATTTTTCCCACGTCCATGATTATATGGTTTTGCTCAAGCAATGCTCTAAAGATCAGATTTAGAAAGATTATTGAGTTTCCTGATTCCCATCCCATCTCTATTACTTTTCCTACTAAATCTTAGTGAAGAGAGAATGAAAGATTATTGTGCCTTTAAGTAGTCGTACATAAAAGAAAATAATTTTAGAATTTGATTTGGCTATCTATGCTAAAAACGTGCATTTAACTTTTCAGTTATCTTTTGTTTTCTTTTCTTTTTTTAATTAGAGAACTCCACAAAATTTTGCATTTAACACATGGTCGGAAATGAACTTTAAAACGTGAGTCCCACAAATGAAGATCGTTGAAGTTTTATTTATTTATTGTTGACAATAGTGATCAAATGAATTGTTTAATTTGCTCAACAAGTGTCAATCCCAAAAATAGCCTGACCAAAAAAAACCATGTTAATAAACCAACCAAATTAACATGGAGTGGTTTTGACCAAAAAAAAAACTAGACATACTTTCTAATTTCACACTTTTTTCTTGGTGATAGCTAGGAAGAGGATTCCCATCTCAAATACTTATCTCGAGGCTACAACTCTCCCACTCATGATCATAATTAGCCTCGCTTTCATACAATATATAGATCTCATTCTCAACTCACAAAAACCCAAAAACCCACTTTTAAGATACGTATCAATTTCGCCTTTGCGACTCATGATTATATCTACACTAGTAGGAGTATCAATTTATCACATTGTCCTTAAAATAAGAATATTTTGGTTTGTGTGTTTCCAAAAATACAATACGCCGGTTTGGACATACTAATACAAACCCTTAATTACACTAGCTTAGGTAAATATACTAACTGTTTGTGATTGATGAAGAAAATACTATTA
The DNA here is from genome assembly GCA_028015245.1 of Cardamine occulta. Lineage (NCBI taxonomy): Eukaryota > Viridiplantae > Streptophyta > Magnoliopsida > Brassicales > Brassicaceae > Cardamine > Cardamine occulta. Next base: position 12,142,586 of record CM051379.1, on the reverse strand, counting down.
ATTTTTTTTACCATGTCAAAGAGATCACTTGATTCTCGATCGATGATATTGTTCGAGTAACAACTGTATAGGAATTATTTTCCTTTATAACTAACAAAAGTTAAACAATTAAATTTTAATATTTTAAACACTTTGAATATACAAGTAAAAATCTGAATAACGAGCAGCATCTGAAGTCCGACCAAGTTTAGAAAAATACTCGAAGAAAAATCAGTGAAGAAAATCTATGTAGTATCTATATATAATACTGTTACGTAACATTATCTTCCAGCGGTGTCAAAATCTACGTACTAGTATCATATCATTATCTTCAACCAGATTTTTTTCAACATAAATCATAAGATACATTTGCTTGTACTAAAATTAAACACGTAAATGATTAAAGAAAAAGTCAAACGCTTGACTTGAGCAATGCTCGAACCGTCCATTAATCTGGACGGGTGTGACCAATAAAAAATATTGCTCAACCACCTTGCCACCCAAAACGTTTAACTAAACTCTTATAAACTTTAACACATAGTGGTTGAGTGTATATATTGAGACTTACCGATCAGAGTTATATATTTATATGCTTAGGTTAATTTTCCTCCACATGTATTTCTACTCTTTAAATTTGAAGAAACTTAATTAAGCTAAGTGCGTCGACGTCAAATCTTTTGATAAATATAGTGTTCGATTTGGTAACACATTTTAAAATATGTTTCACGTGAAGCCTTGAGATATAAAATTAAATAACGTGCTTGATTTTAAACAAATTTGTAGTGCGTAAATAGTTTTTTTAGTGCGTGTCTGCGTATTGATTTTGAAACACATATGAAGTGCGTAAATAGTTTTCTCTTTGCCCCCATGTACGATAATAGTGCGTGTACGATAATAGTGCGTACTTTTAAAAGAAACCTAAAATAAAATAAAATAAAAACTTTTAAGGCTTTTTAGCAAAAAAAAATTGATCATAAAGACCAACAAACTGAAATGGAAACAATGTGATTATTGGTTTGTATAACGTATGGTAAAATGTGGCTGTTGTATGATTTTAACGACATAATTATTACCGATAACAGTTTGTTACTATTATAGAACTTTTACACTTTCGTGAAACATAATAAGACAAAAAAATCACTTAAGATAATCTTGAAATATTGTTTTCCTTTATAAACTCTTCTTGAAAAATGAACTTGGACGAATTCTGTAACATATAAGAGCAAAAGAAGCGATATATAAAATAATTTTAAAAATGTTATGAACCGAACAGTTTGCAAAGATTGTTTCGATAATCTGAAATGATAAATAAAAAATAATTATTCAAATTTTATTGCTGATATTGCTATTTATTTTTCATTTGAGTACTCAAAAAGATAAGTTAAAAGTGGGAATTTTAGGACGTAATCGGACGCGAAGAGTGCATCGTAGCACTTGCCGGCCCAATTATGAAAAAGGCAACTTGTCTTTTGATACGGCCTCGTAGGGTAGGTTTAACTATTATATAATATAGGTATGGTCAAAATCATATTGTAACTATATTTTGAATCATAACCATTACGTTTTCAACCGTAACCATATAAAATATTTAATAACTATAACTATTAACCGTAAATATATACTAATTATGATTAATGTAAATTATTAACTATGACAGTAAATTAATCGTAACTGTATAAAAATTATTAGTTAAACCGTATAGTATAACCGTAAAATTATAACCGTAACCGTTTTAAAAATAAAATAAAATATATATATAACCAATTATAATAATAAATATTAGTTGATATATTTTCATCTAATTATTTCAACATAGCTTAAATTTTAATATATATATATATATATAAAACATTATGATATTAATTATCAAATTATTTTAACCATGATAACCGTAACCGTACATAACTATAACCGTTTTAACCGTAACCACTTTAACCATATATAAAATGGTTAAAGTTAATGTTAATCAAAAATTCTAACTATAACTGTAATAATTATAACCGTAGTCATACCTAATATAATATACATATATATATACATACATACTTTGACCCAAAAAAATATTTATACATACATACAAAAACCTTGTTCAAATCGAATGGCTCATATTCTAAGTGTGAACTTGTATAGTCAATTATTTGTTAACAATAAGTCCAAGTGTTGGACCAAATTTGGTGTCGTGGTCCAACTGATTGATGTTCGACAATGAATATTAAGCAGGCAAATTAAAAAGGTATGTTCATACAAAGCGATTAAGACTTTTATACTAAAAAATTAGACACAAAACATACAGCTCCATTCCATCAAGTATTTTTTTTTCATTCAGAAATTGAAATCAAAGTTTATATATATATATATATGTATATATATATATAATAAGTCTCTTTATTTGGAAAAAAAATATATAATAAGCTCACTTTATTCTACTGATTTCTTCACACTTTTAAAGCTTTCCGGTCCAACTATTAAATATTTAAGATTAGCAATTAAAATGAGCTTACCTATCTATATGATTGACAAGGGATTGTCTTAATATAATTTTTTTTTAACTATACCCAATATTATTTTCTTTGATTCTTGGATATCATTTGGAGAAATACAAGTAGTGTAAAAGAATCTAATAATTATAAGACATAATAAAAAGAAAATGGAGGAAAATGAGTAATAATAATAATAAAAAAAAAAGCAAAAAACAATCGGTTCAAATATGGTTCGAATTGGTTTAGTTCCATTGAAAAGAAAAAGTGTTGAAATCAAACCAAGTTCATTCGTCATTTCGGTTGGTTACAAACATTTGTAGTATTGTAAATTGCATGTTCCTTTTTCGGTAAAATAGGTTTGTACAAGTTCATTGTTTAGGTTTATAGTTTGATTAATTTTTATCAAACTCTGTCTATACTCTATATATATGACTTTGATTTATCTATGGTACCACCATCTACTACCTCCAATGTTTAACCGCGTGAATTAAAAAAAGTTAAAAACGATGACGTTGGATAAAGAGCATGAGAAGGTTGACTTTTGTAGTGTGACTTTCTATGTGATCAAACTCACGCATTCCCGTATAACACACGTGCGTATACTTTATACACGTACGCATGTCTCTCACTGTTGTTCACATTATTGCTTCTCTTAGAAGAAAAAATGGTAGTATTATTTAATCTAGTAAGAAAAAACTGCTAAATTAGTATTTTCTTTTTCATTTTTTTCCATCGTAAACATATTTTTTCCTTGTAGAGAAATTTCTTGTCCAGGCCATTTTGTTGGAATTGAACATGGAACCGGCCACCGGGTATTGATTATACACACTCATAAAAATTTAAAGAATTTGTCTTTAAACTACAAGAAAACAAACATATTTCTCTTAAAATTATACAAAAAAATTTCATTAGAAATTAAATTAAATAAAATCTGGAGGCAAATTTTTTTTTTAAAACTCTCACGAAATAACAACTATAGTTCTTTAACAAAAAAAACAAAATATGTATTAGTTACTATATTATATATATATATATATATAACATGAAACAGTACTCGTAGTGTAGTATATATCACACTTTTTTTTATAGTATATAACATACTTTATAAAACAATTACTTATACAAAAATTGTAACAGTTACTACATATTATATATATATATATATAGTTACTACAATATATAACAGTCGTGCATAACAATACAGACAATTTACTATTCAAAATTAGTAAAATAGACAGTTTTTACTGTTTCACTAATAAATTTTTATGTAATAGAAAAAATAAAAGATAACAAAAATGCTTTTTCTAAAAAGAGCTACAGGTGTATAGACTATATCATATAATATACTCACAAATATACATAGCATATCATTTACTCATAGATATACATTAATATTTAGTACATTTATGTGTATACACTTATGATTTGCACACTAACATCTGTATATTTACGTCTGTATACTAACTATCATACACTGATACTTGTTAAAAATCTTAATGGTAATAATGTAAATATATTGTATTTTGTAAAACAAAAAGATCTTACAAATAGTATCAAATAGTAAAAACTGTGTATTTAGCAAATAATGAATAGTAAATTGTCCAAATATCATATTAAATTTGAAAAACTGTCCTAATTGCTCATTTCACCCTTAAAACAATTACTTTACGACAAGAATTATCTTTATCTTAATTTAATATGGACTTCGATCCAAGAAACGGATTATACTAAACAACAAAAAAAAAAAGAAACAGATTATTATTATTATTCTATTTTTTTATCAAAATAAATAAATAATCCGTTTCTTGGATGGAAGTCCATATTAATTTTTGTACAGGTGTGCAGACAGGTTTTCTTTCTCTGTAATGATTCTGAAGTCTTCCTTCAATTTTTTTCTTTGTTAGTTTAATGTAGTAATTTTGTCTGTGTACATTAAAAAAAAAACAAGTTGTGTTGTCAAAAACCATTTGTTGTTGTTGTTGTTGTTAATAAGTCAAAAACCAAATTGAAAAGGTAAAAGAACACCGTTAATATCTATCTCTATGACCTTTTTGGGTCAGCTTAATAACGTAGGCGTTTAGAACTTTATAATTTATACGAATCATCTCATCTGCCACATCTACTCGTATCAAAGTTATAATTTTAAAATACGAGATGTTTTTCTTCTCTCTGGAATACTATTTACCGCAATTAATTGTTTATCCTGAACTATATATTAAGAAACTATAAGCATCAATTTAATGAAACATAGAAAAGCTATTGGGTCCCCAAGTTTATGTCAACAACAATGGCTTGCCAATTTGCCATCGTCCATGCCTATGCCTAGAGATTCAAATTTGAAAAAAGCAAAAGAAATCGTTAGCAAGTAACATAAAATATGAGAGAATAATTAAAGCCATTCAGTGACAGCATTGCTGAAGAATTAATATTTTAAAACAACATGTATCATTTATCTTGTCATGTTCCTTCTTCCAAATCTCAATTATTATTACTGGAATCTTTCAGAAAATGCGCTAGGAGAAAAACTTAGCTTATCTGGATGATCTTCTAAAGTTTCACCTGCCAGGCAATATATATTAAAAAGGAGAAAATATCTACAAAATATTAGAATATATATATATATATATATATATATTGATATGAAACTTCATCTATCTTTGATGGAAAACAGAGAAAATACAGCAAAACATAGCTAGCCAAATGTTTTGGCACATATAAATCATAAATGCACCAAAACTTCTTAGAGCATTACCAATTGTAGATATCCATATGAGTCTTTCAAAAATTTTAAAATAATGTTTTAATTAAAAAAAGTAAAATTAACCAATAAAAAATAAACACATATGAGAAGGGTCTCTCACACTATTGCAAAAGTCTCTATCAAATATTGTTTTTGATTGATCAATTTTATTTTTCTAATTAAAATATTACTTTTAAATTTTTGAGAAACCCATATGGATATCTACCATTGGTAATGCTCTTAAATACTGGTTTTCAGATAGACAAAATAACTATGAGAGATAGATGGAAAAGAGCTGGAAAAGAAAGGTGTATTTCGTTTCAATTTATAGGGCTTTTGATTTGATGATTTTTTTAATTGTATGAAACAAAAACGTGTTAACGTGGTGTTGACATGATAATATTTGGCAAATATTCAGAAACTTTTGGTATTCAAATCTCTAATGAGATAGTTAGATATTTTTTGGCAAAATCTAAAAAAATTAGGTGTTTTTTTTGGCTATTTCCCCCTAAAAATGCATGTGTGTGTTTAGTTTTTTTTTTTTTTTTTTCATTAGAATCTAGCAAATTTTGTGGACAACAATAATCATCATATATGCCAAACTTCGCAATCACATCGGTAATAACCCCAATAAATGTGAAGTAAATTAAGTGGACCCTTTGTATCTCTTTTATACTACTACTGTTATGTTATACATACATATAAATGATATAATCATCCTTTCTCTTCTAGTTTGAACGGAATCTTATATAATTATAAACTATTAGTATTAACGTAATTATTGAGCTTATGGAATTTTGTTCAACCCCTCTTGGAATCTTGGAAAATCCAAATTCCAAAGCTACCTTATGCTGTAGATCCAATTTATTGCAATGTATAACTTAAAATGGGAAAGTACCATAGGTGCTGAAACAGAAATGACATGATATATCAGCATACATAGAATTAAATACTTGGTGCTGGTGTGATATAATGAACTAAATTGGAAAATGTAGAAAATATTTACATAGAAAAAATCTCGATGTAGGGCAAATAGAACAACACACTCTTTATATATTAAGACAAGAGAATATGAATATTTTAGGATTAGCTGGAAAAAAGCTCTAGATATTTGTACTGGTTTTTTATTTTTGGCTCAAAGAAAAAAAAAGACTTGCAACTCTTAATATCTGCTCATGAATCCTATATATTCAAAGAAAATTACATGTATAGTGTCCATTAAAGTAATATTTTCACTATTATCGTTTAAATCTTGATATTATTAAAAAACAAAAAATATATTAATCAATAAAAGTTAAATTAAAAATAGGTTGAAGAATTTGACCAAAAAAAAAAGTTGCAATGTTCATTTTTTTCTGAGACATTTTATGGAAATTGATCTCTTGCCTACACTTACATTCAAATAGATTGATTCCTAGGTATTTCATCAAGATTAAGAACACAATAAATGCTACAATTTAATTAATTATTTTTGTGATATCTCTCTAAATAAAGCTAACTTCTAGTTGCTTTTACTCTAGTTGTCTCTCTAAAATAACTAAAATATGATTTGTAAAAGTATATGCATTAATTAAGTAACTGACCTTGTAAATCAAAATACATAAACTAAAATACTGAAAATAAAAATTTCTTATACAAGATTTTTTTTATTTACTTAATTTTCAAGATTCAAGATTTAAGTTTTGATAATAAGATAGTTTTATAAGAAAAAAAAGAGTACAGTTAAACCTCTATAAATTAATACTTGGTAAATTAATACATCGGTAAATTAATAATTTTTTTAGGTCCTAAATTGATATTTTGACACAAATATCATTTTTATAAATTAATAAATTCGATAAATTAATAAAATATTATAAAATATATTGTTTCTAATATTATTAATTTATAGATGTTTTACTGTAATTGAGTTAACAAAACATAATAATTAATTGACTTAATATGGAGGGAGCGAGTGGAAAATGGGCCTACCATCCAGCACTAACTCAGCCCACACAAATCTCTCATAGATTTTTACAACTTTTTTTTTTTTTTTTTTTTTTTATGTTTGGGAAAATTTAATTAATATTTTATGAGTCACTCACACATGTCTCTATCTTTCCACGGCCAAATTCACCATCGGCTTCTTTTTTTTTTTTTTTTTTTTTCCCATTTGTACAGATTCCGACAAATTTCCACTCTCTCGATCAACCACTATATAACAAGACATTTGAGCGAAGCTTGACATGAAGAGCAGAGTCATCCTCAACCATAGAGATAGAAGAGATAAGAACAATAACAACAACAACAACGATATCTTCTGTAATTACACTGAGATTGAAACCATGGAGAGAAAGCCACTTGAGGTTGAGACATCAACGACGACCCACTCCGCCGTCGATGGCGGTGGTTCTGATTTAACATCGACGGTTGATTCTTTTCAGGACGAGCAGAAAAAACTCGTTTATAGAGGCTGGAAAGTCATGCCCTTCATCATTGGTAACGCTTTTTTTTTTTTTTCCTTTTTTTTATTGTGCTTTGTCGGATTTTAGAAAGAAAAATAAAATGAAAAGAACATTTTGTCCGTGATGTTTTTAAAACTTCATTTCTTTTCTCTTTGACTTTACTGTGTCAAAAATCTCGAATTGGAGTTCTTGCTTTTTGTGATTTCGAAACGAATTTGGTTCAAGAAACCGAGATTTAGTTGAGAAACTTGAAACCAAACAGAGATTTCTTTTACAGTTTTCATATATTTCGTCTAGATAATATATCAGATCTATGTATGGAAATAAAATAAAAATAAAGTTTTCTTTTAATTTTCCGTGGTAAAAAAAGAGACTTTGAATCATTCAGTTAATTTTCTGGAAAAAAAGTGGATAACATTTGAGGATTTAGTACCACTTAAAGATAATGCTAGTTTCTGGGAGTTAACATCACTTAAATGTGAACCAAAGTCAGAACATTGAAAATCCAATCTTCGATTGGTGTGTTTCAGTTTCAGAGTTGTAGTACATTAAATGTAAAAAATTTGTAACTTTATGAGAAATCAACCCATTAATGATGATATATTTTATGTTCATCACAGGTAATGAGACATTTGAGAAGCTTGGGATCATAGGGACATTATCAAACCTTCTTGTGTACCTAACTTCTGTATTCAACCTTAAGAGCTATACAGCTGCAACTATCATCAATGCCTTTAGTGGCACTATCAATTTCGGAACTTTCATCGCTGCTTTTCTCTGTGACACTTACTTTGGTCGCTACAAGACTCTCAGTGTTGCTGTCATCGCTTGTTTTCTGGTACTTAGATAACTGTTAAATCCAGTTTTGTTTTCTCCAAGATTCTTTCTTAACCATCTTTCATCTTTTTGTAGGGATCGTTTGTTATACTAATGACTGCTGCAGTCCCTTCATTGCACCCAACTCCTTGTGGAGACAAAAGCTTGTGCCAAGGGCCAAGTGTGGGACAGATTATGTTTCTGTTATTGGGTTTAGCATTTCTTGTGGTAGGCGCTGGTGGTATTAGACCGTGTAATTTAGCGTTTGGTGCTGATCAGTTCAACCCCAAATCCGAATCCGGAAAGAAAGGGATTAACAGTTTCTTCAACTGGTATTTCTTCACTTTCACGTTTGCGCAGATCATCTCGCTCACGGTTGTTGTGTATATCCAGTCAAATGTGAGTTGGACGATCGGTTTGATTATCCCGGTCGTTCTAATGTTCTTGGCATGTGTGATCTTCTTTGCTGGTGATAAGTTGTATGTAAAAGTGAAAGCCTCGGGTAGTCCATTGGCTGGTATTGCTCATGTAATAGTAGCCGCGATCAAGAAACGAGGATTGAAGCCGGTTAAGCAGCCTTGGGCCAATCTTTACAACCACATTCCTAGTAACTATGCTAATACTACTCTAAAATACACTGACCAGTTCAGGTAGATTGAAATATCTTTTTCTTTGTTCCCTTGCCTTATGTTTCTGGCTTATTGGTTTTGCTGAAAAAATGAATGTTTTTGTTATGTTACCAGATTTCTAGACAAAGCAGCTATTATGACTCCCGAGGACAAGTTGAAATCCGATGGAGCGGCGTCTGATCCATGGAAACTAAGTACTATGCAGCAAGTGGAAGAAGTGAAATGTATTCTAAGAGTGATTCCAATCTGGTTTGCTTCTGCGATTTACTACCTTTCAATAACTATCCAAATGACTTATCCGGTCTTCCAAGCGCTCCAGAGCGACCGACGATTGGGTTCTCGTGGCTTCAAGATTCCCGCCGCCACCTATGTAGTGTTTTTGATGTCAGGCATGACGGTTTTCATCATATTCTACGACCGTGTCTTTGTCCCGTCGCTCAGAAGAATAACCAGGCTAGAAACCGGTATAACACTCTTACAAAGAATCGGAGCAGGGATAGCATTTGCGACATTGAGTTTGTTAGTTTCCGGGTTTGTAGAGGAACGGAGAAGATCCTATGCGCTAACAAAACCGACACTCGGGATGGCGCCTCGAACAGGAGAAATCTCCTCAATGTCAGCGATGTGGCTGGTCCCTCAGCTCCTGCTTGCAGGTGTAGCAGAAGCTTTTACAGCCATTGGACAAATGGAGTTTTACTACAAGCAGTTTCCTGAAAACATGAGGAGCTTCGCCGGTTCTATCTTCTATGTCGGTGCAGGAGTTTCAAGCTACCTCTCTAGCTTCTTAATCTCAATTGTTCATCGAAGAACTGAGCATTCACCTTCGGGGAATTGGTTAGCTGAGGATCTGAACAAAGCGAAATTGGATTACTTCTATTTCATGCTCACAGGACTCATGGTCGTTAACATGCTTTACTTCTTGTTGATGGCTAAATGGTATAGATACAAAGGCAGTAATGATGAAGATATCTCTGAAATTGAGACCAATGAAGAAGAGACCAAGCAGCAGCAACAACAAGACAAGAACTCTGTTTGATCTGGAAACTTAATTATTTGTAGTCTTCTACTTCGGTCTCCTCTTTCTTGTTGTACTTGTTTACTTTGATGTTGTACTTTATAGATTAAATGAATGAAGAAGTTACTTCATCTGTATCGTAAGATAAGATTTTTCTAGCTAATTTCAAACTTAGAAGTTTCTGTTTCGTCTTTTCACCACAACAGAACAAACCATTAAAAGAAGACTACTAGGATTCGATATTTATATGCAATATCAGTATGGACTAGAGACACGGCACCTTCAGAACGAACTGAGATCAGATTGCTCTTTCTCTTTCTCTCTCTGTCTCAGACAGTGTAAGCTTGTTGAATGGTTTCTATGTCGAGTCCTTTGAGTCTCACCACCGATTCAACATGGCCCTTGAGCGTGTGTAGTTCCCTCAACCTATGAGAGCCAGAGACAGATAGAAGATAATAAAAAAATGTTCTTGTTATGTTCAAAGGCTGGAGATTTGGCTTTTAGTTACTTACCTAGCGATTTCGGCTCTCCTCTTGGCTTCTTCAGCCATATGGTTAAGTTCGTTGAAATGGGTTCGATCTGTGAACATCTTAGTATCTGGTGCTTGTAGACCATGGAGCGTTCTCTGTGCATGCGCCCATTGCAGCTCTCTTTGTTCTTTCCCGAAATCCTTTTGCCTTGTGAACGCAACCTATGGAAATGCAAGAAAACTAATTAGAAACATTCGAAGAAAAGAGTGACACAAAAGCTATTCGTGTTCCTGATACATACCCTTTGTTCGATAACAAGATCCCAGGCTCTGCCACTGAGAGCGTAGCGGATGAAGAACTTGATGAAATCAAGAGGGATATAGAATATGATATTATAAAGCCAAATGACTCCGGCCCATCCCCAACCAATTCCTTCTATCGCAGCAAAGCTCCAATTTGCATAGACTGCAATTAGAGTAGCTACCTGTTTTGGAAGCAAAAACAATTGTTCACAATATAAGACCCAAAGCTCATAGCTTTTGAGGTTCTTCATTGTATCCTTGTCACACAGTTAGCTAAGTTCCGGACTTACCAACTGAGCAAGGATAAAGGCAACCACAAGCCACATTCCGGGACGTTCCACAAAAGACCAGCTTCGCGATCGAGTCACAAAGATAAGTGCCTGACTTATAATACTGACTTGCAGGTATATGGCTGAGGCAAGCTTCCTGAAATCATCATGTGCTGTTTTCTCAAGTGTCGCAACTCCAAAAGTTCTCTGAAATTTCAAGTCAAAAGCTAATTGCTAAGATATCCGGAAGAAGACACATTGGTTCAGCTGAGACTATATATTAATGAAAGATTGACAGTATAGCCAACGAGATAACACAAGTAACGGAGAAGAGAGATACTTTACCGGGAAGAAATCTGTTTTGTAGGAAACCCAGAAAAATATGACGGTCATCATAGCCATGTAACTCCCAAAGACAACACCGGTAGTAAAAATCTCAGAAAGTTTCCAGCTATCTGGAAGAGGGGAAGGTTTCACCCTGTCCTTTGATATTGTCATAATTGTACCTACAAAGTCAATGCCACAAGAGTTGATTGATATAACAGAGTCTAGAGGAACAAATACGAACTGCTAAAGTATACATATGATTGACAAAATGAGGAAATAAGAAACAAACCATCATTAAGAATGGCGATGATAAGAACCATAAAAGGTGGGAAGTCAAACTGCCATATGAGAGCCAGAAGCATGAAGCCCAGCTGAATAGGCAAAAGTGTAAAAAGCAGTTAAAATTTTTAGTGGAAACACTAAAAGAGAAAGTAGGAAAACCCAACGAAACTGAATCCAAACTTACAACAATACGGATTGTGATGGAGACTGCATAGATCTGTCCAGCAAAACAGAAAAATAAAACAAGTTACTTAAAGGAAACTGACATGATGCCTCGATGATTTAAGATTTTGAAGAAATGTGGTACTCACAGTATAATTTTTCATTCTCTGAAAGATAGCACGACTGGTCAAAACAGCACTAATAATTACGCTAAGACCAGGTTCAGTAAGAACAATATCCGATGCGCTACGAGCTGCATCAGTGGCATCAGCAACTGCAATGCCGATGTCAGCCTTTTTAAGAGCAGGCGCATCATTTACACCATCGCCTGTCATTCCACATATATGTTTCCTGGCTTGTAATCGCTTCACTATCTCATATTTATGCTCTGCAAAACCATTGTGCATAAGTAAGTAAATTCTGAGTTTAACTATGCTGTAACTAGTTTCAGAAGCATGCAAATTTACCAGGGAAGACACCAGCAAATCCATCAGCTTTCTCTATGAGATCATCGACAGGTAAAGCAACTATGGATTCATCCTTGTCCTGTCCAAGTAAAGCGGATGACGGGTACATGTTGGTTCCCATCCCCAAACGGCGTCCAGTCTCTTTTCCTATAGCCAGTTGATCCCCTATAAAGAGAAGCCTCAAGCCTTTAGTAAGGATAAATTTCATCTTGAAAAGAAATGTCAAAATGAAAGGATCAGATTGGGAATATCAATATGAATTCACCTGTGATCATTTTAACACTCACACCAAGATTCAAAGCCCTTCTAATCGTCTCAGCACTGTCATGCCTAGGCGGGTCAAAAAGTGGCATGAGACCCACAAATTGCCAAGGACCTCCAGCACTTTCCTTCCTCCCTTCAGGAACATCCTGCAAAAGTCCAAAACCTTTTCAACCTTGTACTTTGTATCAAATTTCTATGGCTCAATATCGTAACAATCTTTGAAAGTTGATCTCCAATTACCTGGTACGCTACAGCAAGAGATCTCAGACCCCTTTCAGCAAACTTGTCAATAACACCATGAACTCTCCGCTCAATCTCTGATCTATTGTGTGCAAGATTTAAGATCTGAAACATTTTTAATAGAAGGTAATGTTCAGACTATGCTGTAACTAAAAATGGAAAGAAGTAAAATAATAGGCATAAATGGTGACGAAGAGCTTACTTGCTCAGGTGCACCTTTGCTGACTCTATGTGTGTTACCCTCATTGTCAATATAGGTCAGAGCCGTCCTCTTATCAGTAGGATTAAAGGGAAGGAAATGAACCTCCTGGATACCAGCTCGTGCCTACAGAAAATGGTTCACCATAAGCGCCAAAGAAAAAAACAGAAGAAGCTTAATAAATCTTATAATGCAGTTCAGTGAAACCAAGTACCTCTCTAGGATCAGCCAGCATCCCGACTATAGCAGCATCTATGGCATCTTGGTTCTCTAGTCTGGAGGCTCGAGCTGCCATCAGGACAACAGTATCTGCATCTACTCCTTTCATGAAAACTTCGATAAGATTTTTGTCAACAGTAAGTTTATTCAATGTCAACGTGCCAGTCTTGTCACTGCAGAGAACGTCCATGCCAGCCATTTCCTCAATTGCAGTCATCCTCTTAGTAATAGCCCCCTGTTGCGATAGTCGGTGAGAACCAATTGCCATAGTCACAGACAGAACTGTTGGCATGGCAATTGGGATTCCACCAATGAGAAGAACAAGAAGGTTATCAATCCCAGGGCGGTATGCTCGGTGTTGAATTGGGTACATCACAACAATCTCGATGATCATCCCCACAGCAATAGAGCAGATGCAAAAGTTGCCAATTGCAGTTAAAACCTAGATATGAAAAGCAAATTCAAAAATAATATTAGTTTGTTCCAACTGAACAAAGCTCATGATCGCTGAAGAGAATCCAACAATGAGAATTATCGGGAGTCTAAGACAGAAATCCCTAATAAAGAGAATGAAATTACACATGCCTGTTGAAAATGACCAACTTGGTTAGTGGTATCAACAAGGTGAGCAGCCTTCCCAAAAAAGGTATGTACGCCAGTTGCGATAACAACTGCTTCGATCTCTCCTTGTTTGCATGTGGAACCGGAATAAACACCATCTCCAGGACCTTTAGTTACGGGTAGAGACTCACCAGTAAGAGCAGACTACAGAGCAAAATGTTTCTTATAAGCTTCATTAAGAAAACTATAATCTGGTAAGTAACAAAAGCTTAAAGCATCACAGAGACTATTTAAAGCTTTGTGCTCAAGTGATCTGGGAGGGTGTCAAACCTCCCCCAGCTCAAGATATCTGAAGTGACTAAAGATTGACGCCATCGATAATCAATTTCAAACCTGATCGATCTTAAGGGGGTCACCCTCAAGAAGGCGTGCATCAGCTGGTACAATATCCCCAAGCTTAATGCTGATTATATCACCAGGAACGAGAATTGCAGCATCCTGCTCACCCCACCTTCCATCTCGAAGAACCTTTACATTGGTAATATAAAGATTCACATTAAACAAAGGTATAGTAGCTAACCGACAGACTGATACATTTTCAAACGAGTAAAGAGAAACAATTGAACACAGAAACCACAAGCCACGTAAAAGACTCGGTTGTAAGAAACAATTAGAAATAAGGAAGAATATTAAACCTTTGCTTTTGGGGCAAGACGCGCCATGAGAGCTGCTGCAGCGTTTCCTGCATTGTTCTCCTCTATGAAACTAATGGTAGAGTTAATTACAAGGAGAGTGATAATACCAACAAAGTCTTGCCAATCAGGAGGTTTTCCCTGGAACATACACATTATCAAGAACAAAAACCAAATAAAAAAAATCAAAAGGAACTTTAAAAAGAGTTTAAGAAAATGCTCACTCCTCCATTAGCAAGCGCAATAGCCATAATAGCAGCAGCTTCCATCACCCAAGAAAGGGGATTCCACATGAAACCTAGAAACTTAAGGAATTTGCTTTCCTTCAAAGAAGAAAAAAAAAATAGGATATCTACTTCAGCACATACATCAACAAATTCAGGAGGAAAAACCCTAAAAATTCCTAATTTAAAACGAAGAAATATACAAATGAAAGTTTAGAAAATCATGAGATCACGAAGATCAATCTCCATTACCTTTTTCTCTTCGAGCTTGTTATGGCCAAAGAGAGCAAGTCTTTCATCAGCAGCTTGTGTAGTGAGACCTTCCTTGCTACATCTTAAACTCTCAAAAACTTCTTCAATTGGTACATTTTCCTGGAAACAAGCAAAATTAAACACAATCTCACACCATTTTCTCTCAGAAATTGCGAGAATTATACTAAAGAAGAGTAGTTACCAGATCCACCGCTTCTTTAAGAACAGCCTCAAGGACCTCGCTATTGTCCTCCATAGTCGCCAAGCTCACTGCAATCCCAGCAACAAAGATTATCAAAAATCCGCCATGAAAATCAAGTAACAAACACTGTGACACAACTCAATGTAACACAAAAGACGAGAAAATCTTCGAAATTTTCAAATTACGAAAAGATTTGAATGAAACCAGATTTTTTGAAACGGCCAACGAAGAACAATCAGAATGATTAAAACTCTGGATAAAAAGAACATATTTTCAGAAATTATCTATTCGTTTCCAAATAACGAGATATAGAAATATATCTTCGTCTGGTACCTTGATTTCTTGTTTATTTGGAGAGGACGCCGAAATCAAAGAGAAGAAGATGAAGAAACGAATGCTCTCTGAAGAAACCGCTCTAAATAAAACCCAAAGAACAAAAAAAGGGGTTTAGTGGCAATATGACTCATATGAGAGCTAAAAACAGTCACGATTCCA
The DNA here is from genome assembly GCA_028015245.1 of Cardamine occulta. Classification (NCBI taxonomy): domain Eukaryota; kingdom Viridiplantae; phylum Streptophyta; class Magnoliopsida; order Brassicales; family Brassicaceae; genus Cardamine; species Cardamine occulta. Next base: position 12,126,856 of record CM051379.1, on the reverse strand, counting down.
AATCTTTATTTCTTTCCTTTTTTATTCACTTTTTCAAACTACGTTTGACGGATTTTTCAAGCGTCAAGCGAACCAAAAATAAAATAAAATAAACAAATAAAGCCGTATTTAATAGAGAAATAGTATAAAGTTTTTTAGAGACCAATCATAGATACTATATAAAATGTTGTTAAAAAAATAGATACTATATATAAGATATAAATGGTTACTAATGCAACTCAAACCAGTAGCTTAATAAGAAATTTTATTGAAACGTACCACTTGTTAATATGTATGCCACTTAAATTTAATGAAATAACAAAAACATCCCTCACTTTTTTTAGAAAATGTGGGTATCATACCTACTCGAACAACTAGCGCCTAATTACCCTCAATTATATCCAATTATTCCATATCTAGTTGTACCATAAATATGAAATTCGAACTCTGGTCGCGCGTAACAGATTCAAACCCGAAACGCGCATAACAAATATTTTACCACTAAACCACCGTGTTTTGCTTGGTATCACTTACAATTAAAACTATATAACCTGATTTAATAGATCATTAAAGATACATTTATTTTTTATACACAAATGGCATTACTAAACAGAATTTCTGAATAAATAGCATTTGAATAAATAGCATTAGAGAAATGGACTCCAACTCAAACTAGCAGCTTAATAAATTGCATGTGAAGTTTCGAATGTTCTCTTTAATGTGCTTACCTATTACGAACAATTTATTACCATATTTTTCCCAAAAAAAAATTTGGTTTCCTAATTTTTTTTATTTTGGCGCAGAGTAGTTTATCTAAATGTTTGGCTTTATCTATTCTGGTCAACAGATTCAGGATTCCAAAGTCCAAATCCAAGAGTTATTTTTAGTGATTTAAGGCGAAATTGTTGTGGGATATTTTATAGTAATTGAATAATACTACTTAGCACTTAGTAGTAAACACAACTTGACCAAATCTGCAAATTTCATTTCCCTGATCAAACTAACATTTGTGGATGAGTCGGAATAAGAAAACATTATTAGAGCATTTTCCTACCAACGTAGAGAATTTTATACGTTTAATTATGGAACTCCTTAAGGGAAGATATATATTGAAACTTTTTTGCATATATTGAAATTTTTATGGTTTTTTTTTGGTTTAATACAAAATAGATAACCGGATAGGAAACCAAACCAAACCAAACCAAATCCGGCACCTCGCAACAGAGCGGAGGAGACGAGTTAGCCAAGCCGCCAATACAAGAAAGCCAACACCCCAGAGATGCAGTAGCAGGGGGGGGAGGGCAATAGATTTTTTTTACATCACCTATTGACAATAGAGTACGTGCACGTAAGTGATATGAATTTTGGAAGGTACAGTGGAAGATGCAAAACCTTCCAAGGGTCCATATATTTTGAGTGTATATGTTAGTTAATTACTTTTTTTATCTTACTTGTATCGTTATTAGTTTAATTTGATAAGAGTCCGTAAAATTTTGCTAACATTTTACACGGTTCGATGTTTGATAAAAGTGGCATACATTTAGTTAGATTTAATTAATAATTGAATATGGTTTGTCACCCGACTCACCCCTATTATTTGGCTTCAAGCTGATCAAGATTAGGTTCATGCTAAATTACTTCAATTCCATTCTTTTATATGTGATTTATTTTTTCACCCACACATAACAAAATCTTACCAATGCATCAATTATTTTTTTGGTCAACACCAATGCGTCAAATATCTTTGAAAATATATATGTAAACTAAACAAAAACAAGCCGTCAGAATAGAAAAAAAACTCTGAAAAACATGTTAACGAATTTAAAAAAAAAAAAACTTTTCAAAAAAGAAAAAAAAAAACGTTTGAATTTGGTTTATTTGGCAACCAAACCCTATCCAATGTAAGTGAATCCAAAACCTTCAAAAAAGCTTAATAAAATAGAAAATAGGACAATTCATTATTAGAACTTACTCAAGTGCAAGTAAATGAAAAACTTTAGAAGATCACAAAACTGTGTGTGATAAACTCTTGATTGAAAGAACAAAAAGAAATAAGGTGAGTTGATTAAAGAGACATCTCTCTAATAGTTTACTTAAAACATATGGAATTATTGACACTTCATTAAGCTATATTGATATTGCATTGGGTTTGTTTTAGAAATGATCTAACACCCTATTTGTTGTATTGGTATAAGGTTTACTATGGAAAAATACAATCACATTTCACCGTGCCACATTCTTATCCGTTCATTAAAAAAAAAAACATAACAAAACTAATATTGTAAGCCTTATATAGTTTCAGTACATTTTTTTTGATAACTAATCTTAGTTCAATACATTTAACGAATAGTTGAGAGATGAAACATTTTTTTGCGTGTGTGGGTACCACATAGGAATATGTCACGTGTCGTTACGTGTCAAATATTTTAAAGTTTTGATTGCAGATAAAAACAACAATTCTGAGCTTCTCAGTGCCGTACAAAATATGGCGTCACCTTCTTTATCCTTTTTCTCTATCTTTCTAGGGAAAAGCAAACTTTTTAAGTTTCGTACGGTATTCGTCCGTATAGCAATAACTCTATCCACTCCATTATTTTGTTTTCAATCATTTCTTCATTTTCTTCCAAAATCTGTCATCATGATTTGTGACGTTGTGTCTATAAACTTTAAAATTTTGGAATTGGTAGAAAATAGGTTAAATTAGTGGGAAGTGATGAAATCACATCACTTTAGTTTAAGTGTTTAACTGATAAGATCGAATTTACCCAACAAAAACAAATGATATGACTATTTGATGAAACGAAAAGAATTTTTGGGTGAGAAATAAATCGTTAAATTGGTGGAGTTAAAAGAGAAGTGAGTCTTTTGAGTGAATTGTTCGATCATCAAAATACAACATATATTTTTGTATTTTGTGTGGTATTGCATTTTTGGGACACTGGCCGCTGCACATCAATTAGCCTTCCACCATTTCTTTGTTGAACATATATTACTTTAACTATTTCTTAAAAAGTTTTTATTTCTTACTAAAATTTTCACTTTAAAAAGAATTACGGTGTCTTCATTTTTTACGAAAAAACAAGTGGATTGCATTTACGGCAGTTGGAGTTTAAAGAGTTGTTCCCCCGCATTCAGTATCCAAGCCCCCGTTTTTTTCCAATTTTGCGAGAGTTTTCTCTCGCCTTACTTGTGATCATCCTTTTGAGGGATCAAATGTCTCGACAGTTTATGCACAAGTTTGAATTCTCGAAATACAACAAATACTTTCTTATTTCGTATTGGGATCGACCATCAAGCATCGGTTAGCCTTACACCACTTCGAAGAGAATATCCCCGCGGCGCGTTCCGCTTCTTCAAAAGTTTTTAGTTTATGTCTTCTAGAGTATTTTTCTAGATTTATGTTCTGTAGTTATTTTTTATTGTATATTTTTTTTGTCCAGATAATGTGGATCGTTAGGATTACATTAACATGTAAAATTTTTTTTTCATGTAAGCTCATCTGTTTTTTTCTGGGTCTTCCTAGAAATTTTTTTTTAAATCGATAACTTAATATATAAGATTTGAGGAAAAAAAAAGAAAGAAGTGAGTCATATATTTACTTAAAAATTATAGGTGTGCTAAAATTATTTCAATCTTTTTATCGATGTACTGTATCACTTTTGGCGAAATGTTATCACTTAAGGAAGTTTTTATGAAAATATATTTGTTTTGTGGATTTCTACGCGAAAGGGGCATTTATAACAATTAAAGCCCATTTGAAATTTGAAGCATTTCTGGGTCACATGAAAGTGAAATTAATAACAGACCATATACAGTTTATACATGTACTTAAACAAATATCTGTACTTACATTAATTATTAATTAAATTTGATATTTTAATCTTCTTCAGTTCTTCTATAGCTATCAGCCTCTCCTAGTTATATTGAACTTTTTCCCCAATGTGGGAGAAAATAAAAAATGTGTTGTATAAAATCTTTTATGTTATTTAATGCAATCGGAAATTGCTTTTACCCGTGCATACAGAATTAGAAGTTCTATTATAGATAGTGAATTCTATCATTTCGGCAAAAATCTTATGCTATGTGTTTGAAACAGATAGTGCAGAACTCGTCTCCATGGTGCAATCTTTAGAAGAGTGGCCCGCTTTCTCTAATCAGCTTGAGGATCTTGCTCGTTTATGTGATTTTTTTTCTGGGTTTTCTATCTTTCGTATCCCAAGATTGAGTAATAAAGCGGCAGATTACTTAGCACGAATTTCAAAGGTTTTATTTTCTGAATCTTTGTTTCTAAATAAGTTTCCTCCAGTGTGGACAACCAATTATGGAGTGAATTTCTAATTATTTAATATTTGATTGTATAAAAACAAAATTTTTTATGTTTATTTTCCCACAATAATACTTCAAAAACAAGATTATATATATATATATGTAATTAATTTTTACAATCAATTAAAATATATATAACCAAATGAACTAAATTTTGATTCAGAATAAATTTTTAATCAAAATGTATACAATATTTTATATTTTTAGAGTTTGACCAAGAGAATTTCTGTTAGAAATTTGTTAATCATGCATGTGATATTGTAAACCAATTTTGGAAATTACAAAAGAGAAAATGGAAAGAGAGAAAAATAAAAAGGGAAGAAATCAGAAAATATTCCGTTTATACATAAAGGTAAGGTAAACGAAGAAGCCTAAAACAAATGAAAATTAACTAAATTGGAGTATAAAATAATTTTTTTCCATTGTAAAACTAAAACGTAACGGTGGAAAACATCGCCTCCCTCTTCCCTAGTCTCTCAACGCATCTGTTTCTCTTTTCCTCTGGCGACGGCCCAATCATCGTGAAAATTTTCCGACGAAAGACAAATTCGTAAATCTGATTCTATCATTGTGTGATTAGAAGAGATGGGTGTAGATTACTACAATATACTGAAGGTGAATCACAATGCGACGGAAGATGATCTCAAGAAAGCTTACAAGCGTCTCGCGATGATCTGGCATCCCGATAAGAATCCTTCAACGCGTCGAGACGAAGCTGAGGCCAAATTCAAACGGATCTCCGAAGCTTACGACGTTCTTTCTGATCCTCAGAAACGTCAGATCTACGATCATTACGGTGAGGAAGGTCTCAAATCTGGCAAAATCCCTAATTCAGCTGCGGCGTCTTCTTCTTCGGAAGCTTCTTCTTCTTCATCGGAAGCTTCTTCTTCTTCATCGCGAATGCACCATTTTAGTCAGCAGAGGCAGCATCCTCCGAACGCTGCTTCGTTTCGTTTTAACCCTAGAGATGCGGAGGATATCTATGCTGAGTTTTTTGGATGTGAAGGCGGAGGTAATTCCGGAGGTGTTGGTAGAAGCAGAACGTTCAAGAACGGTCATTTCAATGCCGGTGGTGGTAGTTACGGTGCGAATGGTTATAGCGGTGAGCTGAAGAAAGCTCCAGCTATTGAGAATCCATTGCCTGTGAGTTTGGAAGATCTTTACAAAGGTGTGAAGAAGAAGATGAGGTTATCAAGAAATGTCTACGATCATACTGGGTATGTTTTCCTTCAGGCATTGTAATTGTACATAGCTAATTGGGTGATTGGTTTAGCTGAGATAAGCTTATGTTTTTGAATATCTTCTGGCTTTTGGAAATTATTGTCAAATTGAAGTTGTTGGATAGAAACAAAAACGTTACTTTATTAGTTGGAATCCAGGAATGAAGCTCATTACAAAAATGGCATGGCATGTTTAGGTTTTTCAAATCTAGGAGCTGATTGAGTGATTGTTCTTTGTTGGTGGACAATGTCTGCGTAGAGAGATGAATTTGTGTTTGTTTAAAGCCGATTAATGTTTCGATATGATAATGTTGTTGTTTTGATCTTGCAGTAGAATGAGAATCGTTGAGGAGATATTGCCGATTGATATAAAACCTGGTTGGAAGAAAGGCACAAAGCTCACATTCTTGAATAAAGGCAATGAAGAGCCTGGAATCATACCCGCGGATATTATTTTCGTGGTTGAAGAGAAGCCACATCCTGTTTACGAGAGAGATGGAAACGACCTTTTGGTCAATCAGGAGATAACTCTACTCGAAGCTTTAACTGGTAAGACTCTCAACCTGATCACGCTTGATGGAAGGACTCTCATGATCCCACTAACCGATATCATCAAACCCGATCACGAGATTGTTGTTCCGAATGAAGGAATGCCAATCTCTAAAGAGCCTGGAAGAAAAGGTAACCTGAGATTGAAGCTTAGCGTGAGATACCCGACGAAGCTTACAGCAGAACAGAAATCTGAGCTGAAGAGAGTTCTTGGTGGAGTCTCATGAAGAACTCGATGATGAATGTAGATAGCACAGGTAGAGGAGTTGGTAGATTGTGAATGGTAGGAGGGATTCTTCTTGGGGCTTGGATTTGAAAGCCGAAGAATGAACTAAACACAAGCTTTGCTTTTATCCTTTTTTACTTCTCTTGTTTGACATAAGATTTTTTCCCTTTTGTTTATTTATTTGATTTGTTTTCGTTGCTTCTTAATGGGAGTGTATTTACTCCAAACATTGAGGCATGCTTTCTTACCTATTTCCTCACTTTTATTGCTATCTTCATAATAGGTATTGTAAGTTTACAGTAGAGAGCAAAGTAATCAGCGTTTCTTTCTTCTTGCTATTAGCATAAAGATCATTAAGGGCTGAAGGCCATGGAAAACTTTAAGAACTTAGCCTATGATGTAAAAGCATCGTGAGATGTGTTTGGCAAAAAAACACATAGCTTCTTTCTGTCTCTCAAGGTTCTCTCTTCTCCCAAGGTTCAATTTTTACCAACTGATGATTTCAGAATTCGAAATCAAAACCAACAAGAATCAACTGAAAACAGAAACTAAAGGACTCTCCAATTCAAACAGGCAGTAGGAAGTCGTGTGGATTGTTTAGTCAGCAGTACAGACTAGGCCCCAAGTAGAAAAAATTAATTCCACTTCCAATTCCAGCAAACCAAGGACAATACCCACCAATCCATACACAAGCCAAGACATCTTAAGTCGAAACCAAGATCAGATTGGCCATTTAGATTACACTTTTGGTGGCTAGGCAAGACGGCCACAAACCCTTGTTCTACCAACTTGGACAACTAAGACTCAGAAGCCCAAGCAACACAACAAGAATGAGAAAAGTGAAGAACAATATTTATTCATTAGGAATGATGAAAAGAGTAGCAAAAACTCAATGTACACTTTTTTGTGACCAATGTATTGGCTTCACTCTTTTCTTCCTCTCTTCTTAAAGGCACTTAAAAGATGCAAAGAAAAGATGTATAGGATCCCAAAAAGGAGGAAATAACCTAATTGATGAAATTTTTTTAAGCAGTGTTGGAGACCGGGAAGAGCTTTTCCACCATGTTGTTGGAGAGGATTCTATTTGGGTCCAGCTCCCTGCGTGCTTTGTTGTATGCATCTACCGGGAATCGTTTTCTGAGTCTTGCTTGTAGGGCTTCAAGTTCCTCTTTATCCTTTGGTATCTAAATAAATAAAATATCAAACAGTAAACATTAGAAATTGTTCATATAGTAACCTCAAGACATTCTCATTTCCTTTGCATACTTTTCACAATGAGGACAATTGTATTCCAAGCAGAAAAAATATATAAAGATACAGTTTTTTTGTCTGTTACAGTTACATATCCAACTAAAATACTAAAGTGGAATAATCTGTGCGTTAGGATTCAATCCCATATTTAGATTGGAAAATCTACAATTACCTCAATTTTAGCCCAATGTTCATACGCAGAATATTGATCCCACAATTGTGTCTGTGTCAAGTGTCTATAGTGGAAAAATTCATCTGTGATGTCCTTCCTCTGGCGAGGGTCTGCTGTCGGGAGGTACATGATTATACCAACCTGGCACAAAATGTAATAAAGCCTATTATAAATGCAGATAGCTAGCAATTTAGAGAGAAATAAACGGCCAACAATGTTATCTCCACAACAAAGGTAGAGAGGCAGAAAACGAGCTTCCCAAAGACTGACACCAATATAGCCCTTAATACTTAGATTCATGAAAGATAAAGAGCAGATAATTGGAAAAAAAAAATTGAGAGAAAACAAGAGTTACCCATGAGAATATGTCTTCCTCTGCAGTGCTGAATGCAGGACTAATGGAGCTCTTACTTCGACCTGTCCAGCGCTGCTCTATTGGAGCATGTGCCGGTATTGCTTCCGTTTCTATTAGTTTTTTCAGCTGTTCTATGTATTCAAGGTCTTTCATGCTAGGTTTAACGAGGGTTCCAGCAGGAAAACAAGTCTCTGAAACCCACTGTTGACCACCACAGTCAAAGCCCAAAATATCATCACTCCACCCTACTCTATATCCCTCTGATTTTTTCCAAAACTCCGCCTCAGCTTGATTTACTTTTCCAACATGAACATCATTGAGAGGATCGAGGGCAAGTAGCTTATCTCTCAGCTCTGTAAACGAAAGCTCGTTTATGTCTGGCTCACTGCTGTCAGGAGAACTCTTACGAGAGTCCTGAACCCTATACATCATGGGGAAAAAATTGTTTTGTATTTCATTTAGTCGTCTGAATTAGTGAAAGCAAGTTAGACATAAGAATTTAAAGCATATCGATACCTATACTTCACAACGCTCTCTCTATAGAGGTCACGGACATGCTGCACAGCCTCATCTTTAGTGTACTTTGGTTTGTCCTTAGGTGCCCCACTCCATTTTGATACAGGGTTGCATGTTACAACCACGACTGTGTCAGTATAAGGAATATACAGGTACTTCACATGCTTGTTTGCAGAAAGCAATTTTCTGAACAGCCAGAAACAAAAACAAAAATTAGGAAAACTTCCACCTGAGCCAAATTTGCTTCATAGTAGAGGGAGTGCTTTCCCAAATGCCCGAAATGCACTATGCCAAGTGAATGGGGAAGTAACTATAAAGTGAACAAAACTAAAAACACTAGCATCAACATGATACATCTGGTAATCTGACCAGAAGCAAATTTGTATACCGAGCATGATTTTTCGTGGGCGAAGGCATAATAATATTAAGACTAAGATAGCTAAAGTTAGCGACACTTAACTTGTGATTTTTCTTGATTTCTTCCAAGTTTGAGACGTATGTGTGCTCCACAAGTTCATGTCTTTCAACACATTGGAGGGTGACCTCAGCAACAACTCCAAGTCCACCAAGGCCACATCGAGCTAGATGAAAAAGCTCTGGATCTTTCTCCTTCGAAAGTTCAATTGTTCCCTTTGCAGGAGTGACCAGCTTCATGCTGATCACCTGCTCATCAATAGGAGGCAATCTAGCACCTGTCCCATGTGCCCCAACCTGAACATAAACAAAAATTTAAATCCTAAACCTCAAAGCACAAGATAAAGATATTTCAGCACTCCATTAGTTTTCACCTGAATAATGCCACCAATCTGCTGCTCTCTAATGGAGGCAAAGTTCTGAAGAGTGAGACCATAGTCTTTAATGGCGTCAACCAATTGCTGGACCCTAATCCCAGCCTGCACCGTAACTCTCTTCTTCTCTTTATCCACATCGAGAACTTTATCCATGAGCGCCAAGTTCACCATCCCGGAGCGAGACAAACCGATCCCATTGGGCGAAAGACCCGATCCAACGGGTCGAATCCTTGACTTCTTCTCATGAGCTTCCTTGAGGAGAGCTTCGAGATCAGCAATATTCTCCGGCTGGTTAAAGTTCCTAGTCTGTACCTCATGAGTACCACTCCAATTTGACACAGTGTGAAGATCTTCAGGCAAAGGAGCGTAACGGAAGATTTGAGCCTTCTTGTGTTTGGCATTTTCAGGGAATGGAAATGAGAAATACGTAGCAACGCCAGAGAAGACAGCGAGTGCTGCGTATCCGGCGTATTTACGGAATTGGGCGTCTGAGGCGGTGGACGGAATCGCAGATGGAGGAGGTGGTGGTGGTGGTGGGGGAGGAGTCAATGTTTGACCGGAGGTGCAGAGAGTACGGTGAGGCGAAAATGGAGGCCGGATTGTGGATGAAGATGAGGTTAATGTCCGAATCGAACGGACGACGGAGCGTCGGAGAAGAAGTGACCGGAGCATTTTTGTTTTACTTCAGGCGATCTGAACCTGAACCTGAACCTGAGCCTGTACAGGGTCGTATTAAGTGATTTAAGAAAGTTTCCACTATTAGCCCCGCTATTTTTTTATCTAATTTTAGCCGGTGTAAAATTTTATGAATGAATAGTTCTATTTGGTATCAGATGGTCCAGATTCCATAAACCGAACAAAACCAGAATTTGAATCCCTTATAACGACAAAAAAAAAAAAAAAATCCCTTATGTTCGGGTGTGACTATCACCAGACAAAGTAGCAAGCCACTTCACTATGAGTCATCGACGATATAATTTTCTTTTAAAAAGGAACTTTTGGTAAACTATAGGATTGTTTTTGTTTGTGTGGGTATTATTTGCTTGTCAATCTAATTGTGTGGACAATGGTTCGTCCGAATTGTCTATAGGTTGATGAAATATTCAAGTTTTATACGAACTTCACGCAGTAGAACCTAATCGCCTTATCCCGTAGGGCATGAATTGTAATAACCAAGATGAATAACTTATCTAGTTATCTTTCAAAGTAATTTTTTCATGCTAATTCTATTCCACTTTTCAAATACTATTTTAGAATATTATAGCTATATTTTGCCTTGGGAGAGCTAGATTTATGTGCTTTTCCAAACAAATGGTATACAATCTAATATCCAAAATTCAAGGATAAAACATTTAACCAAAAAGCAATAAGCATTTGTTGACAAAAAAGTAATAAGAATATAAAATTAGAGAAACACGGATTTTAGTGTCGAATTATACATTGGGGTTGGCTAGTAACAATAAAATAAGCGGTGTAATGCAAGCATGATAAGTATGTGTGTAATTAATGCGAACACAACCAGATTAGAAGGATCATATACTGTTGAACAACCTAAACAAAATTTAAATGAGACCATAATCGCAATGTATTAATAATAACAAAGAACTTTGACTAACTTTTTTCCAAAATTTTGAATGTGGGAAATAGTGAAAAAATAAATAAATTTATTGATCGAAAAATTTAACTCACATGTTTTTTGTTCAAAATTTGTATAAACCTTTTGGAATCAAAGAATCAAAACCACATTTGATCTGCATTTGAAACATCCTATATTTTGGACGGTTGATGTGCAATCCAAAATGCGGTTCGAAAAAATAATACACATTTAACCGCACAAAATTCAAACCATTCCACACATAAACCAATAATATGAATAGAATCAAAGTGTTGACGGTTCAACCAGACAGCACGGCCTTGCAATGCACCGAACCGGTGCGTAGTCGCAACGTAAATCTCACAGTTGGTAAAATCCCATTTTCTCCTATTTTTTCCTTCACGGCTAAATCATTTATTCCTTAGGCTTCGCACTCCATTCACAGAGAGCACAACAGCGACTCTTGTTCTACTCTCTATCCCTTTCCCCTCACCAACCCTCTCCGTCGATCCTCCACAGGAATCGCCGTATATTGACTGTATCTAGTCTCCGATTTGACCGTCTTTACGCATTTTGTAGGGCGTATATTTATACAAACGCACACTCGTATACATATCTCCTTCATGCCGATTAATTTAGGGGTTTTGAGCTGAATCGTGAATGGGTCAGAAGAAGAAAACCCACGCGCCTCGCTCCAAACAATCGCCGTCGTCTGCGGCCGCGACGGTGGCCGAGGTGGAGTCGTCTGAGATTTCCGCTTGTACCTTCGACGAGGGCGGAATTTCCTGGCTGGGCTCTAATGTCGAACCGTTGGATGCGCCTGTGATCAAGCTGGAATGTGAGAAGGCACTGAAGTCATTTGGGCGGGGAAGCTATACCAAGGCGATTCGTCTGATTAAGGATTCGTGCTCTCGCCATCAAGACTCTGCCCTAATCCACCGTGTCCAGGGAACTGTCTACGTGAAGGTTGCTTCTCTCTACGAAGATCTAGCTTCGAAACAGAAATATCTTCGGAATGCAATTGGATCTGCTCGAAAAGCTGTGGAGCTTTCTCCCAACTCGATTGAGTTTGGGCATTTCTATGCCAACTTGCTTTACGAGGCTGCCAACGATGGCAGAGAGTATGAGGAGGTTGTGCAAGAGTGTCATCGGGCTCTCTCCATTGAAAATCCAATTGATCCTGCTAGAGAGAGTCTTCAGGATGAGAATCAGCATAAGATATTGACACCTGAGGCTCGTATTGCACATGTTCAAGATGAGCTCAGGTCACTGATACAGAAATCTAATATTTATTCATTGTCCACTTGGATGAAACACCTGGGAAATGGTGATGAGAAGTTTCGGTTGATCCCCATTAGGAGAATGACCGAGGATCCTATTGAGAGTAACTTGACTCAGACCAAGAGGCCTAATGAGATTAAAAAAGCTACCAAGACTCTTGAAGAGAAGAGGAAGGAGGTTGAAGTGAGAGTAGCTGCAGCTAGGTTGTTGCAGCAGACGTCAGAGTCTTCCCCGTCCGAGAATGGTGGAACTGTTAACGACAAGGGATCAGATACAACTCTGGGCGCGGGGCAGAGAAGCGGGGAGAGGAGAAAGCATGGAAATGCAAGGAAAAACGGCTCCACGGCTGATAGAAGGGACCGGGTTAGGTCGTACTGGGATTCTATGAGCAAAGAAATGAAGAAAGAGTTGCTTAGAGTTAGGGTTAGTGATCTTAAGAGTCACTTTAGTGCTTCAAAGGATGGGCAAGAAAATGATATTATAAGTGAAGCATTGTCCTTCTGCGAAGCCAATAAGACTTGGAGGTTCTGGGTTTGTTGCCGGTGTAGTGAAAAGTTCATGGATTCTGAGGCTCATATGCAGCATATTGTGCAGGAGCACATGGGTAACGTCTTACCGAAGATGCAAATGGTTTTACCTCTAAGTGTCGACTGCAAGAAGATTGATATGCTTCTTACTTCCCAATGGAAACCATTGGATCTCTCTGCTGCAGTGAAATTGCTTTGCAGTGAGCAGAAAATCCAAAATTCTGAGTTGAATGAGTTTCACTCTGGCGATAATATGGAAGATGGTGGCGACTGCTTCAAGGATGCATGGAATGATACTTCACCAGAAAAAGAAAACCTTGGAGACGCTTGCAACGGTTGTGATGAAAATGAATCTGAAGAGGATAAGCTGTTGATTCCATTTCCTCTTCCTGATGAATGGCCTATATCTGATGATCCCGAACGTACAAAGCTCCTTGAGAAAATTCGTGCAGCCTTTGAGCTACTTATCAGACACAAATATATAGCTGCCAGCCATTATGATAAGGTTATACAATTTACGCTGGATGAACTCCAGAATCTAGCCTCGGTTTCGAAATTCTTAGACTGTGGTTTGAAGCAGTCACCCATATGCATCTGCTTTTTGGGAGCTTCCCAGCTCAAGAAAATCCTCAAATTCCTGCAGGACTTGTCACAGGCCTGTGGATTGAGTCAATATTCTGAACAAAGTAACCCCAACGATGAAGTTAATATTGGCGACCTGGGTTGTGAGGCTACAGAGGATATTCTTCTTGATGGTGAAGATTCATGTCTTCTTTTAGATGAAAAATTGCTTGGCACTGAATGCATCCAAGATTACTTTATGGACTCAGCATTGAATAATGGAAATAACGTGGTTTCTGGTGCGGACGAATTTCTTTCATGGATCTTCACAGGACCCTCTAGCGGGGAACAAATTGTTTCATGGATGCGCACAAAGGAAGAGAAAACAAATCAAGGACTGGAGATCATGCAGCTTCTTGAGAAGGAGTTCTGTCACTTACAGAACCTCTGCGAGAGAAAATACAAGCACTTAAGCTATGAGGGAGCGCTGCAGACTGTTGAGGACCTTTGTCTTGAAGAAGGCCGGAAGAGAGAGACTTCAGCAGATTTTACCCATGAAAGCTATGAATCTTTGCTGAGAAGACGAAGAGAAGAGCTAAATGAGAGTGACCATGAATTGGTGTTTATCAGTTGTAGGTTTGAGTTAGAGGCTATAACAAATGTTTTGAAAGATGCAGAATCTCTTAACCACAATCAATTCGGATATGAAGAATCATATGCCTGCACAAGTTCGCAGCTACGTGATCTGGAATCCGGTGAAGCTGATGAATGGGGGATAAAGGATTCCTTACATGAGGCTGACAGTTTTATAGAGATTGCGATCCAGAAACAAAAAGAGCAATTATCTGCAGAGGTAACCCTTTCTATCTGTATGCAACACGACTGAGATAAGTAATAACTGCCGTTCTCCTTAACTAATACTCTGTACGTCTCTTATCACAGCTTAGCAGAATCGACGCGCGAATGATGCGATATATTACTGGGATTCAACAATTACAGCTAAAGCTTGGACTTGTTTCCTCAAATGATTATCAGATAGTATTGTTACCTTTGGTGAAGTCCTACTTGCGGGTAAATATCTAAATCTTTAGACCTTGTTACTTTTTCTACCGTCTGGTTGCAGTGTACTTTCAGGTTCTTAATGGCATTTTCATTTTAATCACTACTTCTCTCTCTCCAGGCACATTTGGAGGCATTGGCAGAAAAAGATGCCACTGAGAAGTCTGATGCTGCAAGAGAAGCATTTCTTGTTGAGCTCGCCCTTGATTCTAAGAAGGAGACTCGAGGAAGAAATGATAACTCTAAGAACACGCAGGAAAAGTCCAAGGATAAGAAAAAGATGAAAGACACCAAGAAACAGAAGGATTTGAAGGTTTGAACTAATCTGTTGTCTACTATTTTGCTATTTCTTGTCTATATTTGTAACTAGCTTTAATGTTTTCTTATAGGCTACTATTGGAAACGTCCATCGCTTCAATGTTGACCAGAGGTGAAGATTTTTTTCTGTACAAAAGTTTTAGTTAAGATGGTCGGAGCCTGGAAATCTTTCATTCTGAACATGTAGATGGTAAATAATCTGTTGTTGATGATTTCTTGTTCCAGGCTCTCTCCGGTTGCATCTTTTGGTGATCATTCAGAGGCTGACGTTGTTTCTGAAGCTGTTGAAGCCTTAAAAAAACAGGAAGAGGAAGACAGACGCCGAATAGAGCTAGAGGAAGAGGAGAGAAAGCTTGAAAAATCTCTAGAGTATCAAAGAAGAATTGAGAATGAAGCCAAGGAGAAGCACATGGCAGAACAACAAAAGAAATACAGTTCAGTTCCCATGAATGTTTCAAAGGCAGTGTATAATGTTTGCACAGATGATTTAGATATAAAAGACCAAGAAAAATTCATAACTCAGGTAACCATAGAATGACAAGGTTGTGGAGTTGTGGTTTTTGAATCATCACTTGAAATTAATTACTGGGTTTCTTTGCTTTACCAGGAGAACTGTATTCAAAGGAATGGACAACTTGATGACTTTGAAGGAACCAAAGTGAATATGAATGGTATTTTTCTGTCATGAAATCATTATGTGATTTCTGATACTGCCAAGGTGCAGGATGTAAAATGCCAAGAAGGTTACCACTTGTCTTCGAAATTGGCCTTGTGAGGCACTTATATTGTTTTTTGTGTTGCAGTAATGTCTAACGGCATAGCTACTCAAGCTGTCGTTTTCCAATCAGATCAACGCACCGGGAGGAGGGGTAGACGCCAAAAAGCTTCAAACAAGTTAGTTGATGGAAAATATCAGGTTGCACCTTCTGCGATTGAGAATAGTAGATCTCAGTGGTCAGACACCAACGGTGAGAGACAATCTGAAACTCTACATAGCAACGGTGGTAAGTCTTTTTTTCTGTTTTTGTCCTCGATATTTCTGTCTCATGTTTTGAGAGCATTGATAGTTGTGATGTGAACTTGAATGTTAGTTGCGTTTGGGGGAAAAAAGCATTTAAGACACTAGTAAAACTGCTCTATCTGTTAAAACTTATAGTTCACAATTAGATTTGTTAAAACTGATGCCACTGTAACTAGTGTATTTTGAGTTTTGCTTTTCTGTCAACTATGAATGATTCTATTTGTATATTGATTTTTAGCAATTCTTTTTCATCAATCATCTGACATCCAATAATTTATTCTGGTGTTGTAGATGTGGGAACAAAGACATTAAGACAATTACAAGCTGAAGAGGACGAAGAAGAAAGGTATCAAGCTGACATTAAAAAGGCAATGCGTCAAAGCCTTGGTAAATTTTCAAGCATACCTGTTTATATATTTTCTCACAGTAAACTTTTGCTATATTTTGCTAAGTGGCCCAATTTCGTGACTATTGTCTAACTGACTGTGTTTTATTGTGTTAGCCATTTCTCTCCATCTCAGGAGACATTCTTTTATCTGATTAGTGCATATGTCTTAAACTATTTTTTTCCACATGTTTTACTTATGCCAACAGCTGCTACCTTTCTTTTTATTTTCATCATATTGTTTTTGCGGTGACAAAATTTCCTGAAATGAACCATCTGACGCTGGAAATGTTTGTTTCAACCCAGACGTGTACCAAGGAGGTAGAAATATGCTGTCAAGTTTGAGGGCACCTCTGGAAGTAATCAATGATGAGGTTTTATCTGATTTCACAATGGAGTCTCGGAGCACAACTGGAGTTGCCATATTTGGCACAGGTCTTCAGAATGAAGTTGGCGAATACAATTGCTTTTTGAATGTTATCATACAGGTATCCTTCATTTCTCATAAACTGTTTGATTCTCGGGTATCAGTATCTATTAATATCCAGTTTAAAAGACTTCGCTTTGCTGGAATCTAATTTGCTTTTATCTCAGTCTCTATGGAATCTGGAGCTGTTTCGGGCTGAGTTTTTACAGAGTTCAACACTAGCACATCATCACGTGGGAGATCCTTGTGTTGTCTGCTCATTGTATGAAATTTTTACTGCTTTAAGTGCTACTTCGATTGAAACACGAAAAGAACCTGTGGCACCTTCGTCTCTCAGGATTGCTTTGAGTAATTTATATCCACATAGCAGTTTCTTCCAAGAGGTAAAAGAACGATTTCTCGTTTTAAATGATTATCCTAATGCAGACTAAGCTTTTCTTTCATCAATAAGCCTAAACTTGGGCGTCATCTGGTGGACAGGCTCAGATGAACGATGCCTCAGAAGTACTGGATGTGATATTTGGCATTCTTCATCGCTCATTTGCTGAAAACTCAAGCGTGTCTGTCACAGAATCTGCTGAAAGCAACAGTACGGGTTCGTGGGACTGTGCCAACCGCACATGTATTGCTCATTCGCTGTTTGGAATGGATATTTTTCAGCAACTGAATTGCTACAGCTGTGGGCTGGAGTCCAGGCATTTGAAGTATACTTCCTTTTTCCATAACATCAACGCTAGTGCCCTACGCACCATGAAGGTATTATACAAGTGTTCATTAGACTTGAGTTTAACATATTATTTTTAGATAACTCACTGTGGGTTTTCCCCACTTTACGCCTTACAGGGTACATTCACTGAGAATTCGTTTGGCGAACTTCTAAATCTTGTTGAGATGAACCATCAACTACCCTGTGATCCCGAAGCTGGTGGGTGTGGGAAACCCAACCCATTCAACCATATTCTTACCACTCCACCACATGTTTTTACTACAGGTAGAACTTTTTTAGGATTTTGATTATTGCAAACCTTTTCAGATCTCTGATATTCGTCTTATTTTGGGTGGCAGTTTTAGGGTGGCAAAACACATGTGAGACTGTAAAAGACATATCAGCTACTCTTGCAGC
This sequence comes from Cardamine occulta, assembly GCA_028015245.1. Classification (NCBI taxonomy): domain Eukaryota; kingdom Viridiplantae; phylum Streptophyta; class Magnoliopsida; order Brassicales; family Brassicaceae; genus Cardamine; species Cardamine occulta. The sequence goes on along the minus strand of CM051379.1, from coordinate 12,109,175 downwards.
CTTGAATACCGAGATAGACATCAGCAAGTTGTACCATGGTCTGGACCCTAAGAGCACATATAACCTAGTCTCTGTGGTATATATTTCTTCTTCTTTACTGTCACATTACCAGAAGAGTGGTTTCTACGTTGAAACCAACTGTACTTTGAATTTTTCCTTGTTTGCTTTCTAAAACACCTCAAGGTAATGTTGTTCTTTTGCTATTTCTGCAACTCCAGGTTTGTTATTATGGACAGCATTATCATTGTTTTGCATATAGTCATGAGCACGATCGGTGGATCATGTACGATGACAAAACTGTCAAGGTAAGACTATCAATATACTAGAATATGCAGGCAGATACAGTTGTCGACATCATCACCCATTTATGTAATATCTTCAGGTAATCGGTAGCTGGAGTGATGTACTTTCTATATGTGAGAGAGGACACTTGCAACCACAAGTTCTTTTCTATGAGAAACGGTAAAGAGAAAAGAAAAAAAGAAAGGAAAACAGACCAAGTAGAGTTCCGTTGATACAGTGTAGGAGGTCTCTTAAGTACATACTACAAACGAAGTAAGTACTTACTTTTTTTTACAGTCAGAGCGAAAAACTCGAGAGGAAGGAATGTGATTTTCTCATCAATGGCTATAAGAGGATGGGGAAGAAGATTTTGTTTTAAGATTAGGTAAGAATATTCTCAGTGAAAGAGGTGTTAGAAGATCGCATGTAATTTTCTTGGTTAAATCATTGCCACACTAAGGATTACATGTTCATATAAATCTTTTTCAGTCTTCTTTCTTGTCGGCCATCTCTATTGATCATATGATTATACATATATCTTATTGTAACAACTAATTTAATTGAAGTTAAGAAGTTAGGAGAGAAAAATTGCGAAGAAAAATGAATCATTCCGAATATATGAAGAAGAAAATTAAACTGTATAGCAAGTGTCTGAAAAAGATAAGGTAGAAGTGTTGAATGCTTTGATACCGTTGCTAAAATTTCAGGTTTCTACATTGAGTTTGTAGACCGAATGATCGGATCTTGGATAAAGCCTAAAGCAGTGATAACATATATTATGTTTGCTCAGAGTCAGAGTGAAGAGATCTCTAATTCGGTCACTGAGCAGTCGGACAACCTTTGGATATACACCTGCCCAATCCGGTATTGACTACCAAAAATCTTTTATGTTTGATCTAACCTTTGCTTTGGGAATATATATTCAATGTCATCATCAAAACATTACGTATAGTTTTTTACATTTATGTTAAGAACCCAGTATTTAATGTCATCATCAGAACCTTATGTATAGTTTCTTACTTCGTTTTAGTCTTAGTGTCTCCTTTGTAAAGTGTTCAAATCATTCACAAAAATTCATCAAACTCAGTTTGTAAAAGCAATTACTTTGTTGGTTGAATACAGTTTTACCAAAAACCAAGAAAAGAAGAAGTCTCTGATGCATAAATAGATGAAACTTTATAGGCGACTCCCAGGGCAATGCTTTTTATAGCCGCAGTTGTTACACTTCCAACGATTTAGAGTATATTTGGCTTTTCTTTTTGCTCCCATACCTGTACGCATTTTTTGAGAGTCATTTTCACCCATGGAGTATTATGTGAGAATGAACAATCTTGTATATGATTTGGAGGAAATTTGTTAGAAGGCAGTGGTGTTGTTTTAGCAGGCGCTTTATCAGAACCACACCGTCGCACGTATCTGATGCAGAATTTCTTAATCAATTAGAGATTTTGCTACAAGTTTTATAAGATCATGAAAGAGGCATGTTATTACCGCAATGTTAATTTGTCATCCGCGGGCGGAATACTCTTAAAAGCTTTGTCATAGGCAGAAACAACTCCTCCAAATGTCTGCACCAAGTAAAAGATGGTAATGATATCAATAAACTCATTTACAAATAAGTTAGTTTTCTTTCAAACAATCACAAATGAGAACTATTGAAAGAATCTTTTGTGGAGTCAAAGATTAATCAACCTCCGCAGAGATCCCATCATCAGTAAGTGTATCTATGACACTTTTCGGCAGGGGACGATGAGGATCCACCGAGAAGTGTTTGTAAAACTTGTTCTTCGGGAACCTTTTTTCCACAAGTGAATCGCACAAATGTTCAGCCTAATTTGCTTACAGTTATTGTGATTGACATGAAATCCATATCTAATTGAATATGGTGTCTATTTGTATATAGAAAACAAATTGTGTTACTTCCTTTCTATAGCAACCTGAAGCAGTTCGTAATGAGCAATGGATGACGAAGTTGGTGCCCTTGAAAAAATGGTAATTTTCTTTTCATTTGCTCACTTGTTCGAATTTATTAAAGAAAGACAGGAGAATAAGTTGCTGAAAATTTTCTCTTGTCCATATGGAGTAGAAAGTTAGGGATTTCTAAGCTGATGGCAAGCTATTCAGTTGCGGTCTCAAATTAGGCTGGCTGACGAAGACTACTCAAAACTTGCGGTCTCAGATTCCGATCAAGAGCTTGAACGATTAATCCTTCTTTGTTTCGTAAGCCATCAGTTCTTAGATCTGCTCTCCAAGCAGTTACCGAGGAGCTTAAACAAGATGACAGTTCGACTCCAGAAATCAAAGACCAGATCCATGAGGTTTCCCATTGCAGGTATACTTATAAATCTTTACTACTAGTTCAGAATAATATGTTCATGAACATTTTATATTGTCCATATGGATAATGTACTTTCCATAGTCTTGTAGTTTTGTAGACTTGAGTGTATGCGAATTTAGAATTTTAAAATTTTCTTCATTAGTCTACATTCTTCATTAGCCATGTGAAGCCCTCATAGGCTGTTTTATGTGTCTTGTAAGTCCACTTCTTTGAAATCTCTCCTACAAAAAGATAAAACTTTTTAGTGCTAGTGATAGTATTTTTCTTTCTTATGACCAAATGTTCCAATAATAATGGACGGTTGTCTAATTGAATATGGTTTCTATTTATATATAGTGTTCTTTGTTTTTTTTGAACCACCTTAACCTCGTCAATATTGTGTTAGGTCCTTTCCATAAAAACCATGTCCATAACTATATATTTTGGACACCAAAAGTTAATAGATCGGTGGAACACGGTTATCTATGTTGCTGGCTAGAAATGTAAAGTGACATCTTGTCGTTTCATTCATTTATCTGGTTTGATTCTCCATGTCCACATAAAGTTTTCCACTTAGCGGCAAACAAATGTTATTGATTTGTTTATTGGAGAACTGAGGAACATAACAGCCAGCTTGGTTTGCTTTTAAGGGATGTTTTAAGTTAGTGACTTGGACGGTTAACTCTAATAACTATGACTCCATTTTTAGGTACTTTGCTTTTAAGAAAGCTCAATCAAACAGTTCTAACAATGTCCCACGACATAAAAAGTTTTTAAAAAATTGCGTCTTTCACGACTCGAAACCAAGACATTAGATACATTACAGCACGCTAATTACCAATCCATCCCACCACACCTTTCGCAACCATTAATATTCAAACACTAACATAGATATACCTAACTAGATCGTATGAAATTGGGAGAAAAATTAAAGCTGACGAAGAACAACTGAGCTGAGGAAGTTCTGCGCAACACTAGTGACTGCATTCAACAACACTAGTTTTTTGTAGCAGCATTTCAAAAACCATTTTCCGACAATGTACCCAGCATTCCGAGTACTCCTCCGCCGCCGCAGCCTCGGTTTTCTCTCCACCGCCGTTCCCCCTCCTCTTCGTCCCTTCTAAAATCCTTAACGCCATGATCTTCTAAAATAACAGCTACAACCTCATATCCAAGATGGTTTAAAGATTCGTAAGCTCGAACGGTATCTTGGATACGATGACACTCTCCAATGAGAATTCTGGGAAATCTGTAAGGCCTAATTTCAAGAAGAGGAAAAAAATACACAACCATGAGAAAAAGATGAACCAAATTCAGTCTCCTAACATCATTTTTACAGGCATGCTAAATTCTTCTCACTTGTATAGGTTGGGCTGAAGAGTTCTCGAGGGAAGACTGGGAACTTCACTAGAAGTCCCCACCAAACATAAAATACTAAACTTTTTGCTTCTACACTCCATTTCTTGATGTGATTCTGGTTAGGAATCACGCTCTAATTTCGACACCGTGAAGTTATGGATAACGATCTCAATCTAAGCTTGACACACAAGCAAAGAAAGAGGTGGAATGGATTGATAGAACCCACAAAAAGTTACGGAAGACTCTTCGATAAGTCTTAAGAGATCGAGATTCGACACACGAAAAAAGATCAATGATCTGTATTTAAAAGAGTTTGAGAATAAAACAAAAGATGGGTTTTTAGTTCAAGTTACAAGAGAATATAAAGGAAAAGAAGCACACAAAATAAAAACAACATGTATAAGGTCTTGGAAATAACAACATCATTAAAATGAAGTTTGAAATTTGAAATAGCCTTCTTCTCCTTTCTTGGCCACGAAAATAATGATGAGAAATGGGTCTTGGGCCTTTGGTTCAACAAATGGGCCATGAAGAAGTGAATCAGCTGCCTCAATAAAAACCTTATCAAGAAAACCCAATGAGACAAAATTTGACAAGGGAAAAAGAGTACAACTGAGACACTTTTCCCATTTGTTGAAATCACTTTGCTTGAGAGTTTTGGCTTTTGAACGAGTCTTCGGTCCAACTGGTGTGACAAGAACATCCTCAGCTTCAAGCTGCTTCTCAGGTTCAAGTTGTTCCTCACGCTCCAAGCTCCTTGTGCCATCTAGGATCATATCATCCTCTCCCACTTGAAAAGGATTTGACCTCAAATCCATTTCATCTGCAACATAAGAAACCAAATCAGAAACAATGAAAGTATAACTCACTTGATACTTATCTTGCAGATCAAGTTGACAAACATTTTTGCTTATTTTTCTTATTAGGTTGAATGGACCATCAATTGTTGGCATCCATACTCTTTCTCCAACCTCAAAGATAATTCTGAAGGGGTTTTTTTATCCTGCAGCAAAACGACTCCAATTCCAGTCCTCACAATGCAATTAGATGAGATAATTTTTGAGTCTGGTGGCTCCTCTTTTATTCCTGCAAAGTTGTCAACACTTTTGGCAAAGAGCAAGCATGTTATCACAGTCATGGAGTTACAATAAACAGGAAAACATGTATTATATTGTATCAAAGCAATATTCTTATCAAGTTCTTCCTTTTCTTGCATCCTAAGACAAGATTTTGATTCCGAATATTCCTTGAATAAACCTAACTTTTTCTCAATGATTTCTGGAGATAATATATTCATACTCACAGCCTTTGAATCATGAGAAACAATTCGAGATAAAGAGATACTTACTTTAATAAGATCCTTGGAATGTTCGGTGCTCAAAATTATCTCGATAAAAGAACGTGGTGTTGGATTTGGTTTGGTACACGTGATAGCTGGATTGATTTGCTTATGAGGTGGTTTGGTTTGGATAGGCGTATCATATCCTCTCCCTTGAAATGTTTTTGACTTCAAAATTGTACAATCTGCACCAAGAGAAAGCAAATTAGCTTTCATTCGTTTTTGGGAGTTTAGATAGTGACCTCGAGTTTTTATTGGTGGTGAGGCATCTGGTGGTTTCTCCTTGATCACCATGCTGTGTTCAGTTCCATTTACTTTCTCTGTTTGATCCATTGTTAAGCTCCGTGTGGATGTGATAGTGCATTAAATTTAAAATTTTAAGATTCAAAATACGTTGTTTGAAGCGACGAGTGAAAATAAAATTATTCCAATATCGAATAAACTCGCAAGCTAAACTTACCTGAGTACCTTGTAAGATGTTTGATAATATTTCATCTTTGAAGATGGTGATATTTGAAACACAGCCAATTTTAGTCACCACACGCTCATAGTCATTTTGCTCGTACTTGTTACCTTGGCAAGCTTGTGAAGTGGTTGACACCAAATGTTGATTTTTTTTCTTTTGTGCTTCTTTCAGCTTTGTCATCCTCATGCTCCATAGTATGACCTGAATCAATATCCTTTGAAAAGAACAAGTGCATCACACAAGAACTGAAAGTTTTGAAACTTTGATTAACTACTTCACTACTTGAGTTTTGTGAGCTCAGTTTTAATCCTAATGAAGTGATATTTAGCTCGTTTTTTTCAGGGCAAGATGCAACAAAATTTCCTTTCTTTCTACAGTTATAACAAGTGACTTCCTTGGATTTTGAAAGATCATAGGACTTACATTGCTTTGGATGTTCATTGCTTGTCTCAAGTGATGGATTTTGGCTTTGCTTGTGGACTGTGACTTGTTCAGTGTCCTTCTTTGGTAGAGATGTTGACTTAACATCCATTTTCTCACTTATAACGTGCTTGTACACTTCTTTTGGTGCATACTTATCCCTGAGTAGTTCCTTAAGCTCTCTCCACGAGGTGATAGTTGAATTCTTGTAATACCAGGGATCATAATCTTCTTTCAACAACCATTTATAAGCATCTCCAACGAGTTGGCCAGTTGCAACATCGAACGTCTTTTCTTTAAGAATGTGGTGTATTGAAACCAATCTTCCATGTTTAGTTCCCACTCTAAGTAGTTTCCTTTTCCTGAAAATTTATAGAGTTGAATCTCATTAGTATGTTGAAAATCAGAATCAAATTTCAAATTAGATTTTGGAGTAAGAGAGGTTTTATGTGGGCTGCGCCGAGTTGATCTCGATGTATCATCTGGTGGCTTGGAATTAATCTCTTGTTCCCTCCTTTGTCGTGCTCTGTTCTTCTCTTGTTGAAATCCTTGACGAAGTGCATCCATTTATCTATCCAACACTTGCTCCATTTTTGCGGTAAACATTTCAATGAAGAACTTGTTGCAGTAACAAGTTCCTTTGAAAGAAATCATGATCAAATGAGCAAAACACGAAAATGGCTCTTCAACTGCCGAAGAACCCTAAATCTGACAGTCTGACTAGATCGGACCTTAACAATTACCAAATCGTACTCAAAAAATTCCAGGAACAATTTTAACAATAACTATACTCTTTTTCAAAACAGATCCAACTGATCTCACGATTTTAGCAAACGAAACGAATTTATGAAAATCGATGCACTGAAAATCGCAGAAAAACCTATTTTATGAAATTATTTGAAGATGATCGGTCAGAATAAATTATCTAAACGTATCCAAAAATTTCAGAACCAATTTTAACAAATATTAGACTCGTCTTGGGTTCAGATCCAATTAAATTCGTAATTTTATGACGAGCCAATATTTTTTGAAAATTCTAACAAAATTGGACTGAAAAAACTTCACTTCTCGGTGGTGCTCTGATACCACTTGATGTGATTCTGCTTAGGAATCATACCCCAATTTCGACACCGTGAAGTTACGGACAAAGATCTCAATCTAATCTTGACACACAAGTAAAGAAAGAGTTGGAATGGATTGATAGACGCCACAAAAAGTTGCGGAAGACCCTTCGATAAGTTTTAAGAGATCGAGATTCGATACACGAAAAAGGATCAATGATCTTTATTTAAAAGATTTTGAGAATAAAAAAAAACGGGTTTTTAGTTCAGGTTACAAGAGAATATAAAGGAAAAGAAGCACACAAAATAAAAACAACATGCATAAGGTCTTGGAAATAATAACATCATTAAAATGAAGTTTGAAATTTGAAATAGCCTTCTTCTCCTCTCTTGGCCACGAAAATAATGATGAGAAATGGGTCTTGGGCCTTTTGTTCAACAAATGGGCCATGAAGAACTGAATCAGCTGCCTCAATAAAAACCTTGTCAAAAAAACCCAATGGGACAAAATTTGACAAAGAAAAAAGAGTACAACTGAGACACCTTTCCCATTTGTTGAAATCACTTTGCTTGAGAGTTTTGGCTTTTGAACGAGTCTTCGGTCCAACTGGTGTGACAAGAACATCCTCAGCTTCAAGCTGCTTCTCAGGTTCAAGTTGCTCCTCACGCTCCAAGCTCCTTGTGCCATCTAGGATCATATCATCCTCTCCCACTTGAAAAGGATTTGACCTCAAACCCATTTCACCTCTTTCTTTGCTTGTGTGTCAAGCTTAGATTGAGATCGTTGTCCATAACTTCACGGTGTCGAAATTGGGGCGTGATTCCTAACCAGAATCACATCATTTCTTCAGTCAAGTCCATCTCTTTAATCAAAGAGTTTCTCAACATCAGTTTCAGGGTGGATTTCTCTTCCCACGTCTTATGCTCTAAGGCATACACCATCTTGTACAATAATTCAGGGGTGCCGGTGACCATATTAGAATGGCTAACTTGAACATTATCACCACGAAGGATAAGGTGGGAGGTGGAAAGAAAAATCTTGTGATAGGAGAAGAGAGAAGTGAGAATGGAGTAGACACACGAAGAATCTTAATCCGGAACGAATCCAGTCACTACAGGTTTCAAATAAATAAGTTTAAGGAATTCCCGGCGGAAGTAAACTGTCCGAGAAGGAAGGAGGCGGCTATGCCTGTAGAGATTAGGGGTTTGCTGCGACTTGTTTTGGCTGACCAAACCAAGTAGGTTGGGTGGTCAGGCGCCCGGCAGAAGGGACGAAGAGGAGGGGGAACGGCGGTGGAGAAAAAACCGAGGCCGCGGCGGCGGAGGAGTACTCGGAATGCTGGGTACATTGTCGGAAAATGGTTTTTGAAATGCTGCTACAAAAAACTAGTGTTGTTGAATGCAGTCACTAGTGTTGCGCAGAACTTCCTCAGCTCAGTTTTTCTTCATCAGCTTTAATTTTTCTCCCAATTTCATATGATCTAGTTAGGTATATGCATGTTAGTGTTTGAATAATGGTTGCGAAAGGTGTGCTGGGATGGATTGGTAATTAGCGTGCAGTAATGTATCTAGTGTCTTGGTTTCGAGTCGTGAAAGACGCAATTTTTTAAAAAACTTTTTATGTCGTGGGACATTGTTAGAGCTGTTTGATTGAGCTTTCTTAAAAGCAAAGTACCTGAAAATGGAGTCATAGTTATTAGAGTTAACCGTCCAAGTCACTAACTTAAAACATCCTTCGTTTGTCATGTTGGAATTTAATCTTTCATCAATCTCCATCTCGTCATTCGCTAAATCTGATAATTCGATATTTTCTTCTCGATCGATATCGTTTTCAAACTACACACATTCTCTTTCACTTTCGTTCTCTAGTTTTTCCTCATCAACATGATAAAATTGAACTATGGACCACATTACATAGATCACCGCCAACATTGAACTCCTTCCATAAATGTCTTATGTGTTTCTAATATCCACTCATACTATCTATATTTCTCTCGATGATGTAAAAGATTGATCCATCGATAACTTACACCCGTTTTAAACATATATTTATTATCTTCATCACGTTTCTCTTTTCTTTGTTCATTCTCGATGTATGGTCAATGACTTGAGAGCTGTAATTTTTTTAATAACTTAACTCATTTTTTTTCAATGATTGGCTTGAACATGTTAACGTTTTGAGATAACAAAACGTATCTCTCATAATATGCATTTTCATATGCTCTTTAAAAGTTCGGAGTTGTCATTCAAACTTCTATAATTCTTGTGAGTATTCCACTATTGAACGAATCCTCGTTCACTCGAACACTGATTTCTGATAATAAAAATTGCTTATTTTTGTTCATATATATAACCTCTCTAAATTCAATATTTTCCAACTATAAAGTTAAAATATCAAATTAAGCGATGTATTTTAAAATTTATGTACATTTCTTTGAATTAACCCTTATTATTTTTTTTTAAATTATAGATCATAATTGTTTTTTAATTAATGCATAAAACATTTAATATATTATTTATTAATAAGTATGAAACTCTTTAGTTAAGTTCATAGCTTATAATAACAATTAGAAGTTCACTAAGTTTTTTGTGCCATTTCAAATTGTGGAATGCATTGGTGATGTGGCTTATCGTTTGAAGCTGTCAGACAACTCCAAGATTCATGATGTGTTTCATGTTTCTCAGCTTAAGGCTGTTGTTGGCGAACACCATCAAGTTCAGTTTTCAGCGCCACCGAAAGTTTTGGAAGAGGGTTTATGGGTTCCTGAGACAATTCTGAAGGTTCGTTTTAATGATATTGGTGGTCGAGAGTTCTTGGTTAAGTGGCAGGACGTGAGCTGAAAGATAATTCTTGGATATTGTCTACGGACTTTGTTCACTTGTTTCCTAATTTCAAGCTCGAGGATAAGCTTGTTTTTGGGGACGGAAGTATTGATACGGTTCATCAGGCTTATTATAGAAGGAAGAAAGTGCTATGTCAGGAGGACGCTGATGACGTGGATCACATACAAGAGTAAAGAAAAGACTCAGATGGAAGAAGAGGCTTTGCCGTTGCAATTGAGATTTCAAAATAAGTAGAGACGTTGAGTCTCATTTATCTCTTATGCTTTTATGTGAATTGTTTAGCCAAGCGATGTTCTTGAGGAGAGCTCAATGTTGATCTTTTTTATTCGTCTCCCTTATCGAATTCTGTAAACACTTTCTTCTTCAATTGATTGTTAAGACCTTGATAATCTTCCGATCTGTTCTATTCATACATTGAGAGTTTCTAGAATACCTAAAATCTATTAGGAGATTGTGCTCTTACAGCTGCCTTTCTCATTAACATGACTCCTTCTGCATTGTTGCACAACAATACACCATTTGAGATTCTCACAAGTAAGACTCCGAATTATAATCACATTAGATCATTTGGATGCTTGTGTTTTGTTTCCACCTCACCTAAACAAAGGACTAAGTTTGAAGCTCGATTAAAAAGTCGTGTGTTTTTATGGGATATCATTCTGGATATAAAGGATACAAGCTTCTGGATTTGGAGACTAACAAGACATTCATATCTAGGAATGTGGTGTTTCATGAAGAAATATCTCCTTTTGCTTCAGAGAAGATTTCTGAGGTAACTTCTGATTTCTTCAATACTCTGGAACACTTGCCCTCATACATCTCTCCTCCTTCTCTCATTCCATCAACACAAATTTCTCCATCTCCTATATCACATCCTCAAACTGTGATTTCTCTTTCTTCTTCAAGAGCTAAGAAAATTCCTGCTCATTTGAAAGATTATCAATGTTACTCTATGCAGTCTGATATTCCATATCCAATTTCTTCATCTCTTTCATATTCACACATATAATCCTCTCACCGTGCTTTCATAAATATCATCACTAGAGTTCCTATGACAAATTCATTTGAGGAGGCTAAGGGTTCCAAAGAATGGTGTGAAGCAGAAGATGCTGAAATTGGGGCTATGAAATCATCAAATACTTAGGATATAACTGTTTTGTTTTGCCTCCTGGCAAGAAAGCTGCAAGTGGGGTTATACTGTTAAATATCATGCTGATGGTAGTCTTGAGCGGTATAAGGCTTGTTTGGTTGCCAAAGGTTATACTCAGAGTGAAGGATTGGATTTTACAGAAACATTTTCACCAGTTGCTAAGTTGGCTACATTAAAATTGCTCTTGGCTAGTGCAGCAAAGAAGAAGTGGACACTGATTTAACTGGATATTTCTAATGCCTTTTTGAATGGAGGTTTGGATGAAGAAATATATATAAGACTCCCACCAGGTTGTTCTCCAATAAGGAACAATTAAATCATTGTGTTGTTCTCAATTCTTAAAACGACCTCGTTTTGACGCTGTCTTTAATCTTGTAATAGACATGGATGGTGCCACGTCGATGATACACGTTGTGACTATATAACAGATTACTTTTGTGGTCACTTGAGTGTCATTTTTTACAAAATTTAATAAGTTAAGATGTTCTCTTAAATTTTGTACTGTTCTTCACACAACAGTACTTATCTTGAACCGGTGTGTGATGCGGAAATCCATTTTTGGTTTAATGATTTTTGGCTCCGGCTTTGTACTCCACTGAGCGAGAGAGAACAACGGGGAGAAATTCTCATATAGATGCGTCGATGCAAAAATAGTCCAATATAGATGCGTCGATGCAAAAATAGTCCCATATAGATGCTCTGTATTTAATAATTTCTTTTAACATTTCTTTTAAATAAAAAACTGATCAAATGACCAAATAACCTGTTGACTTTCTGTTTATTACATTGACAACCTGATGGATCTCCTTTAATCTAATTAACTTAAATAAGGCCGGCCTATTAAGATAAAATGAATTAAATTATTTAAAGCGCAACCCATAAACATAAAAAATAATTAATCTAAAGAAGAAAAAGATCTAAAATCACTTTTTCCCATTTCTCTCTTCTTCTTCTTCATGCCTTCGTATGTTCTTTCCTCTGTTCTTCAAAATCGAAACCTTTCTTGCTCCGAGTTTGGTCATTTTTTCCGTCTTTCTCTCTTCTTTTACTTTACTCGTCATTCATCCGACTTCAATTTCTACAAGTTCCCCTTATTCAACACGTCTTCTTCTTTTTTTCCAATAACGAGTTTTCTTCTTCCGTTTCTAGTACTCTTCCGCCTCTAATCTCCACCGCCGTTCAGCCACCATTGTCTTTTGTAAGGTTCGTATTAGGGTTACGGTTTAAGAATTTCAAATTTATAAGTTAGGGTTTGTTTTTAGAAATTTCCACAATAGGGGAAATATTGAAAGAAATCCATAATTTAGGAGCTACAAAAACAAAAGTACATAGTCTAAGAGTGAAATGTCAGTTAGGGTTTAGTAAATTAATCAAAATCGTAGGTAGTTAGTTTTGTCTAAAAATGAGATATGTTTCTTTGAAATTGTGTTTATTAATTGGTGTGAATTTAATGTGTTGGTGTTATTTTGATAATGCAGTTATGGTGTGAATTAAAATGGTTCTTCTAATTGGTGTGAAACTGATGTGATGGTGTTGTTTTTATAATGCAGTTATGGTGCGAACTAGAAATGGTATTTCTAAAATCCCACCTTGGTCTTCTCTAGGGGATGAGAATGTGTCTGAGACGGATCAGCCTCAGCTAGAAACGGATCAGCCTGAGCCAGAGACAGATCATCCTGAGCCAGAGACGGATCAGCATTGTGAGCCGGAGACGGATCAGCCTGAGCCAATGAACCTGGTATATAACAAGTACAACTGATGCAGAACTAGTACAACTGATGTAATACATGTAGATTTGTTTAGGTAAACTTGGTACAACTATGCAGTAGTAATACAACTACATTGAATTAGGTACAACTGGATTTCCGGTTAATTTTTGGAAACTTAAATTAGGTACAACTAAGTAAACTTGGTGCAACTTATAACTAAAATGTTCTTGTTGTAGGATGCTAAGGAGGATAGTTAGGAAGTTGATAGTGACGAGGCTGATAGTGATGAGGAGGAACAACAACCTGCTAAGTTTTATCATCGGGCGGAACACTACTCGAAAAATTGCAAGTTCATGACTAGGTGCAATATCTCCAAGGTGTTGGATAACTTGGAGATGTACCTTTCCGACATGGAGTTGGATTGGTTCAAAGATCAGAACCAATTCAAGCATCTCTTCCACATGCCGAGGGAGAAAAACCAGAAGTTGATGGACATGTGGATTGCTCATATCGCACTTCCCGCGGGGGGGGGAAAGGGTGGTGGTTTGTTGTCAACGGAGTTCCGGTCCGTTATTCCATAAGGGAGCATGCTTTAATATCCGGACTTAATTGCAAAGATTATCCCAAAAATTGTGACAACATTAGGAGTTTCGACTTTGTGCAAAGACAATTTAAAAGAAAAAAAAAAATTTTTTTGGGGGAGAAAAAAAAAAAAAAAAAAAAAAAAAAAAAAAAAAAAAAATAACATCGGCTCCATCATCAAAATGAAGATCGGTTGCATATGGTTTTACCTCCTCGCTCCATCATAAAAAAATCCTTTTATTCTAAGAATTGTTGATGATCTAGAGGTATGCAAGAGCTATCCGTGGGGTAGATACACATTTGAACATTGTTCAGACGTGATCCACAAGTTGTTGATGTCTTTAAAAGGAGAATTCAAAGAGAAAGTATCCTTGACATTTCCCGCATTCATAATTCCATTAGAGGTAAAAAATATTCAAACTTTTTGTTTCATGTATTTGGTTTGGTTATAATGTTTGTACTAATGAGGCTGCTTTATTTTCTTATAGCTTTTGGCATTTGAGGCTGTGGATGCCCTTAAGGTAAGGTACTGTGAAGATTTCAGATCGAGCCATGGCTGTCCAAGGATGTGCCAGAAGAGTTTCAAAGACACGGGGATGAGAGGATATCCAATAACTGACATCAATGAGACGCTCGGTGAGATAAAGGTAAGATTCTATTTTTGAAGGATTCTATTTTTGTAAAAATTTGATTGTTATTAAAGCTAACAATTTTTTCTTTCTAATGTAGGAGATTTGTAGCATTTTGGAGCCTACAGCTGATGAAGAACGTTTGCTAGATTGTATTTGGGATGAAAACTTCCCTGAAGACTACCCGGATGCGGTTGCTGAAGGTATGACTGTCCATCTCAATAACAGGGGAGCATATTTTGGGAAAACCTCTACGAGCGGGATGTGTCTGCAAGGGTAGTAGAGGAACTAGCTGTGGAAGCAGAAGAAGTTGAAGAAGTTGAATAACAGCCTTCAATCACCAACTCTCTTAAAACATTCTCACACCATTGAGTTAAATCTTTCACGACCTCCACATGCATAATACTCTTTCGTTTCTCATAATTCAGTGTCATGAAATACGCATAAACTTCTTCATCATTCGATATATAGGATGTCATCAGAGGATCTAGCTGCAATGGAATGTAACTAAGTATCAACCTCGTAGTGGCTTCATCTACCATAAGCTTCTTGAATATCCTATCAACCAAATCATAATATGTTACCTCCTCTATTATTTTCTTCAGCACTATAAGGTATAATTTATCTTCGCTTGGAATCCATATTGCCTTAACTCCATCTTTTGAATAATATCCTCCATAAGAAATATGAATGACTGTGCATGAAATATTATCCATATTCTCCTGAAAAAAATAAGAATTTTTTTTAGTTTCCCGGTTTTCTTAGTAGTACCCAGTTGTACCAAATTGTACCAGTAACAAATAGTTGTACCACGTTGTACCAAGTTGTACCAATAATACATAGTTGTACTAATTGTACCAAGTTATACCAATAATACATAATTGTTCACCAACGGATTTGATTTCTAACTTAGATTCAGTATATTCTGACATTCTAACCCATAAATTAGCAAATATTAACAATGTTGCACTCTAATCTATCAAGAAAACGAGTTTCATAATCCAATGTGCATACAAATTAAGCATAACCATTTTTCAAGAATATTTTTAAATCTACACTTTTCTAATTAAAATACCCATTAATATTGATTGATCATAATTGTTTTATACCCATACAAAACAACGAAAAATTGTTAATATAAAAAAAAGCTTCGAAAATTACCTCACAAGAAACTTCAAATTCGTCTTCAATGGAAATTTTTCGTTGAAGAGAAGAGGAAATGAAAAGAAGAAGAAAAATGAAGAAAGTACATACACATGTCATTATCTAATTGGTTCATTTAATTTCGTCATTTAATTTGAAATCTACTAAAGTTACTCTCTCTCTCTCTCACTTCACCTCTTCTCTTCTATTTTTTATTTAAATATTTTCTTCAATTTAGTTTAAAATATTTATTTTTAATGTGATTATTAAGGTTAAAATGAGATTTTCAAATTTGAGCATCTATCAAGACTTTTGTGATTTTTCAAATGTCTATTGGGTTAAAACATCCATTTGAGACTTTAACCCGAGCACAACGACACTTCTTTCTTCTTCTTCTACTCTCCTCTCACCAACTCTCTCCGTTGATCCTTCGCCGTAATAAGGTGCCGGAATCTTTGAGGCTACGCTGTCTGTTGACTGTAATTTTAATTTCCGATTTGACTGTCTTTAGACATTTGGTGGGGCGTGTATATATATACACACATATACACGCGCGTGTTCATGCCGATTAAATTAGGGGTTTTGAACTGAATCGTGGATGGGTCAGAAGAAGAAAACCTCCGCGCCTCGCTCCAAACAATCGCCGTCTTCCGCTACGATGGCATTAGCGGCAGAGGTGGAGCCGTCTGAGATTTCCGCTTGTACCTTGTACGAGGGCGGATTTTCCGGACCAGAGCCGATGGATTCGGCTGTGATCAAGATGGAGTGCGAGAAGGCACTGACGTCATTCCGGCGGGGGAGCTACACCAAAGCAATTCGTCTCATAAAGGATTCGTGCTCTCGCCACCGAGACTCTGCCCTTATTCATCGTGTTCAGGGAACTCTGTGCGTGAAGGTTGCTTCTGTCTACGAAGATCAAGCTACGAAACAGAAATATCTTCGGAATGCAATTGAATCTGCTAGAAAAGCTGTGGAGCTTTCTCCAAACTCGATTGAGTTTGGTCATTTCTATGCCAACTTGCTTTACGAGGCTGCCAACGACGGGAGAGAATATGAGGAGGTTGTGCAAGAGTGCCATCGTGCTCTCGCCATTGAAAACCCTATTGATCCTGCTAAAGAGACTCTGCAGGATGAGAATCAGCATAAGATATTGACACCTGAGGCTCGAATTGCTCATGTGCAGGACGAGCTTAAGTCACTCATACAGAAATCTAACATTGCTTCATTGTCCACTTGGATGAAACACCTCGGAAATGGTGATGAGAAGTTTCGGTTTATCCCCATTAGGAGAGCGGCTGAGGATCCTATTGAGAGTAACTTGACTCAGACCAAGAGGCCAAATGAGATTAAAAAAGCTACCAAGACTCTTGAAGAGAGGAGGAAGGAGATTGAAGTTAGAGTGGCTGCAGCAAGGTTGTTGCAGCAGAAGTTAAAGTCTTCCCCTTCGGAGAATGGTGGAACTGTTAACGACAAGGGATCAGATGCAACTCTAGGCGCGGCGAAGAGAAGCAGGGAGAGGAGAAAGCATGGAAATGCAAGGAAAAGTGGCTCCAAAGCTGATAGAAGGGACCGCATTAGGTCATACTGGGATTCTATGAGCAAAGAAATGAAGAAAGAGTTGCTTAGAGTTAGGGTTAGTGATCTTAAGAGTCACTTTAGTGCATCAAAGGATGGGCAAGCAAATGATATTATAAGTGAAGCACTGTCTTTTTGTGAAGCCAATAAGACTTGGAGGTTCTGGGTTTGTTGCCGATGTAGTGAAAAGTTCTTGGATTATGAGGCTCATATGCAGCATATTGTGCAGGAGCACATGGGCGACGTGGTACCTAAGGTGCAAATGGTTCTGCCTCAAAGTGTCGACAGTAAGAAGATTGATATGCTTCGTAATTCCCGATGGAAACCATTGGATCTCTCTGCTGCGGTGAAGTTGCTTTGTAGTCAGCAGAAAATCCAAAATTCTGAGTTTAATGAGTTTCACTCCGGCGATAATTTGGAAGATGGTGACGACTGCTTCAAGGATGCATGGAATGATACTACACCAGAGAAAGAAAACCTTGGAGACGCTTGCAATGGTTGTGATGAAAACGAATCTGAAGAGGATAAGCTGTTGATTCCATTTCCTCTTCCTGATGAATGGCCTATATCTGATGACCCCGAATGTTCAAAGCTCCTTGAAAAAATTCGTGCAGCCTTTGAGCTACTTATCAGTCACAATTATTTAGCTGCCAGCCATCATGATAAGGTGATACAATTTACACTGGATGAACTCCAGAATCTAGCTTCGGTTTCGAAATTCTTAAATCATGGTTTGAAGCAGTCGCCCATATGCATCTGCTTTTTGGGAGCTTCCCAGCTCAGGAAAATTCTCAAATTCCTGCAGGACTTGTCACAGACCTGTGGATTGAGTCGTTATTCTGAACAAAGTAACCCTAACAACGTAGTTAATTTTGGCGACCTGGGTCGTGAAGTTACAGAGGAGATGCTTCTTGATGGTGAAGGTTCATGTCTTCTTCTAGATGAAAAATTGCTTGGCCGTGAGTGCATCCAATATAAGTTTATGGACTTAGCATTGAATAATGGAAGTAACGTGGCTTCTGGTGGGGATGGATTTCTTTCATGGATCTTCACAGGACCCTCTAGCGGGGAACAAACTGTTTCATGGATGCGCACAAAGGAAGAGAAAACAAATCAAGGACTGGAGATCATGCAGATTCTTGAGAAGGAGTTCTGTCACTTACAGAACCTCTGCGAGAGAAAATGCGAGCATTTAAACTATGAGGGAGCACTGCAGACTGTTGAAGACCTTTGTCTTGAAGAAGGTCGGAAGAAAGAGATTTCAGCAGATTTTACCCATGAAAGCTATGAAGCTGTGCTGAGAAGACGAAGTGAAGAGCTAAATGAGAGTGACCATGAATTGGTGTTTATCAGTAATAGGTTTGAGTTAGAGGCTATGACAAATGTTTTGAAAGATGCAGAATCTCTTAACCACA
The DNA here is from genome assembly GCA_028015245.1 of Cardamine occulta. NCBI lineage: Eukaryota > Viridiplantae > Streptophyta > Magnoliopsida > Brassicales > Brassicaceae > Cardamine > Cardamine occulta. Next base: position 12,090,884 of record CM051379.1, on the reverse strand, counting down.
ATCAATTTGGATATGAACAATCATATGCCTGCTCAAGTTCGCAGCTACGTGATCTGGAATCTGGTGAAGCTGATGAATGGGGGATGAAGGATTCCTTACATGAGGCTGACAGTTTTATAGAGATTGCGATCCAGAAACAAAAAGAGCAATTATCTGCAGAGGTAACCCTTTCTATCTGTATGCAACACAACTGAGATAAGTAATAACTGCCGTTCTCCTAAACTAATACACTGTACTTGCCCTATAACAGCTTAGCAGATTCGACGCGCGAATTATGCGAAATGTTACTGGGATTCAGCAGTTAGAGCAAAAGCTTGGACTAGTTTCCTCCAATGATTATCAGATAGTATTGTTACCTTTGGTAAAGTCTTACATGCGGGTAAGCATCTAACTCTTTAGAGCTTGTTACGTTGTCTTTTCATCTGGTTGCAGTGTACTTTCAGGTTCTAAATGGAATTTCTTTTTAATCACTACCTCTCCCTCTCTGTCTCTCCTTCGCCAGGCACATTTGGAGGCATTGGCAGAGAAAGATGCCACTGAGAAGTCGGATGCTGCAGGAGAAGCATTTCTTGTTGAGCTCGCCCTTGATTCTAAGAAGGAAACTCGAGGAAGAAATGATAACATAAAGCACACACAGGAAAAGTCCAAAGATAAGAAAAAGTTGAAATACACCAAGAAACAGAAGGATTCGAAGGTTTGAACTAATCTGTTCTCTACTTTTTCTTTGTCTATGTTTGTAACAAGCTTTAATATTTTGTGATAGGCTACTATTGGAAACGACCATTGCTTCAATATTGATTCAGTTGAACACAGGTGAAGATTTTTTCTGCACAAATATTTTTAGTTAAAATGGTGGGAGCCTTGTTGGTGGTTAATAATCTGTCGTTAATATACTTGATGATTTCTTGTTCCAGCCTTTCTCCGGTTGCCTCTTTTGGTGATCATTCAGAGGTTGACGTTGTTTCTGAAGCTGTTGAAGCCTTAAAAGAACAGGAAGAGGAATACAGACGTCGAATAGAGCTAGAGAAAGAGGAGAGAAAGCTTGAAAAAACTCTAGAGTATCAAAGAAGAATTGAGAATGAAGCCAAGGAGAAGCACATGGCAGAACAACAAAAGAAATACAGCTCTTCAGTTCCCATGAATGTTGCAAAGGCAGTGGAAAATGTTTGCATAGATAATGTAGTTGATGATTTAGATTCAAAAGACCAAGAAAAATCCATAAGTCAGGTAACCATAGAATGAAAAGGTTGTGGAGTTGTGGTTTTTGAATCATCACTTGAAATTAATTACTGGGTTTCTTTGCTTTACCAGGAGAACTGTATTCAAAGGAATGGACAACTTGACGACTTTGAAGGAACCAAAGTGAATACGAATGGTATTTTTCCGTCATCAAATCATTATGTGATTTCTGATTCTGCAAAGGTGCAGGATGTAAAATGCCAAGAAGGTTACTACTTGTCTTCGAAATTGAAAGTATGTGTCTACTGACCTTCCGAGGCACTTATATTGTTTTTTTGTGTTGCAGTAGTGCCTAATGGCATATCTAGTCAAGTTGGCGTTTTCCAATGTGATCAACGCATCGGGAGGAGGAGTAGACGCCAAAAAGCTTCAAACAAGTTAGTTGATGGAAAATATCAGGTCGCACCTTCTGAGACTGAGAATAGTAAATCTCAGTGGTCAGGCATGAACGATATCAACGGTGGTATGTCTGTTTTTCCATTTTTGTCCTTGATATTTCTGTCTCATGTTTTTATAGCAGTGATAGTTGTGATGTGAACTTGAATGTTATTTTCATTTGGGAAAAGACCATTTAAGACACTAGTGAAACTGCTCTATCTGTTAAAGCTTATAGTTCACAATTAGATTTGTTAAAACTGATGCCACTGTAACTAGTGTATTTGCATATTGATTTTTAGCAATTGTTTTCCATCCTTCGTCTTGCATTCAATAATTTATTCTGGTGTTGTAGATGTGGGAACAAAGACATTAAGACAATTACAAGCTGATGAGGATGAAGAAGAAAGGTATCAAGCTGACCTTAAAAAGGCAGTGCTTCAAAGCCTTGGTAAGTTTTCAAACATCCCTGTGTATATTATTGTCTCACTGTCAACTTTTTAGATTGTTTGCTAAGTGCCCTTTTGTGACTGGAAACATCATTTGTTCGACGAATGGTTATATTGTTATACCACTTCTCTACATCTCAGGATACCTTCTTTTTATCTCACTCTTGCAGGCATATTTCTTTTATGTCTTAAACTTTATTTTCTCATGTTTTATTTATGCAGTCAGATGCTACCTTTTTTATTTTCATCTTATTTTTCTGTGCTATTTTTGGGGTGACAAAATTTCCTCATATGAGGCTTCTGACACCGGAACTTTTTGTTTCAATCCAGACGTGTACCAAGGAGATAGAAATATGCTGTCAAGTTTGAGGACACCTCTGGAAGTAAACAATGATGGGGTTTTATCTGATGTCACAATGGAGTCTTGGAGCACAACTGGAGTTGCCATAGTTGGCACAGGTCTTCAGAATGAAGTTGGTGAATACAATTGCTTTTTGAATGTTATCATACAGGTTACCTTCATTTCTCATAAAACGTTTGATTTCGGGTATCGAGCTCTGTTATTTCCAGATTAAAGGATTTCTATTTGCTGAAAGCTATTATGTTTTGTTTTGATCTCAGTCTCTATGGAATCTGGAGCTATTTCGAGTTGAGTTCTTGTGGAGTTCAACACTAGAGCACTATCATGTGGGAGATCCGTGTGTTGTCTGCGCATTGTATGAAATTTTTACTGCTTTAAGCACTGCTTCGACTGAAACACGAAAAAAACCTGTGGCTCCTTCATCTCTCAGGATTGCTTTGAGTAACTTGTATCCAGATAGCAATTTCTTCCAAGAGGTAAAAGAATTGATCTCTGGTTTTAAATGTTTATCTTAATACAGAGTATGCTTTTGTTTCATCAAGGATCCTAAACTTGGGTGTCATATGGTGGACAGGCTCAGATGAACGATGCTTCAGAAGTTTTGGCTGTGATCTTTGACTGCCTTCATCGCTCATTTGCTCAAAGCTCAAACATGTCTGACACAGAATTTGCTGATAGCAACAATACAGGTTCATGGGACTGTGCCAACCGCACATGTATTGCTCATTCTCTTTTTGGAATGGATATTTTTGAGCAACTGAATTGCTACAGCTGTGGACTGGAGTCCAGGCATTTGAAGTACACTTCCTTTTTCCATAACATCAACGCTAGTGCCCTACGCGCCATGAAGGTATCATACAAGTGTTCATTAGACTGGAGTTTTCACATATTTTAGATAACTCATTGTGGTTTTGCTCCACTTTACATCTTACAGGTTACATGCGCTGAGAATTCATTTGTCGAACTTCTAAATCTTGTTGAGATGAACCATCAACTACCCTGTGATCCCAAAGCTGGTGGGTGTGGGAAACCCAACCATATCAACCATATTCTTACCACTCCACCACATGTTTTTACAACAGGTAAAACTTATTTTGGATTCTGATGAATACAAACAGTTTCAGATCTCACTGATATTTGTCTTATTTTGGGGATGGCAGTTTTAGGGTGGCAGAACACATGTGAGACTGTAGAAGACATATCAGCTACTCTAACAGCATTGAATACCGAGATGGACATTAGCATCTTGTACCGTGGTCTGGACACTAAGAGCACATATAGCTTAGTTTCCATGGTACGTATTTCTTCTTCTTCTTCTTCCCTGTGACATTACCAGAAGGATGGTTTGGGACTTGAAATGTTGTTATTTTTGCAACTCCAGGTTTGTTATTATGGACAGCATTATCATTGCTTTGCATATAGTCATGAACACAATCGGTGGATCATGTACGATGACCAAACCGTCAAGGTAAGATTTGTCAATTCAGTGAAGTTTGCAGGCAGATACTCTCGTCAACATTATTCACCTATTTGATTTAATATCTTCAGGTGGTTGGTAGCTGGAGTGATGTACTTTCAATGTGTGTGAGAGGACACTTGCAACCACAGGTTCTACTCTACGAGAAACTTTCTCGGTAAATCAAAATGAAGAAACAAAAGAAACGTAGTAAAGTTTTGTTGCTACAGTTTTAGGAGATCTCCCAAGTACAAACTGCAAAGGAAGTAAGTACATTTTTTTTGACAATCAGAACGAAAAGTCCAGAGAAAAGAATGTGATTTACTAATGAAGATTACTTTTTTTTTTTTTGGGTTAAGTGGGAAATATAAGTGGTTCTAAAAGGATGGGGAAGAATATTCTGTTTTAAGATTAGGCAAGAATGCTAAAAGAAGATCTTATGTAGTTTTCTTGGCTAAATCATTATATGTTCATATAAATCTATACGACTTTTGGAAAAATAAATTAATCGGTTGGTCATATATTTTTGTTTTTTATGGTTAAACTTCCATGTTTATTTTAAATATGTACAGTAATTTGGACAGTAATTTTGTCACTCGATAATTTAAAATAAAACTTGACTAACTGTCCAAATTATTGTCTATATTTGTTAGTTAGTCAAGTTTTATTTTAAATTATCGAGTGACAAAATTACTAACAAATATAGACAATTAAAAGAATAATCCAAATAAAATATATTTGCATGGACTTTAGATTTCTTTTAGTTCAATTAAATATGATCACTGGTGTAGTACAAATATAACTATACTAGATAGTAACCCGCGCTGTAGAGCGCGGAAAAATGTTTACTTCGTACTTTGTTAGTTTATATAATCATATATTATTATAAGTGTTGTAAATTAGATTCGAGTATGTGTTAGTGCATTTGACAATTGTAGTTATGAGAATGTTTGAATCGTCCGAGTCTTAATATGATATGTTTGATAGGAGGATTGTGGTATTACGTGTTCTTGAATATAAAGACTTTGGAGCTCTGAAGTGATGCATGCTGAGTCGTTGATTCAAGAATGTTATCGCGATTATGAATAATTCGCGCTGCACAGGATAGAGAAATATGTACTTTATAAATTTATAGATTCTTTTTATAATATAATTTTTTTTTGGTAAGCATATAATTAATGTTATTTAGTATTATTAATATAAATATATATATCGATTTCAAAATTTATTATTTTATATTGATATGAATTATTATTAGTGTTTTAAATTAAATTTATTTTATGTTTTTAATATCTTATTTATTATTATTATATATGGCTTGTGTTGTGATAATTAAAATTACTAATATATAATGACGTGCGATCTTATATATTTGAAAATTTTAAATAATAAGTTAGATTGTAATATAATTTCGTTGCAAATTAATTGGTGTTATGCATATATTTTCATATTATTCAAAAATCTATAACTGTTTGATTTACTCAAATATATAAATTATTATCAATGATTAGAAATTCGATATGAGATCCGTCATGATCCGTCTTTCTCTGCTATGACCCGTCTTCACCCATTATAAAAATAAAAATATTTAAAGATCCAGATTATTTAAGTTAGATAGTAATCAATTTAATTTTAATTTTCATCCATAATTAGTAAGTGAAAAAACTGAGTTTAATTTTATGTGAAAAATAATAATTTACAATATTATTTACTAATTTTTTATTTAGTTATATTAATTTTTTTTATTGTTATTATGTTCTTAATGACCTTATTTAAAAATATTTAATACTATATTATTTAAATACTCTAATTAAAAAATTCATGTTTATTTAGGAGATACTAAATATAAATAAACATATTTAAATTTAATATATTAAGAATTAGAATTAGAAATATCTATATATTGATTTTGTGCTATTTATTAGGGAATTGACTAACTAAATATATAATTATTATGATCATTAATAAGATTCAAAACTAATTTATGTTAAAATGGTTTAAACTAATTTATCCTTAATGACTGATTAAATATTTGCTAGCAAACCCTTTATTTTCTAATGGCAGTTTTCGTAATATATCACATGAATTCTAGTTAAAGTGTTTATAAGGTTGTTCAAATAATAATAGGAAGATACGTTTTTTTTTTGTAAAATAAATGTATGAATTAGACTATTATAAATATTATTGTTTTGTTATCAGTGCTGCAATATTTTTTCAACTAATCTAAAAACTATTTATCGAAAATATGATAGTGTTATTTAAAGAATATAATAAAGATAAAATTAACTGATTTGAATTTAATTATACTAAAAGATTTTGGAATATATTCATGCTAATTTGAATTAGAATATTATACTGGTTTTGGAATATATTCAGCAACAGAAGAAATGAGATTTAATGCTATATAAGTATACAGTATGTAGTATTTTGAATTTCAAGACCCTCTGTAGTATATTTTCAGTGACATTTTTCTAATAATTATTTACAAACTCAATAACTTGGTCCAATCCAAAATTCAAACAATTATAAGTAAGATATTCTTTGGTATATATTATTAAGTAAAAGAAAACAACTATTCTTAGAAAACAAAAACTAACTAAAAAATAAAATAATAATCATAATAAGAAAATCTAACCCTGAAAAGTCGGTTATTAATTTTATTTATTTTGAATCATAATCCCTTTTTAACTCAGTCGTCTCCAAACTCAGAAATATCCGCTTTTACATACTAGACTCCTTCTCTTCTTCCTTTCTCATTTTCCAAAAACCATTAACATAACACAAACAAACACACTTATACATCTCTTTCAAAATCCTTATTGTTTTGTTTTTTTTTTACTTTCTCATCTTCCCATCGAATGAGCCACATAAAACAGATCCATAACGGGTCACTAGAGAGGTTTTAAGATCTTCTCTTGATTGCATTTATAGTTTTATGACTCTAAAAGGCGGCACAAGCGGGGCTTGTGCCGCGTGCAAGTACCAACGTAGACGCTGCGCTGCTGATTGTCCACTCGCTCCTTATTTCCCAGCTGAACAACCAAAACTCTTCCAAAATGTTCACAGACTATTCGGCGTAAGAAGCATCGTCAAGATCTTGGAAAAACTCGACGAAACTCAGAAACCAGAAGCCATGAAATCTATCATCTTCCAGTCTTATGTCCGCGACCGTTCCCCTGTCCACGGTTGCCTCGGAGTCACGCAGCATCTTCAGTACATGGTCATGGTAGCTGAAGAAGAACTCAAAGCTGTCAATTCACAGTTACAATTCTATCGCTCTCAACAACAACAGCAAAATGGTCAAACTCAAACTCAAAACCAAAACCATACTCAGATGATGATGCATGAGATTGGTGAAAATAAGCAGCAAGAAGATGTAACATCGCAACAGCTGGATTTAGGAATGGGATTAACAGTAAACAATAATCAACAACACAATGGTGTTACACCATTCTTTAGTCCATTACCAGTTTCTGAAACGCAACAGCAGCAGCCTCAAATGTCTTATACTTATAGTTGCAGTGAGGTTAATCACAATGGTTTTAGTCCTCCTGCTTATAACACAGATTCTTGCAAGGAGATTCTCAATAACAATGCTAATGCTTGGGGTGGTCTGAATCGGTTTCATTATAACAACGATAATGGATTCGGGAATCAAAATGAGATCAACAAGAGTAATAATGGTGTGATGGCTATACACTCACAGCTTGTTAATCTTCAGATGGCATCAAATCATCAGCAACAAGAGGAAGAAGAAGATGATAATGATTACGATGAGATTCATCAGTTCTTAGAGATTATCGAGGATAGACAATCGTATGCGGATTCGAAAGAAGCTTACGCCTCAAGGTAGGTTTGAGTGTTTTTTTTTTTGGTTAGGTAAGAAAATTTCTGTATTGAATGAATATGAGTATTGGTTGTTGCAGCTCCGGTGAAAATTTGAAGGAACAGGTTGTTGAAATTGGAGAGAATGAATTGAGAAGTGCAGCTACTTGCTTTAGTCTGACAAGTGTGAACTGATTTCTCAATTCATGATCCTAACGAGAGTTGAGCAATATTGGAGAAGAATCTTGTTTTTTGAATCTACTTTTCACTTGTTTCTCATTTTTTATCGGAATTTTGAAATCTTTTTTGTTATCCTTCGGTTGACATTTTATTTTTTATTAGAAGTATACTGCAAACTTTTTAAAAAAAATAATGAAGTATCAATTTTGAATCTCTTTTAAAGGTGTTATTAATTGAACTTGAATATTATATTTAATGTTACGTAATTCTACTTGTGTTGTTTTCTTCGTTTTTTACTTAACTATCTTTTAAGAGATGCCACTTAGACGAAGGCTAAAGCTAAATCTGACCTGGCTGAATGGAGAGAGAGCCACGAGACTGATGACAATGATGCATTACCTCTCGAGAACGTACACACTACTCAGGTTTGGCTTTTACTTCCTTATGAAACTCTAAAATGTTGATGATGTGTTTGTGATCGGTTCTCTCCAACCCTATCGATAATATTTCATCTCCATCTCTTCTTCTTTTGATAGATTATTTTTGGTTGGTTTTCTTCTCCAACAAATTGTAATCAGGTGGCAGATCGTGTAGTTCACCACTCATATTTTGTCATGATCCTTGAGTTTTTTTTGGTTTGCAGTTTTGTTCCGACGTGGTTAGCCTCCTTTGTGGAGGCATTGGATGGGTTATTTGATGGAATATATTGGAAAAGGAAATCAAGAGACAATGAAAAATAAGCAAAAAGAAAATCAAGAACCAAAGGAGATTGAACAAAAAGAAAATCGTGAAGAAAATGCATACAAGGATAATTAGAAAATATTAAAATAGGAATTCACAGATATCTAGCAGGTATGAGGAATGAGATGGAGAAACTGAACCCTAATTCTGAGTAATTTATGGAATAGTTTGATGAGTTAGACAAGAAAAGGAGTTTGTTTATTACTGGGAGAGAACCAATTAAGAAAAGTAGCTACTTGCCTTAGTCTGACCAGTGTGAATTGATTCTCATTCGTGAGCCTGAAGACTTTGGAAAGGATAAAGAAGATTTGATTCTCTCATTCGTGAGCCTGAATACTTTTTTTCGGAGAAGAATCTTCTTATTTTCCACTTTGATACAAATCATGATTTTTGTTATTAATACCCAAAATATTAACGATTGTAACTTAATTTTAAAATCTATAAAAACAAAATTCCAGTCACAGTTTAATATGAATGTATTGAACTAAATATTTGGGAGGATTTGAATCATTTGTTAATAAAATTCTATGAAACCGTAACAGCCAATAGTCACAATCGTTACCTATCAGCCCTATATACACATTATATTGATTTCCTTATATTATTATTTTTGGTTAAAATTCTTTGAAATTTTTTGTTAATTATTTGTGGATTAATTGAGTTTTTCAAGATAATAATCAACATAGTATTAGGTGATCAGTTTATATTGGATATTTTGTTGTAAAAAATAATCATTAAAAAGCTACTGTAGAATCTTTTACATCCACTCTACTTATTAATCATTAAAAAGCTACTATAGTTAAAATGGTCACACTTAAAAGTCTCTAAAACAAAAGTTCTTACGGTCACAGTCGCACAATCGTTCCATATCGTTCATACACGTTAATTTCATTAGAATCTTTTAGGTATGTTTTTATTTTTCTTCTTTGCACAGGACACGATGGCTAAAGCTAAATCTGACCTGACTGAGTCGAGAGAGTTACGAGACTGATGATAATGATGCATAATACACACTACTCAGGTTTGGCTTTTAATTCCTTATGAAAGTCTAAAATGTAATGTTGATGATGTGTGGAATCTGGAAGAAACAGTGTTGGAGTAGGCTGGATTTTGAATAAGTTTCATCTCCATCTCTTCTTCTTTTGATGTTTTAACTTTGGTTTTTTGTCCAAGAACTTGTAATCAGGTAGATGGCATATCGTGTAGCTCACCATTCATATTTTGTCCTGATCCTAGAGTTCTATTTGGTTTTGTAATTTTGTTCTGATGCGTGGATGCATTGGGATGGGTTTATGAGGGATGAGATGGGTAATGTGAAATGGCTTGGTGGTAAGGTGACTAAGGTCTATATATCCTTAGTTGAGATCCAGTTTTGAGGCTGAAGCAACATCTCTCACTTGGGCCATCTCATGTATTGACAGTAAGCTTTGAGAGTGACCTTACAGAAGCCTGATTAAAGCTTTAGCAACACCCAAGGATTGGCCAAGATTATGGTGTTTTACTTATAAATCTACTGGCAAGCAACGAGTGAGACTCTGAAGTCTTAACCATCTTTCCAATTTCAATGAAGTTAGTCGACGAGGTAGACTCTGAAGTTTGAACCATATTTCGTAGGGACACTTTTTTAACACAAAGACAATAAAATTATTGAATAATTTAAAACCAAAAAAAAAAAAATTATCGAATAACTATCAAAAAGACACTTGAATAACTGAAATCATTGTGTTGATAAGTGAAACATTTTTACTCATGATAAGTTAAAATCATATGTCAAGATAATGATGTAACAGAAAATAAACATAAAAGATTATAAAATTTAGTGTTTTTATTTGCCATAAATTTAATTATTTTAACTTTTCTAAATATTGTATTTTTTCTACTAGTTTTAGTTATACTATTTTAAATTATCTGGGTGATTTATTTTTAATATCAGGGTAATTTTAACTAGTTATTGTGAAAATATTTTCAAATAATCTGTTAGAAAAGTATTTACACTTATTTTTGTTTAAAAATTTAAACTACTTTATTTTGATTTTTAGTTAAAATAAAAAATCTAAATATTCAAATACTAACTACATTTCTGTATAGAATATAGCTTTTCTGTTTAACATAATAGATACATAATTTGGATTTTATGTTCCCCATAATCTCATATATTCCAGGTAGTTGAGTATATTATAATAGGATTAGATCAGTTATTTAAATATTGATGATGTAACAGATGATTAAAGAAATTCTATAGCCTTTTTAATTGTATTTGTAGAAACTTTAATTTAAAAAAACATAATATTATAAAATCCACACTAAATTATTAAAATCATATAATTTTTTTTGAAAACTGAAACAATTCAAGATGTTAAAAAGTGTGATTGATTTAGCTTTTAATAAAAAAAAAAAAGAGAGAGAGAAAGTAATATATTTTGCCGACATCTGATTTACTTAACGAGCGCGTTTTCCGAATTAGCTATTCACTGGTTGGAGAGATTTCCTCTGTCCCTTCGAAGTTCCACAGTTCGGCTTTAGTTAGTTAAAACGACAGCGTTTTCCCGACAAATTGAAGCTGTTTCACCGGCAACCACATCACTTCCCTAATCCTGTCAACAAAAAAAAAATCTGTGGCGATCAAAGGAAGTGAAGTGAGAGAATGATAAGTAGTATCACCCTCTCAAGACCCGTTTTTTCTCAAACCTTCTCTCCACCTGCTGCTACTAGAACAAGGTTGGGTTTTTAAATTTTGAACAACAACTTCATTAGCTCTGACCAACCTTAAGATCATCAATGCTTGATAGTGTATATAACTTAGTTAGGTTTACGACATACTTATAGAACTAGATCCTCGGATTATAGAGCTTGTATCTCTAGATTCAAGAATTACTGATCTCAGATTTCTCTTCTTCCTGTTGTTTCTTTATGAAACAGAAAATGCTCCCTGATCAGGATAGACAGGAGATCCCATTTGTCTGCTACAATCATATGCTACTGTTCTTCTACAAGGTTTCTGAAGAAGAAGCCTGAGTTAAAATGTTCTTTGGAGACAAATGAAATCCAGGCTTTAAGAAAGTGTTTGGTTTCAGGCTTTGCAGCCATTTTGCTTCTCTCTCAGGCAGGCCAGGTACGCTGGAGACAACATTGCCATAAGCATATCTGATTGCATCCCAAAAGCTGTCTCAATTTCTGAGTTTTCTTCTGGCAGGGTGTTGCGTTGGATCTCTCTTCTAGTCATCAAAACATTTGCCAATTAGGGAATGCTGCATTGGAAGAAAACAAGCTGACTCTTCCACTTGAAAACGCATCTAATGGAGACTCAGAAGCTATGATGATGATGATGATGAGAGGCATGACTGCTAAGAACTTTGACCCAGTTAGGTACTCTGGAAGATGGTTTGAAGTAGCTTCTCTTAAGCGTGGATTTGCAGGTCAAGGCCAAGAAGACTGTCATTGTACCCAAGTATATTGTTTCTTTAACTCTCTACAAATTGTGAAAATGCCTCAATCTTTAGAACCATCTTGAGTGCCAAAAATATTCAACTTATTGCAGGGGGTTTACACATTTGATATGAAGGAAGCAGCTATCCGAGTCGATACATTTTGTGTTCATGGTAGCCCTGATGGGTATATAACAGGAATCAGAGGAAAGGTTCAATGCGTGGGAACGGAAGATCTTGAGAAAAGCGAGACTGACTTAGAAAAACGAGAGATGATTAAAGAGAAATGTTTCCTTAGATTTCCCACTATTCCTTTCATTCCTAAGTTGCCTTATGATGTCATAGCTACTGACTATGACAACTACGCTCTTGTTTCTGGTGCCAAAGACAAGGGCTTTGTTCAGGTGATTCAAGACAAGAACTCTAATGGGTTTGAATATCTGTAACATTCTCTTATACACCTAACTTCATGTGTTGGTTTGATATGTTAGATATACTCAAGGACACCTAACCCAGGACCTGAGTTCATTGCCAAGTACAAGAACTACTTGGCACAATTTGGCTATGACCCGGAGAAAATTAAGGATACTCCACAGGACTGTGATGTGATGTCTGATGGTGAGCTAGCTGCTATGATGTCTATGCCAGGTATGGAGCAAACGCTGACAAACCAGTTTCCAGATTTGGGATTGAAAAAGTCAGTTCAGTTTGATCCTTTCACAAGTGTGTTTGAAACCTTGAAGAAACTTGTCCAGCTCTATTTCAAGTAGTAGAGACCAGCTTCTTTGCTTCTTAATGTATATTATTATCACTGTTAATATATGCTTATACACCTGACTGAGTGTATATAACATCTTCCAGAATCAATTAATAATCTTGTGATAATAAAGAACCACAAGCGAGGTATACACTCTTCTTTTCTTGAAGCTTCACAGATCCTCTCACTAACGACATAAGTAACTTCACAGAGCCCATTCCTTGACGTTAATGGGCCAAATTTGGGCTTTTATTTAAATGATTCTTATAGCCCATTTGTTTATGTTAAAGCACCATTCAATGCTTAAACGGTGATTGTGACTCGAGTAAATCAAAATTTCGATCAGAGGAAAGTGATATCCAAATTTTATTGAGGACCGGAGGCGAAGATGAAGAAGACGAAGGGAGGGAAGGCGATGAACCCTACCGATGCCTTCCGCAAAGAGCAACGGAAGAAAGAATTAAAACGTGTAAGGGGTTTTTAAAATAAATCTTATTGGGTTTTGTTTGAATGATTATATTGAATTGCCCATTTTTGAATTTATCTTCTTGTTCAATTGCTGTATTTAAGTTGAGGTTTTGAATCTTCTTATGTTGATTTTATGAGATTTTTTAAACTGTTTACTGGAATCTCTGTGCATTGTTTTTCTCTGATTCTGGCAAATGGCTAATTTTTTTCCCCTGCTTCTTTATTTATAACATGTTATGGAGATTTGTTTCACTAGTTTAAGTGGATGTTTTCTTATTCTGTAGCTAAACTTTATTGCTGAAACAGAACAAGATAGAGAGAAAGAAAATAAGAGAGGTGGGAATTTTGAAGAAGGATCCTGAACAAATCAAAGAACAGATCAGGAAACTAGATATGTCAAGTAAGTCACTCCTCTAGTTTCTGCAAGCTCTCACCTTATATAACCCCTGACACTATCAGGGGTCCTTCATCAATGAAGTTATACCACTAAAATCAAACTTAATCTTTTCTTAGACCCTGCTTAATGACTTCTGTGCATATCTCTGGCCCCAACAAAACTTAAAATTCTTGCGTAACAGTTCATTGAATCATCTCTGTGGTAACTAACGCTGAGGTGCTAACTGATTTGGTGTAGAGGCTGAAGGTGCTTTTGATAAAGCAAGAAAACATAAAAAGAGACATCTTGAAGATACCTTGCAGATGGTTGTGAAGAAGAGGAAGGTATTACCATTGGTTGATTTAGACTTCAATTCCTTTTGGTTTCTCAATAGGTGTACATTTTTGGGATTTAGTGTCGTCTTATTCTTCTTTCTATTGTGTTTTTTTTTTCCAGGAATATGAGGAGAAAATGAAAGAGCAGGGGGAGGCTACAACCTCTGTTATGTTCAGGTGAATTTGAGTTCTCTAGTTTTATCAGTATTGACTGTTAAGATACAAAGTCACCTATGATTTATATCTTGTTCTTGTGTTTCTATATAGCCACCTACCCCCTCAACGACGACCTGGCGAGGATGAAAGATCAAAGAACCTAACACCAGAAGTACTTACCTTGTCTTCGTCTTTATTTCTCTTGCTTGATTTAAAATTTCCCTCATTTTTATGTTGTATGATGCCAGGACTCTGTTTATTATCACCCTACTTTGAACCCTACTGGTGCACCACCCCCTGGAAAGCCACCCATGTATAAACCCTCAATAGGTATTCTTTTTATTTTGTTAAAGGTCGCTCCTTACCCATAAACAAAATAGTATTGTTTCCTATTACCTTTATCTGAAAACATTTTCTTGTATTGCAGGACCTGGAATTCCCTTGGATGGCGCTTCCTTTAGCAGTGCTGCATCATCTTCAAATACTGAGTTGGAAGATGGTGTAATACCTGCTCCACCTCCTATGCTAGATGGCAGTACTCCAGGCTCTCAGGATGGAAATGCTTTGCCTCTTCCACCTCCTCCTCCATTGCCTCCAAACCCTCCTGCTCCAACTACAGGACTTGCTTTTCCACCTCCGCCTCGTGGTCCCCCACCAAGTGAGCAGGTTTTGGTTCGCCCTCCTCTTCCGCCACCTCCTCCCCTTCCCCAATCTTCCCAACCATTTCTACCTGGCCTAAGTGGAAGTGAACCTTTTAGCAATCTCCTTCCATCATCAGATCAAACCTTCAGCGATCGTAAGGTAAGTTTGCACTGAAACTATTTCTAAAGCAGGCACTGAACCAAATGTGCCACTGACAGCTTTCTTAAACTTTTAGGAAGGATTTTTAATAAGTTAGGCAAAAACAAGTTTGTATATTATTGAAATTCTGCATTAAGTTGTTCATAAGCAAAAATGTCAAATGAAGTTTACTTATTGGAGAAAGGTTAAAACGGGATTCATTTTGCATTTCCTTTGTTCAGGTCTCTGCTGTGACGTCTATCCCTCCTCCCCCACCTGGACTGCCCCCGAAACCTGTAAGCAATGGATCTGATGGTGGTCCATCAAACTCTAATACCAGTAGTAGTAATCTTCAAGATGCTAACTTCTCCATGATGGTTGCACCACCACCCTTACCTCAACAGCACCTACCTGCTTTACTCTCTAATTTACAGCCTGATCTTCTGCATCCAGGGATGTTACATTTTCCGCCGCCGCCTCCAGATATGCGTCCCCCTCCTGGACTCCCTCCTCATGGAATGGTGGGTCATCTAGGAGTGCCAAGGCCGCCTTATGGTCCACCACCTGGACCACCTCCTATGACAAGACCCCCGCTTCCTCCAGGTCCACCGCCTAATTTTCTAGACGGACAAGCAATGAGTAGGCCATATGTGCCACAGAAACCATCTTACACAAAATCTGCCGCTCCTACAGTTGTCAAGAGACCACTTGCTCAGCACACACCTGAGCTTACATCGATGGTGAGTGGAACATGATTACAATAAGTTAGTGCATAACTACGGCATATGGCCCCTTTATTAATGTGGATTCTGGTTTGTTTTTTTTTATGTTCAGATCCCCGCATCGGTTCGGGTTAGAAGAGAGTCAGCAGCTACAACCAAACCAAAGCCAAAGACTTCGACATTAAACAGCTTGGGATTTACACCAAGGTCTATTACAGCTCATGCTGCCCCGGTGAAGCCAGTGTTGGCCACCAACACATCTGCAGCGTCAAAGCCACAGAGCATTGATGACTCGTATTCTGCCTTCTTGGAGGACATGAAAGCTCTAGGAGCACTTGATGGATAGAGTAGAAACGATATTTGACTAATGGGAGCAATTTCTTTCTGGATCATATTTTTCAAAACATTCCAGTGAAAAAAAAAGAAATAGTTTCTGCAGGAGAATCGAAGATTGTTTTCTTCAGCTGTTGTTTTGATAGCATTGTATTCATTCACCAGCTGTTCAGAGTTTACATCTTCAGATTCATTCACCAACTCTCCAGAGTTTGTATCTCCAAAGATGTTTTAAGGTTAAGCTAAAACATTTTGAGACCATCTAGAGGGATGTTCAATTTGTATTTGGTTAAAGTGTTAATCAAAATTGAATTTGAATCTATTGATAAAGGGAGAGAATGAATGCGGATGAAGGAATCAACAAGGATCCGTTGAACATATATACTCTTTTTTGATACAACAAAAACTAATTAACCTCATCCGAAATCCATTTTCTTTTACTCAACCAACATAAACCGAACAGAATAATGCATCGGTGTCTTCTGAAGCACAAAATGCTTCAGCCCTGGAAGTCTTCCCCATTCTCACAAATGTTTCAACCACAACCACTAATGAGGTCTTAGCCTCATTCACAGACAACACAACTAATATCACTCAATCCACACAACTAGCAGCCACTAATGACTAATGAGGCATGTTCCGATTGAAAATGAAACTGCAACATTCACTGAGGTCTTATCCACCTCCAAATATGTTTCTTCTCCCTCATGTATTATCTTTCGCTCATCTAAAGCTTTCGAATTCGATGCTATAAATGGAAACAATGCATGGTGTCTATCTTGGCTAGTAAATTCATAAGCTGTGTTTATAAATTGTTATAAACCGGTATGAATTCCTACATGGTGTCTATCTCAAGATGCAGCAATGAAAATCGCAAATGAAAACAAAAATGTTAGCATTTTCGTTGGAATATTTGTTTGTAAGTACGTTACAATTTGAGTGACAAAAAAAAAGTACGTTAATTACAATTTACGTAAACAAAGAAAATAAAAATTACGTCAACATTTACATGAGAATTTTTGATAAAAGAAAGTTCTGAAGTAAATATATAAGATCGCCGTAAAAAAAAAGTAAATATAAAATATCGTTTATCTTTCTTTCGAAAAGTAATAAAATCTGTATATTAAAACCAAAAAAATAAATATCGTTTATCTCATGTGTGTTAGTACAAAAGGTTTAAAATTTTAATGCAAAGAATAAAACCCTAATTATAATTTGGGCTTTAAACCATGTGCACGTTTAAAAAAAGAGAGGAGATTTTTATTTTAGCAAACAAAGCAAATGCAAGCCGTAGCATTGCATTTTTCTTATTTCATTAAAATTTTAAATACAAAACAGGACTGGACTGGACAAAGACAAACCAATCAACATTAACGACATGAGAGCATGATTATCAATAGGTAATATAGTGAGTAAATATAAATTAAATCAATTTAATTAAATCAAAATCTATATTTACTATCACCAAAAGTTCTAAAAATAACATCTATATTATCAGTAAATATAACATTCTATCTCTATCTCTCTCCAACCTATATTACCTCCAACATATATTACCTCTAACCTATTTACTATCAATAATCATGCTCTGAGGTAGATGATTGGTATAGCTGAAAACATAAAAACAATAATACATACATGTGTATAACATATACTTGGGAACATTCAAATGAGGACTTTGTGTTTAGTAAGGCTTCTCGCCAACAAAGTTACCCTGAGGATCATAGTTGCAAGTGATAAAGGTTCCTCCATCGTTGCAACTCACTTTTGCACATCCCAAGCTCACCGATTTTTTCCACACAACCTGAGTATAATGGCCGCATACTTTACCCTGAGCACATGTGTTTGAATCATAATCGTAGTCCGATAGCTCGTCCACCCACATGTTAACCGCTTCAACGCCTGACATGGAACCGTTGCTCCAAGCGATGTTTTCTCCATATGGCCCGTTCGAATGTTGCAAAGCGCAGTCATCTATACGCTGGTTCGCATAGTCACTGGCATAAGCAGCGACCGTCTCGTCCCAGCTTAAGGGATCCACCCCAACCGCGGCTCGTGCTTTGTTGTGAGCTGCCAAAAAATCTTAGGACTGTCTTGGGCCTTTAGAGGAACGATGAGAACAAGGAAAATGGTTGTGGCCACGAATAGGCTTTGAGATGGGTTTAAGGTTTTCATCTTTTCTTGTTTTTGACGTTTAGAGTTTTTAAGTTTTTTTGGGTTTTAGAAGTGAGGATTGTAGGAGTTATATAGTACTTTGGTGTCAGTACTTGTTGAACGTTTAATATTTCCGAAATAATCACTTGTAATTTTTTATGTTAATTTGTTTACCGCAAAAATTGTTAAACAATTTACAAACTAATAGTTAGAAAAGTATATATATTTATGCGTATTCGGCGGTCTAATATATATAGTAGGCCACTTGGTTAAGTATATATACATATATCATTATCCGAAAGTTCAGATCATTTGGACCTTGATCATGATCTAAAGCTCCGTTTACCATATTAATTGGAGTCATTAGTAAATTTTGAATTCGAATATATATGTGATGCTTTGCATCCTTAGATGGCTGATTAAATACCATCACTGGTTATGTGTTAAAACTTAAGTATAAACTATACATATGAATGTGTTCGAGTTTTAGGAGAGTTATTTTGTCATGTTCGTATTTGTTATGGATTGAATCGTCCATACATCAATTTATAGGTGATCTTTATGTTGTTGTCCATGTCAAATTTTTATGTTTAAGATGTTAATAGTGGCCGTGTGTAACGATGCTAACACTGATGATTTAGAACATGTGGTTAGAAGTCGATACTAAGAAAACTGGGAAGGACGTACCAAAACATCGAGGAAAAACGTAAAACAATATCATAATTTTGATCATTTGATTTTTAATTAATACTTTGGAGAAAACCCTTTAACAAAAAAAAATTAATACTTTGGAGAAATGAGGAAACTCTTAAATTAGATGCATATAGTTGTTGGAGTTTCACGTTTCTGACTTTGTATTTTCCATCTCGATAGTATATAGCCATGCATCGATCACGAATTATTTTGTCTCATTTGTGATGATGGCTGTTCGTTAAATCCTTTTGTTTTTCGCAAGTTGGCCATTTTATCATCAACACTGTTTCAAACAATCTACTTATGAATGTTATTCTATATATTTTAAATTAATTGACCGACTAATTTTGTTTTCTGGTTAATATCAATGCATCAAAAGACTTTACAGAGAGAGTTTAAAAACACAAACTTTCATTTTAAACATCTATATCATTTATAGTAGATTTATGATCACATTGATATGATACTTGATCTTAAAAAATAATTTATTGTAAAGAATCATTAAACGTTATAATTAATCCATATTGTTTCTATAAGACTCAAAACATCTATGATTAAAAAAATTAACAAATTTGAAGTTAATTTTATAAAAATGTACTTCCATAATGACAGTATTAAGATGAGCTGAATATTTGAATTTAATGTAAAACAAAATCCTGCTTATTATTTTTGTTTAAATGTAAAATTTATTGAAATGAATAAGGTTATTTACAGACAACTAAAAACTCCTGCTTATTATTTTTTGTTTAAATGTAAAATTTATTGAATGTAATGAGGTTATTTACATTAAATAGTAGGGGTAAAAATAAAAATTTAATCAAAAAAAACTGTATTGGAAACACAAAACAACGGTTATATTGAAACAAAATTTAAAACCTAAAAAAAATATTTAAACTGAAACAGAGGGAGTACAATGAAATGTGCATTAAAAATCAGAGTTATTGTCAACAAAAAATCTAGAGGTAATGGGACACTAAATAATCTCCATATGTTCCTTATTAATCATATTTCTAATATTTTTACACATTTTAATAAAACATCTTCAAATTCTATTATAAATGTATCATTTTTTGTGATTAACAATTTTCTATAAGTTTAAACCAATAGTATTCAATTATTCTTCTTGAAGTTTACAATTCATCATCAATATCTTATTATATAAAGTTGGGTTGTACTCATGAGATCGATACATGTCAAAATTATAATTCATAAGATTATGACACGTGTCAGTTGATCGATAAGATTATGACACATGTCATAAAATTATGTTAATTTTGTTTTCCTTAATCAAAAATGAAAATCAAATAAAAATTAAATAATAAAGTGGATAATTTTTAGTTTCTATTTTCCTAATACATGTTAAATCTTTTTATTTCAATAAAATTTTAAAAAAATTTTAAATTTAGATTTTAATATTATTATACTATTTAAGTTACAATAAATTTATAATTTTCAAGAATTGTGAAAGATTTTAGCGAGTGAACGTGCGAGAAAAAAGATATTCAGTTCAGAACCGATTGAAAATCTAAACCAGAGGAATTCAGAGGGAAATCAAAATTTTTTACCAGAAGAACTTCTCGTCTAGATATGAGTGAGAACATAACCTCGGTTACCGGATTCATTTTTTTATATCTCACACTAAGTCTGTGCATTCACTTTTGGTTTAACTTTTAGGTTTTTGGATTTAGAGGCCTATGACTCATTCGGATATTTATAAATTTTTGTTTGCTTCTATTGTTCCAAGTTTGAGTAAAGTTCCGGTACACGAAATATTAAAAAAAAAATGAAAAATTTGGTGAAATTTTCACGAATATAACTATGAACTTTTAGATAATTTTTTTGTTAATTTTAGGTATTTAAGTATAAAAATAATTGATATTTTTGGGTTTATAATTGTATGGTAATTAGGTTAAATAAAATTTAAATACAATTAATATTCTTGGTTATATAATTCTATTTCAAATATTTTGGATATCTATTTGGTTTTTGGTTTGGTTCGGGTTTGGTCATTCGGATATATGAATATAGGACTCTTTCGGATTTTTGTCGATTTGGTACCTCTTTTTGGGTTGGATTCGGTTTGATTATTCGGATTTTAGATATTTTTTTCAATCTTATCTTACATGGTGGTCGGAAAAATAAACAACAAAATGGAACCGAAACCTACTAGACATGATATAGATTTTTAATATATTAATAATAAAATTTTAATATAAAAAGTTAACTTAATTTATTTATGTAAAAAAATATTTATAAAATAACTATTTTCTTTAACTAAACATTTTTTACTTTTTTCTACTTTTTTCTCTAAAATAATTTTAAGATATATTTTTGATAATAAAAATTTAATTTAATGAATTTACTTACATTTAATTTATTTTAAAATTAAGAAACTCGTCCATCGGACTAGTCCTAAACTAGTCTAATATAAAATGTATTGAAAATAGAGAAATAACAACTTTTTAAAACAATTTTTTTCTGAAAATAAAATTAATAAGAAACGGAAGGAATATATAGATTAATAGGGCAAACCACAAAACTAAAACTCTTTATAAAACTTTAGAGGTGGCAAGTGCCCCCTAAGTGTGTACCCCCGCCTCTGGTCTTATTATCTTATGTAACTTATAATGTCCCCTCTTGGTTTACGTTGTTTCACATGATTCTATAACTACTTAATTAGTCATTGTAGAAGCAAAGATGATGTGAAGTTTAATTTCAAATACAATTATATAAAAGTAATAAAAAAGCAGACTTTGAAACGTTGTGGTACGTACTGGTGTGCATAAGCGTAGACGAAGAAACTTTCAAAGTTTATTCCACAACCTCAACAGAAGTAAGTAACTAACGATTATTGTGTATCCCTTGGAAAGTAGCTAAAATTGAAGAAAAAATTCGAAATCCCAAGTCTCTTAACTATTGCTTACTAGTTTATGCTGCTATGCACATCTGCATCAATATATACATCTCATATTCTTCCTCACGCAAATATTTTGGGTTACACAATACAAATTGGGTTTATTGTTTTAAACGAAAATTTCTGACATTTTAAACACCACCCGAATCAAATATAATCTTCTTTATCAACATGAAAACATCACTTTGATACAATATATTTCATGAGTTGAATAAATATGTATAATCCAAGATATATATACTTTTCATACGTTGGAGTTGGAGTTGTTTTATGCAGAAGTAGTAACACTTGCGAGCTATTTTTTTTACCAACGAGTTCAATTGTAGCATTGTTTACTTTTAAATCTGTTTACCAAGTCTTTTAGGCGAAGGGGTCATGAGAGGGACTTAAAAATGCCCCTTTTAATAAATTAAAAAAGCAAGGATTTGATACAGACGATTTTAAAGTATAAAAAATGAAATAAAAGTTTCAAATCTCTTTCCATGTACGTTTGTAGGCTATTTGTTTATATATATAGTTCAGAATAAAATTTTAAGCACAAAAGTTACAAATCATTAGAACATAGAGTCCGTTACGTGTAGTATATTTTTATTGGGAAAATAACATTTTTAACTTTCAAAAATATTAGAGCACGGTGGTATCTTAAAGAGTATTTTAAAATTAAATAATAATAATTAAAAAGAAAAAATAGGAGAAAAATCAGAAACGTCTCTCCTTTGAAAAACTTTCTCAGCAGTTTGAGATACCTTCCTCCACATGTCTTTATTTATGACAAAGATTATTAGAACATGTACTTTCATCGTAAAACTAGTTCTTATCAATGTTTTTAGAGATGGGGCTGCACATTCTCCATTTGCTTGATCCAAATCAAGAATTTACCCATTTAATCTCTAATGAAGTCCATTAAACTCGGTTTAGTATATCCGCGCCGACTTTAGTGACAAAAAAACTCGACAAAGAAGAAAACCTACTCGGAAAAGGAAAGTTCAATTTCTAACAGAAAAAAGAAATTCCTAAATCAACTGACTTCAAGCACCTATAAATAAGGGATCACCCCACCTTAGAAGCCATCCACAAATATGCACAAGACTCAAGATCTCTAGGTTTCATTAATCTCTTAAGTCTTTTGTATATTTCTTAAGCTAGTTTTGTCATCTCGACAAACATAGTTATATCTAGCACTAGACAAAATACTCGAAACCAAAAAATGGAACCAAAACAGATCCAAACAAAAATACCAAACATAACCAAAATCGTTAAAATATCCAAACGGATTCTAGATTTCTATATCCCAAAAAACGAAACTGATCCGGAAAACCGCATGGGTATCCAAATACCCGAAATACCATATATCCAAGATATTTAGACTTGTAATATAATCAAATTACCCAAAATCACAATTATAAACCTAAAAATATAAGTTAGTTTTAGAGAAAATATAACCATAATATCCTAAAGGTCCTAGTTATATTTTTGGTAAAGCCAGTGTCGGCCAACACATCTGCACCATCAAAGCCACAGAGCTTTGACGACTCGTATTCTGCCTTCTTCGAGGGCATGAAAGCTCAAGGAGCACTTGATGGCTAGAATAAAAACTATATTTGACTGCATAAGGAGATGGGAGCAATTTCTTTCTGGATCATATTTTCAAAACATTCCAGCGAAAAAAAGAAAGAAATTTGAGGACCTGAAAGATTGTAGTTTCTACAGGAGAATTGAAGATTGTTTATCTTCAGCTGTTATTTTACTAGCATTGTATTCATTCACCAGCTCTTTAGAGTTTGTATCTCCAAAGATGTTTCAAGGATAAGCTAAAACATTTTGAGAATATTTGTGTGGGTTGTAAAACATTTTGAGACCATCCAGAGAGATGTTCAATCTGGATTTGGTTCAAAGTGTAATCAAAATTGATAAAGGGAGAGAATGAATGTGAATTATGAAGGAATCAACAAGGATCCATTGATCTCCTAAAAGGTACAAAACTTACATATATACAGCAAAGGCCTTTTTTTTTATGCAACATAAACTGTTATTTTCCTCACAACAAACAACATAAACCGCACAGAACAATGCACCGTTGTGTTATCTCAAGTTGCAGCAATAAGGTTTGCCCGTCAATACCAATTTGTCCCACAAGCAGATCATCTGTCTAGGCGATTGGTAATGCGCCGTTAAGTAATTCTCTATGCAGCCGAACTGGCAGAAGTTGAAGCTGTGCACATAATCCACAGACTCCACGCTATTGTTGAACTGCTCCACCCACATTCCCATGCTCACGTCTTCCATTTTGAATAACCGGAAACAGAAAGAAAAGGATGTGTTACACATTACATAGTTACAATTCTTGTCTCTGATACTCTTTTCCATTACCCTTAGTTTTTGTTGCTCAAACTCCTTAACGATGAAGCGAGATATATCTGTTGATAATATGTAGCCAGGACCGTTCGCATAAGGTGGATAATCTTCCTCTGGCCATTCCTGGAGAATCCATTGAATTTATTACATTTCTGGAACAAAGAAGGAAAAACAGAATTTATCACTTTTCTTGTTCTTCCTTTTTACCTCATATGAAACAGCCCATTTCCCCTGGCGTAGTGGCTTGTGATAATAATTGATGTTGCCAATGTACAAGCTTCTATCCATTGGTGATTTCTTTGCTTCACTAAGAACCGCATCTACGTGGACAAATGTGTCATCGTCACACTTCATGACGTATTTGGCAGCCAATTGATAAGCCTGCAAACCAAAATATAAAAATAGGTTTCCTTTTACTAAGAATCATTGAAGAAATGACATTAAACTTTGTTGTCTCATTGATTTTTAGAGTCAAAGAACTACCCCGAACTCGCAGAGTGCAACAGTTTTCAGAACAACCAGATCATAGCTGTCCATGTAAGGCACAACAATTATGTCCCCAAAGAACTCAGCTTCCTTCTTTAGCTCTACATTGATTGACTTCCTCGAGTGCTATGTATATACCAAAAGCTCAACATCAGTTGGATTGAAAGATTCACTGATTCCAAAACTAATCTAGAAGACCTAGAACTACAAAGAACCTCACTGTAACTAACCAATGCCGCAAAGAACCGAGCCACTACTTTGGAAGATTTGATAAGTTTATGCTGCATCCAAGACTTCCTCACGGCCATCCGCTCAGCAAAATGATTACCCGCAGAGAGGATACCAATGAATAACTCAACTTCTTCATCAGGTATTGATGGGGCCTGCCAATTTCTTGAGAGCTCAAGATGCCTCTGAGGAGCAAAATTAGGGTGCGAGGTTGGGAGAGAGCCAGCAAAAACAGAGTCAACATCTATATCCCCCGTAACAGTTAGACCAGTAGCATCTTCCAGCGTAAAACCCTTCATATGGGCAAAAACCACACACATAAACAAATATCATTTTCTGATTGTCATTACAACTCCGAAAGCATTTCAGAAAGTGTTCTGAAGCATCACTTACAGTTCGAAAAGGGAAAGATGTAACATGCTTCCCATCAACACTAACATGATAACCCTCCAATCCAGCACTTAGTGTAAGCACAAAGAGCTTACGCTCAGTGAATGGAAATGGCCAGTCTACAGTTACTTTCTTACTCCGGCGTATTAAACGATTAAGCCACCATGTTGCCTTGTTAGGCTCTTCTTTAGAAGATATACTATCTTCTCGAACCCACTTCTCACACTTAACCTGACCATCAACTGTTAAAACAAAGGTCACACTCTTTGGTAAACTTCAACTACTAATCAAGCAAGACTATACATAAGTTTTAACTCACCTTTTTCTTCATCATCATTAGATCTCCAGCCTTCACATCTTTGCGCTGAGCTCCATTGCATCCTATAACAAGTGTTCTGTTCAATCACAGGCTTACCACTCCAATCACCCTTAAGCCTTGGATTGAAATGAAGAATCCGAGGTGGATCTTCTCCTTCCACTGCCTTCAACCCTTTTAGCTCCAGCATAAACTGTGAAACCTTCACAGCTTCATCTTCTTCCTTCAACATTGATATCTTTGGGTCCATCTCTAAGTGAGCAGCGCGTGGCTTCGCCACAACCGTAATGTGTGATCCTAATGCTAACCCACAAGAAAGCTCAATGAGGTTTCCACGGGTTAAAAGATCCGACCCGGATAAAGAAACAGAGACCGGACACGAACTGGAGCCATGTTTCTCAATCATCTTCTTCTTCTCCTCTTCCTTCAAGGCTTTTAGGGTTTTCCCAGATTCAAGCTCTTCCCATAGCTTTCTACCAACTTCCCAAGCTACCTTGGCGGATTCATGGAGCTCAAAGGATTCATCTTTCCTACTCGGGTCAAATTTCAACCCGGATATGATCCGTTTGTCAACCGGAGCTCGAGTAGGCGGTTCCGATTCTGTTTCTTGGTAGATGAGGCGTCTGAAGGGACGACCCGGAGCTCGTCTCTCTTGAAGATCCAACTCGCTACCGAGCTTCTCGGGTCGGGTTAACGGATCATGAGATAAGGTATCGAATCCGGTTCTATAGACGATGGGGATTTCAAGCGTGACCAGAAGCATGTACAGTACACCAACCGTCATTAATATCTGAATCGATCTCTTCTTGCTCAGAGATATGAACATGGCGAAATTTTCCGACTTGTTGTGACACTTGTCTAGTTTTAATAGTTTCGGGTTCCTCATTGTTACTTATAACTCGAATTCCCCAAACGAAGATTCTTTGGGAAAGAAACCCTAGAAACGGCGGGAAAGAAACAATGAATGATTCTAGTGAAGTAGAAACAAAAAAATTAGAGAAGTGGAATGAATTCAAACAGTTTCTCGATGAAGGGAGAAAAAAAAAACAAGTAAATGGAAGTTGAAATTCGTGTAAATAACAAAGAATTTAAAGAGATTGCAAACGCGAAATTCAGAACTTTCTTAAGAAAATTCAGAACGTAAAGAATATACACAGAGCAAAAGAGTATCCTTTAAGAGAAGAGAGAGAGAGGCCTTCATTTCATTGTTGGTGCTATTGGTGCTATTAGTATTTGGTGTTATTTATTTTTTCAAATTTAAAGATATGTTAGATTTTCCTTTCTCAACGGCATTATTTCAAAACTTTACGTTAACTTAATTATGTAAATTATGGATCCAAAAATAGACTGATTTTCCTTTCTCAACGGCCTTATAACTACAATGTGTGTCCACTGTTTTTATGTTAAAATGGGTGTATAAAGTAGTTTAAACAAGAAAATTGCAATAATTGATTATGTCATTCTAAAATAATACAAAACTATATACATTTCCTATATTAAATTTGATAGTATAAACATTTTTTTTTTACATTAGTATAAACATTTTTTTTGACATTAGTATAAACATCTTTAAAAATATTTTGACAACTAAATTATATACACGTTTGATAATATAGTTCAAATATTATATATTTAGATTTTATAATATAATTAGAATAATATTATGGTTACTTTAAAAAATATAAAAATTAAATTTAGTTAATAGTTATATTTTATTTCGCTTAAGACCTAAAAAATGTTTGGATTGTTCCTGAAGATGATTGCTCTCTTTCAAAGTATGTTGACAACAATTATGATGTTATTTACCGGTCATGGCTAAAACTTGAGAAGTTCCGGAAGAAAATGAAATGCTGATTGCATTTGGGATATGTGGTATCTATATCAAAAGTTCATAATTATGATGTTCTTCACGGGTCATGGCTAAAACTTGAAAAGTTCTGGAAAAAAATGAAATGCTAATTGCATTTGGGATATGTGGTATGATATATTCATCATGACATGTTTGCTGGATCAAAAGTTTGTAAGATCTGATTATATTTAATCTGCATTAATAACTTATAGCTTTAGTCTTTAGTTATTACTAATTTGTACTAAACAAATTTACGAAACCTTATTTTTACATTAACTAAGATATAAATGTAACACTTTTTTTATAGAAAATCTTAGTTAACTTTGTAACAAAATCAAACTTGTCGGAACAATCATATTCTGTGCATAAAAAATGACTTAAATTAACAAGTTGAATGCTCATTCATCTAATATTTTATCATTTGAGCTGAGTAAGTTGAAAAAATGATTTAACCCATTCAGCTAAAAAAATTGAACAAATGCACAAATTATAAAAGAAATATGTTCAACTCATTATCTACAACTTAAAAGAGGAATGAGTTGAAAATATATATATATATATATATATATTGTAGAATTTAAAGATTAAGAGGTCGTAATTGGTTTCTGCATTTTAATTGTTTTATAATCCATATGAGATTGATTTGAAAATATTTTCGAAATTTAAAATCATACTGATGGATTTTAGAATAACATAGTTACCCTATGGATTTGAGTTTTTGTATATTTCATTTCCAAGTTCATTTAATAAAACGTGTATCGTTTATGTAAAATCCTGGTTTAATAAATTTTAATTTTTTATATCAAAATCATATGTTATTGGTTAAATAAATATAATTTTACTTAAATTTTAAATCTATTAAAATATATGAACCAATCAATCCTTTTGAAAATAATATTTCATGTGTGACACATTTGACTCCGTGTGTCGTTTCATCTCAACTAGGCTTTTTCTTCTTTCAGGTTAAACTAAATAGAAAATAGGCCTACTTTTTGGGCCCAAATTCGTCTGTAACTAAATACTTAAGCAAAACGACACACGTTTCTCATCATCCAGATGAAAACGTCATGCAAGCCGAAATCCCATCGTCATACACGGAAGCAAAACGTAACGGCGAATTCGACGAACGGAAAACACAGAAGAAGAAAAAAATGGTGGCGATATCCATGTACAGAGGCAACCTTCATAAAGTTCCCGACGTTCCTCGCCGGTGGAGAATGCCGGACCATAATCTCTCTTTCAAGGATTTCAAATCTCTCCTTCATCGCCGTAAACGAGCCTTGTCTCGTCTCTCCCTTAAATCGAGCCCTAACCTGAACCTTAAAGTCAAGACTGAGTTGGTTAACGATCAGGAAGATGCGAATCTTCCATCTGAAAGGTCTGGTTCGTCTGGGAAGCAGAAGCTTGTTGAGGTTACGATAGAGGAGATTGTTGGGAATCGGATTAGGGAAGATGGAAACGCCAGTGGTTTCGAAGAAGCTCGAGTAGACGGTGGAGATCTTCCTGGGGGAGTGATGGAATTGCTATCGAATAAGGAAATCGATAATGTGCCACAGGAGGAGAAGGCCGAGGTATGTTTGAATTTTTTCCTCTTTGAGTCCAAATTAGCTGATTTAAAACTGGAATTATCATGTTCATTGAGAAATATTTGGGTGAGTTCGATGAAGTAGATAGGAAGTTTGGGAAAGCTAGGTCAATTTAGGTGAATTTATCAATTTTTTGTGGCTAATTTGTTGAATTGTAGAGTAGCCATTGTAGAA
Organism: Cardamine occulta; assembly: GCA_028015245.1. Classification (NCBI taxonomy): domain Eukaryota; kingdom Viridiplantae; phylum Streptophyta; class Magnoliopsida; order Brassicales; family Brassicaceae; genus Cardamine; species Cardamine occulta. The sequence continues at coordinate 12,061,761 of CM051379.1, read as the reverse complement.
GCTAAGCAGTCATGATCACTAGCAGGTTTAATACTTTGATGTGTGTCCTCAAGTAGTTTAAGTTGTATTGATGGATGTTGTGATGCAACAAGGCTATAGATGAAGCAATCAGCTGCTATATAAGTTACTAATTTAAGCTGTGTGAGGGTGTAAATTGTAGTTTTTAGCCAAGTCTATAGTTTCTTCACTCTTTGAAACAGGCAAAAGAAACAGCTGAAGAAATACCAAGTGAAATAGAGAAAGAACAGAAAGAAGTGGAGGAGAGATTGCAAGTGTTGAATACAAAGAAACACAATCTGGTCCAAGTTCTTAAGCAGGTATGGTTCTTCTCTCTGTTATGATGTTTTCAGCTTTATACCGATACCCATTTTATTGATGTAATCATACTTGTACATAGATTTTGAATGCTGAGGAAGAATTAAAAAGGCGTAGCAACATGCAACAACAAGGAACAACAGCAGCAACTGGCCCATCTCTTCCACTCCATGTGGATGTCTCTAATGGCTCAGGAGGTAATGCTGGTGCTAACATGGAAGGTGGAGAAACCGATGATGCAGCAAATCCTAATAATGCTCAAACTCGTAATGCGCTTCGACTGTGTGGTGCTTCTTCGTCATCTGAATCTCCCCTCCGAAGAGCAGCAGCCTTTTCACAACAAAATATGGTATATATCCAAATCTCCATCTTCTTATATACAATAGAAAAATTTATATAACATACTTGGAATCATCGTATCCAAAACCTCTCTTTTCTTCTAGCTCAAACTCTGGTTTTGTATTCATATATATGCTGATTGACTGTTATTACTGTTTCTCAGGGTCAGCATACTTCTCGATGGAGCCCGCTTGTGGGTCCCTCTCAACCTGGTGCTGTAGTCACTGTCTCTGCATCTGGAACTAACTACATTGCTTCATCTCCTTCACCAGCTGGTTCTGGTGGCACTTCTGTTTTCAGAGAATCACGGCTTCAGAGTCCATGGAATTAGCAGCTTCTCCTCCGTTGTTTTCTTTTTCTTTTTGTAGCTGTGAAAAAAGAAAACGAGATGTGGACAACTTGTTTATATCGATTGATGTATAAATCAGACTAATCCATGTCTTATTAGTATCATTGCAAACTAGTGTGTACGTTGAATATTGACTGAATCAGCTGAGCAGAGGAAAAAAAAACCTGGATGATGAGAAATGTTAATTGTTGTTTATCACACTTGAAGACATTTGTGATACGAAGATTTCTAATGTAGTACTTTTTTTTATTTCATGAATATGAATAAACCCCAAAAGCTCTCTTTATTCCACAATGATGAGCTTCTTCTGCAACAAATACAACTGATTCCAAGATACTGTATATATCTTCACTTTGAGGATGGAACCGATCACCAGATACAAACGCTGAAATGCGATCGTTGATTTTAACTGACGACCATCCGGGCTCTTTGATCACGCCTTTTGATTTCATATTCTTCCTTACATTTGCGGCTTCTTCCAAGTTCCCTGTGCTTGAATATATATTGGCTAGTGTTACAAGTGCAGTTGCACAAGTAGGATTGAGCTCTAGAATCCTCTGGGCCGCTCTTCTCCCACGTTCACTGTCTCCTTTGGCTCTACACGCAATGAGAAGTGTGGTCCAGACTACATCGTCCTTCTTCCATGGCATCTCATTGATCATCTTCTCTGCATCACTTAGCCGTCCTGCTTTGCATAACAGATCAACCATACAACCATAATGTTCCTTTTCTGGTCTCATATTATACTTGTCTTGCATCAAGTTGAAATAGTGAAAACCAAGGTCAAGCTGTCCCGTATGAGTGCAGGCGACGAGAATGCTGATGAAAGTTACAGAGTCGGGTTTGAAACCAACTTTTAGACTTTTCTCAAACAGATCAATAGCTTCTTTGCTCTTTCCATGTTCAGCATATCCATTGATCATAGCTGTCAAAGAAACAATATCATCTCTATCTGTTTCTTCGAATATCTTTGAAGCTTCTTTGATACTTCCACATTTCGAGTACATATTAATCAGACTACTACGAACCGTGGAGTTCTGTTCTAAACCAAGAAAAAGAGCAAGTGCGTGAACTTGCCTGCCTTGCTCAAGAATTGCCATGCTTCCTGAAACACTCAGCAAACTAGCAAGAGCACAATCCGTTGGTTTTGGCCCTGCTTGTCTCATCCATGAGAAATACTTAAAACTTTCTTCTCTAAAACCAGCTTGAGAGTACCCTCCAATAATCGTGCTCCACGAAATAATGTCCCTGCATCTCATTCCTCGAAACAAAACAGAAGCAGAGTCTAACTTCCCACATGTTGAATACATATTGATCATTGAGTTACTCACTGACAAAAAATCACTTAGACCTAGAGAGAAAACATTACAATGGAGCTGCTCGCCCCACACGAGTCTAGAAAGACTCCCACACGCAGAAAATATCTTTGCAAAAGTATGATCATTGGGAGGTACTTCAGAATTTCTCATCTGTATAAACGTGTCCACGGCTTTTTCCTCTTGACCCATTCGACAGTAAGCCACGATAAAGCTTGTCCACGAAACCACATCCTTCTCAGTCATACTTTCAAACACACAAAGTCCGTCCTGCATTTCCCCACATTCAGTATACATTGTAGCTAGCGAGTTAGCCACGCAAAGAATGGCATCAAAGCCTCTCACTATCACATGAGTATGAATCTCCTTACCGTACCTAACTTGATGTAAATTAGCACAAGCCTTCAAGGCAATAGCAAATGTAAAATCATCAGATAGTTCTTTCGATCTCGACATTTCAGAAAAGTACATAAGCCCTTCCTTGTAATAACCAGCATGAACAAACCCTGTTATGATCGCAGTCCATGTTGTGGTATTTCTAAAAGGCATTTCACAAAAAACTCTGCAACTCCTCTCGATCTTTCCGACTCTCTTGTACATATCCAATAAAGCACTTCCCACATATAGAGAGCTCAGCAACGAAGTTTTCACTGCATAAGCATGTAAAGATTCTCCATATGAAATGTTGGAACTTTGACCACAAGCTTTGAGTACAACACTTAGCACAGAGGTATCAGGTGAGACAGTAGGAGAAACAAAACGCATTGTGGAGAACAAAATCAGTGCTTCATCAGAGTTATTTGCAGTTACGTATCCCTTAATGATGACTGTCCATGAAACAATATCTCTTTGTGGCATTTTATCGAACATCTGGCGTGCAGCTCGTAAATTTCCTGTTTTGATGAGCTCCCGAAGCTGAGAATTGGTATCAAATGTGAGCACTTGATTCGAGATATGGACAATCTTCTCCACTGGTTTGTGGAGCAATGCTGTACATAACCGTTGGATTTTGCCGCCATTTCTAACAGTCAAACTCATGGTCAACTTTTTCTTAGAGACCAAAACAAACGTGACAGGGGAAAAAGAAAAAAAAAATCCCTCTACGGTTAAATTACATTTTATTTTGAGAGATTGAAAAAAAAAATCATGGGTAAGTTTTGGACCTTTTGTTCTGTTTCAGATTTTGGATAAAGTGATCCACTTTATATGCATAAACATTTGACTGATCTATCAAAAGTTCGAAAACCCAAACAGTAACAGTAGCTTCTCGTTTTTCATTTCTGATGCTCATAAAAGCTAATGGATCCTCTGCTACTGAATGAGTTATCTTTCTCCGCTGCGAACACTTTCTCTGAGATTTGGCCTTTCTCAGTCAACGATGGTCTTCAATTACTTGCTCAATTCAGGTCAAGATTTTGGGTATTCCGATCACAAATAAATATCATCAGCCGAAGATTCTACGGTATCGGAGCAAACTGGAGGAGGAAGAAAGAGACGAGCTTTGAACTCTACAGACGAGTCTTCTAAGATGGTCTCTTCTTGCAGCAGCGTTAATGGATTGGTAAGCTTTATTTTATCATTCCACTGTCTTGGCTTTATCTGATTCTTGAAAAAGGTGAGATTTTTGTTTATCTCTGGTCTCCAGTTTTAGCTTTTAATTTTGTAATTGAAACACTGAATTTTTCTTCATGAATTCACCTGAAGAAATTGATCTTACCCCAATTTGTCTTATCTCAGCCACCAAAGGATTATATTCATGTGAGAGCAAGGCGAGGACAAACTACTGATCGTCACAGTCTAGCAGAGCGAGTATATTCCTACTCTTTTATTCTATTTCCCTTGTATATGACAACAAGGAAAACATCTTTCTTGATACAACAACTACTTCATTGTTTGGTAAAACTATGATCTTTTTATTCCTCAGGCTGGAAGAGAAAGGATTAATTAGTGAGAGGATGAAGTTTCTTCAAGATCTGGTTCCTGGGTGTAATAAGGTATCTATCTACTAATCATCTTTTCTCTTGCTCTTGCACATGAAAATACAATTGCTTCATATTCACCGCACGTGCTTGTTCGACTAAACAAGTTTGAAAATATTTATAAGAATGCTCCCATGATTCAGATTATTGGAAAAGCTCTTGAGCTTGATGAGATTATCAATTATATTCAGTCCTTGCAACGACAAGTTGAGGTATGATTAATTAGGCTTTTCTATGAATTTTCTATCTTTCTTCTAAATGCTGCAACATTATTATAACGCTGACTTTGGTTGCAGTTTCTATCGATGAAGCTACAAGTCGTTAATTCAGATGTGAGCACTGATCCAAAAATAGGAATGTTTCCTTCTGGGAATGTAAGCCCCAAACTCCGTTCCTTAGAAATTACTAAAATTATACTACTTAGCTATTGTTGTCATTACGTTTCCATGGTCTATATAGTAGTCAATGACAAGAGAGACAAAGTCAACCTTTACAAACTTGCTTCATCTTTGGGATCAGAAGAGCCATTGATTTTAAAATTCATGAGCTATTGGTGTTGTGTTTTACAGCTTAATACACTACCAGTGGAGGTTCAACGAACAATGCTTGATCAACAAGAAGCTAACGAAGCCGGAGGGTCTCAACCGGACTGGCTCCATATTCGTGATTGATGGAAACTTGGATGGAGCTGCATGATTAATCTTCTTGAGGGTGGTGTGTATAAATTAGTAGATTGTAGGGAATAGATAAGAGACGTGACCCTTAAATTCTTTATATGTATCAGTTACTTTAATCGGCAAGACTGTTATTATTCAGAAGTAAGATTTTGATTTAATGCACCAAAGATAGTCTCTGCATCATAGGTTTCTTATTAATAACTTTTGTATTGTCGTATGTAATTCTAGTTCAGTAACAGTGACAGGCTCATCATTTTCTTTGATAAAGTCGTGTACTTTGAATCAATAAAAAATTACTCAACTAAAGGATTTGGAAAAGTTATCACCCGGTGAATCCAACGTTCAGTGATTAATTTTGTTATTTGGTAGTTTGGATATATCGTAAACAATTTTAACTAATATTTTTGGATATATAATTTTATATCGAGCTTTCGGTTACATTATGATTTTCAGTTCAGTTCGGGTTTGGTTCGAATAATTCGGATAGAAATATTTAGAAATTGTTCGGATTTTAAGACTATTCTGTTTGGTTTTAGAATCAAAATTTTTGGTTGAGTTTTGGTTGAGTTTTCGGATTTCGGCCGATGCCTAGTCATACCAAAGAATACTCTCATAGTAGAGATCCTATTACAGACATACTTGTGGACCATAATAATCTCTTCGCTTCGATTTACACTCGCACCATAACAAGCAGGGGCGGACCCAGCCAGTTTTTTGACTGGGTGCAAAATATCAAAAGTATGGTTTCGAACCCATGACTTCATTTTATCAATGCAAGTAATTATCATGCCACTTTTATGACTAGTTTAGTGTAAAAAATAAAATTTTTATAGTTTTATGTGGTGTCAGTTGAACCCACATTGTTGTTAGTGGGTCCGCCCCTGATAACAAGTGTTCAATCCAATGGTAATAAGGTCCTTACTTATATAGTTATATCGTAACTCACCTCAAAGCTTAAGAAGAACTACTTATTTTCAATATTTCACTAGCTATATTGATCTTTCTTTCTCTGGTTTTGTTAGTCATCCCAGTTGAAACACTCTGCGTTAAGAAGAGTGTTTCGAACATATGACGTTTTTACTTCATTTAAAACAGAGAAAGTTCATGCTTGAGTAAAACACAGAGAACTCACCTAAAAAGGTTACTTCCACGAAGCTTTCTTCTCCACATACGCTCTTCCCAACAAAGATTTCTTGCACAAACAAATTCTCTGTCGTGTTGCAAAAAATTAGTGTAGATATTGTATATTAATATAGATGAAATGATAAGATCATGTATGTAAACTCATCATACTGAATTGCTCCGAGCAACTTCAAAATCCCTATTATGGTCAAACTTTAAATATACTAGATTCAAGACCAAAACTTAGTGTATGTGTTATATATATACCAATATGGATGAATTGATTATAAGATCATGTTGTTCTACCTAATTCCCAAGGAAGTATTTTAGAGCAGTCATTCGGGAGTTCGTTAACAACGATCGGATGGAAATTTTTTAATTTTATTATATGGTTTAATGTGATTTTATTGATGGTGCGTGCTCCTTGGCCTCTAATCTTTTGCAAACCCAATCTATATCTTCTCAAAAAAACTCGATCATCAAAATCTCGTTGCGTGTGCTAGTGAGGTCACCGAAATTGAAAAAGTTGAATTCCCAAGTGCCGCATCTCTCCCTTGGCGTTCAACAAAGTGAGATCACATTGGATCAGCTTCGTAGCTTCGTCAGAATTTTAAGGGTCCGTCGACATAATATTCAGTGTCTGAGTCTATAATTATTAATTTATAATAGTAATGAAACCATATCATTTACATATAAGTTTTCTTAAATATATTATGTATCCAAATTATTTTAAATTTTGAACTAGTTGAAGATTTTTTTTTTCCAACCAAACATTAAAATTAGAAACTCACTTCAAAATTAGTAGTCCAAACCGGAGGAATAGTAGTGTTTACAAACGTAGATAACTAATTCAATATTTTTATTTTAAAATATTTATTACATTTATCATATTAGTTTAAAAATTGCTATTGTATAGCCAATAATATTTTTAGGAAACTGAGATTTACGAATAAGAATCCAGAATAATTATGAACATCTTGTTGGATTGTTCTTTGTAATTTTGCTTGTTGCTCGTTTGTAGTTGCTTGGTCTTTGTTCTTTGTTCTTAGTAACTTGTTGGTTGAGTTAAATATAACTAAACTTCAATAATTAAATGTGATCAGAGAGTTTTTTTGAAAAATTAATAGTCCTTGCAAAACCTTATATAAGTGTCAGCAAATTACACTTTTAATGAATAATATTATTTTCAATATTGTTGAGTTTTGAGAAAATCATATTGTTATAATTTTATTTGAATTTGATTTGCTAAAGTACCTTTACCAACCGTGACCGAATTAAGTTAGAATAAAATAAACCGAATCCAAACCAAACCAATCAATGTAAAGGAATAAGGAATCAATTCTTAATTTTGAGCCGGTACACACAGTCATCATAAATCTCCGGTGGTGGAAAAGAAGAGCAGAGAAAGAGAGAGAAATGGGGATAGTAAGTAGAGCTGGAGATTGGTCGTTCAAGGCTTTCACGGCGGGGCTAGGGCTCGCCACTATCTACCTCACCGCCACTTTCTCCGTTAATGTCTATCGCGGCCTCTCTTGGCACAACGCTCAATCTGTATGTTCTTTCTTCTCTTCCTCCCTTCGCCTCCAATGTCTTTCACTTGTCAATTCCGTATCGGCGTTCCTCTAGATTATCATTTATCAGTGTCGTTTCTTGTTAGATGATTGAGAATTTTTCAATCGTCCATGATCCAAACATTTGTAGATAGTTTCTTTGACTTGATAGGTCCAGATTTAGGGTTATGAAAGTTTCTATATTGTTTTTTTTTTAAGTATCAGTTGCTAGTTCTGGTTTTTGATTGATATTAGACCAAACCATAGATATATCTTAATTACATGCTCCGGTTCTCTGGAAATGATGATAACTCTGAGATTGTTAGAGATTACTACTGGTTTCAGATACTCTCTTCTATGCAATGCATCAACTGTGTTAATAAATGTCTTTATCTTTATAGCAGCTAAATCTTTCCCTAGTTTTGGATATGTGTTTTTATGTCCATAGTTATCTCAAAACTGATAGAAAGGGTTTTGAAAGTTGTGAAGTCTTCAATCCTAGGCTCGATACACTAGAACTATAGCTTAGAGTGAAGCCTCTAAACTTCTTCAAGGCTGAAGTTCTCCTGCCTATCAACTAAAGCTTCTCATCCTCTTTGTCCACTGTGTCTTGTCTTGGCTTTTCAGAGCAATTTTGTGCTTTAGGTTGCTAAGATTGTTTCCATGGCTGATGTTCATTCACCTTATTCAGTTTCTTGGGTAATGTGATTACCCAAGAATGAAATTGCAAGGGTTAATTAGTTTTTTTGCTCAAGACTCAGATCAGTTTTGGAGAAATTCAATGTTCCTGTCTAATTGTAAGAGATCTCAACTGATAGATGCAAATGTGGTGTTATGGTTTTGCTTTCACATTTTTTATGCTTGACTTACTGTATGACATTGTGTTATGTCCTTGTGGACTGTAATATTCACTCCTTTTACTATCTCGTCCAAATCTAAATTCATTTATGGCAACACTTTCGGTATCTTACTGAGAATTCGTGTTTCTTTTCCTTACAGAAATTGGAGATGGAACAATCTGAAGAACAACCCGAATGATTCGATTCCAGCTGTTATCTATCCTTGATGCAGCCTCCTTGAATCGTTGCGTGTGTTGTTTCTTTTCATACACTTAGAACATCTTTGTTTTGATTTTAGGAGCAACCAAATAAAAGAAATGAATATTTTTCGTTTGATACCTTCGCTGTATTTGTAATGAAATTCTGAAATTTTTTGTTTGATACCTTAACTTCCATTAAACTAAGCTATAGGTGTTAAAAGTAATATAGAATATGTGATAACAGATTCAAAACTGGCTTCATGACAACAGAACATGAAACCAGAGGGAACAGAGTATTGAACAAAATCATGATGGATAGCAAAAGAAACTGTCATAACCAATAGCATGAGTAAAACAAATATCCATGTGAATCGTATTAACGCAAATTACACTTGCGAATTGCATACGAATAAAGGCCTTCGATCAAATCTTGTACAGTATAGAATATTGAATCAAACAATAACATATGAGTAAAAGACAATTTATCAATCTTGTAATAATCTAGCTCGTGATACATTCAAATACGACTTGATTGATTTCATGTATTGCGATTTGGTTTCTGGAAAACAAATACAAGGTTTTGCCATACGACAAATACCAAATCCTTTTCATTCCTTCACTTATTCAATAACCAACAAGATGACTTATTATTTTGAGATTGTAAAAAAAGAAAAATTGCTGAGAAAAGCATAAAGAGGACTCATGAGCTTCCTTCTGCTGCAGCCTGAGCTTCCTTTCTCATTGCCGCTCTCGCATAGATCTCGTAGCAGCATCCTGAAACAAGCAGTACCACATTACAAGGCTATTCAACTCAAGCACACAATACTATATCATCACACCTAAATATATGCTAACTACTAATCACATATCGAAAAGTCATAAAGTTGTTAGTTTTACATCAAAGATAAGATAAACTGAGGACGCAGTAGCATTGATTCAATGGAGATTTCATAGCAACAGTTATCATCTAAACAATGTAAATCGCAGCTACTGTATCATGTACTATTTAATTTCTTTCAACTGTTAATATGAAAATATGACAAGACAGTGATGCAAAGCACAAGGATCATCTTAAGCAAGCTAAGGATCTTTTCATCTGGAAAGAAGGTCAAGATCACTGAAAGATAGCAGTGTATCTCCAAATATTCAGATTCATCCTAAATGGTACCAGATAAATCCTATCAGTGTCAAACACAGAATACTATGACATCACACCTAACTATATGCTAACTGGTAATTACATATCATGAAAGTTGGAAATTTCTTAGTTAGATTATGATAAGCCAAGGATGCAATAACATTATTTCAATGGAGACTATATCAATCAGTACAATCTAAACCATGTGTATATTAACGATTCAGACGAGTTCTATCTTCATAAAAGATTGATAATTTCACAAAAAGAACTTGTCATACCAGCAACAACCACAACTGTGAGCACATCTCCAATCTTTTTCAATCGGTGCACACCTTTCTTATGCGACTTGAATCTCCTCAGAGAAGCATCCTCAGCCAAAAGCTGGAACAAGAAAACCATGGAAATACATGAATCTCAGAGAAGCACACTATCTTGGCTTTACTTAGCTAATTTAGATTCAATTTTATACACAGAGACTTTCGATTAACTATTTCACAAACATGGATCGTTCCAAAGTAAACCTATAACAGAGATAAATGTAAACAGATACTTACAGCTTTCTCGCGAGCTCCTAGCTCCACATGGAATCCACGACGGGATTGAGCAAAAGCACCATCCGTCTTCTGCAAAAGATCAAACGATTTTGTCATAAGATCAAAAGAATCGAATCATATCCGTTAATGAGATTTGTACCAGAAAATATAAATACCTGGGAAGAAGATCGGAGGTGAGATGAAATCGAGGTGTTGTTGAGTAAAAACGCCATTTCCGATGAGGATGAAGACAAATAGCGAATTCGCAACGATGGATGAAGACGAAAGCGCAATTAGTACCTTTCTGTAAAGTTCTTGGTAATATACGACTACAATTGTAATTATGTGTTTTTAAATTTTACCCATACCTTAAAGAATAATTCTATTTTGACCCCAAATTTATTTTTTAGATACTTGACGACCTCCTTTGTTATAATGGTATGAATCTGCTATTTGATGCAAAACTAATGTGTCATTTTGATTCTTTTCTTCTATTTATCAGATTAGATCAGAAGCAACAAGTCAAGAAAGGAACTAAAGGACAACAAAAGAAACGAGTTCTAATTCTGGTAATCTAGACTAAACAGAAAAACCGAGAAGAGGGCATTGATCAGGAGACTCTGCTTTAGCTTTAGCTTTTGGTTTTGGTTTTGGTTTAGCAACATTCTTCTTGCAATTGCTACAGAGCTTGCCATGTGTATATAACAAACAGTTCAGATCAAACTTGAGCTCATCGGGGATCCTGCGGTTTAGATGAGCATAGGTTTTGTTCCTGTCTGCGGTTTTCGGGACCCAACCTAACGCCTTTGCGATCTCAAATACCTGTTTCAGTCGGTTTCATATCCTCATTCTTGATCCAATGAAAAACAAATACCAACACACAAGAAATTACAAGAAACACTCACATGTGTGTCTACTGGGAAATCATTGTGCTGGAGATTGAACATCAGAACACAAGAAACCTGTCACAATCAAACAATACAACCTATTATGTCAGTTTACAAAAAATTTCTTGATTCTTGTTGTTACATTGACACTAAGAGTTAAGTGTCAAAAGGACTAAGTAAATAACGGTAGCTCTCAGCATAAGAAGGTTCTCGGCTTATACAGTTTTGGGTCCTACTCCTTTGAAATGAGAGAGCTCGGTTTTTACTTCTTCAACCGATAAACCACGCAGATACTCCAAGCATAATGTGCCTCTTTCGTTCTGTAAACGGTTCAATATGTTCTTGATACATACCGCCTTTTTCGGAGCCAATCCTCCACATCTTATAGCATTCTCAATTGATTTTGGCTCAGCAGCCAAAACCTACAATGGAAGCAAAAGAAGACTCAAGATCAACACAAATCTTTTCTATAAACAATGTCAAGATACAAAGGAGAATCAAAGCTCAAAGATTCCCCAATTTGTGCAAGAATTAAGCTTTGTTCATCCAAGATGAAATCTTAACTTAAACTCATAACTATATCATCATCACAAATCATAAAACTTGACACTACCTAGAATGTATATAATTCCACAATCTTCCTGCCAATTAGGATTCAACAGAGGAAACATTGAGTTCTGGAGAACTTACATCTTCCCATTTGCGAAATGAAGCTTTGAGAGAAGCGAAAGCTCTTTGGGAATTGACCTCAGTTGTATTCTGAGACAGAAGAATTTTAACCAGTCCATCAAGCACGCTCTCCTCCGCCGCTTCATCCAACGGCTCAGATTTAACTGTACATTGTGTATCGTTACCATCGACGGCGGAGAATGATCGGAGTCTCTGACGGCGGTAATTGGCAAACTCGGGAGGAAACCCATGGAGAGACAACAAAGCATCCCTTACGTCTCGGCATTCTTCAGAGGTAGGTCTAAGAAGTGCAGGGTAAGGATCGCCGACGTCGACGGTTGATTTATTGGAGTCGCCGTCGTCTTGGTGGAGGCGTTTCCTTTTCTGGGCTTTGCTCATCTCGTTAGGAAAACCACCGACCGGTGCAATTTTCTGATCGGTTTACTCTTTTTATTTTGTTTTGAATCGGTTTATTCTTACCCATAAATTTTAGTCGAAATTGGGTCGGTTTACTTATAAATCTGAAGGTGTACTGTTGTAAAAAATAACACTTGGTATGTATTTTAATATACAAAAACAAATGTTTAATCCAAAAACTCTCTACTTTAATGTATTTTTCCAGCAAATACATAACTGAATAATACTGGATTTTACTTTGATTTAAAATATATTTAAATCCATTAAAAACACTACATTCAATAATCCCATCTTAGATATGAATTATGATTAAACAAAATTTATGCAAACAAATTACAAAGCATACCAAAAGATTTTTTTTTTTTCTTCAAACATACTAATTTTATAGCAAATACTTAAGAACAAGCATGTTCTTCATGTTCTACATTTTAAATTAACCATAATATGTCGATATTTTTACCAAACGCTCATATCGCTGCTCTTTCTTGATAAAAATTTATCATATGTGTTTTTGAGCCAACACTTCAACTTCTAAAAATGTTAATTAGATATAGGTATCATCATCATTCCTTTTATAATCTTAGATATGTTACTAATCATACTTGATTTGTTGAATCCAATTTGCTGAGAATGATTTGTTGAGTTCTTTCGTTGAAAAAAACTTTAGAATGTTAAATCCAATATTTTTTTGTTCTAAAATCTCCCAAAATCACGTGATTTTGTTTTTCTCCTATAAATCTCACTAAATTACAAGCTGTTTGTTCCTTTCTCAATTATAAAAATCTAAACAATTTCACCAAATATCCTATAAAATCTCTCAAATTTAAAATTCCTTAATTACACCAAATCTTCTAAACTTCTTGTATCAATAAACTTTTACATTGTGTTTTTGTAAATAGAATGCAAATTCATATCAGACAAAGCTGAAAGTAACATTTTTAACCAGTTAAATCTCTAAACGTTTATTTTGACATTAGAACAGGAGAGAAATAATTAATTAAATACTATACAAATACAATTTCTCTAAACCTATTATAAATTATATCAACGCCTATGAAATTATGAAAAAAAAAACTTATCAACAAAGTGAAAAACATGCATATCCTCTGAGTCTGAACTATTTATGCGGACATGTAGTAGTTTGAAAATACATTACTTTTTATTTTATTTCATTTGAAAATCTGATATGAGAGTGACTATTTACATAATTCTCTTTTTGCAGATGCAACTTTTATTTTTATCCGAACAACAAAAGCTAATTCAACAAGCATTTAACTTCCATATTCTCAACATAATTGACGAGAATAACCACTAATATCAAGAATGTTCAGCCATTCAATCACTGGCAGTGAATCACAATTGTAAATTACAAGCAACTGAAAAAATAATATAAAACATCAATGTTCACAAACAAAACTACATGACAAAAACTTCTCAAGTGAACTAGATAAAACTCAACTATAAAGGAAGAAACAAAACCTGTTTAAAGGCGAGTAGGACAAGGAAACTGAATGACTGATGATACTCTCTTCTGCTCTATCAACTGACGAAGGTGAAACTCTTATAGAAACATTAGATTATCAACCTGATTAGAGGAGACCGAGTCGGGATAACAACATACATATTGCTCTGTGGCTCCTTCTATTTCAAATTCTCTCACACTTTTTTTCTTCAGATCAAAATAGACAACACTAGATAGTAATATTGATGCATGCACATAATTTGGTGTAAATATAATCTCACCCGTATCACAATCAATGCAGCGGAACATTTGAAGCCTAAAAAACTGCCGGAAAGGAGGTATAACAAAAGTCTTCTTCAACCATTGTTCCTTATAAGCATCTTCAAGAACCCACAAACCAATAATACCCATGATTTTCTTTTCAAAGAAGATGACAGCTAGCTTTCCCTCATACTTTGTCAACTTTGAAAAACAGTGAAAGGTGCAAGGTCCTTTGATAAGTTCAAGCTTTTCGGACCTAACATCAAAACTCATGATTGCAGAATCATTGAGTTTTGTGCCCGTAAAAGCTTGATAATACAATACTCCGTCGATGCAAAGTTCCTCACTTTCAGGATAGTGAGGAGGAAGAGTGCCTTCAATCATCCTCCATGAATCTTGAGTTGATCCCAACGTCAACACCCGTATCTCCTCAGCTAAGCCACAGTCTGTTGTTCAGGTTAGGCTTTCCCTTAGTGATGCTCACCACTTTATAATTATTGTCGATGGGATCATAGCCTATGTATTGGTTTGTGGATCTCCTCCCGACATTGATCTTGGGCAAGGTAATGGATCGTCTAGTGCAAGGATTATATATCACGAGCCTAGAAGCTGGTCCATAACAAATCAAACCATGGACGGAAGGAGTGATGATCGTACGCCGTCGGGTGTGGAAGGTCACATGGTAAATGGGTGAAAAAGCAGAAGAGGAAAAAGATGATGATGATGATGTTTCTCGTATACATTTGAGGTCAACGTATGAGAAGGGTGAATCCATATATTTTCTTCTGAATACATAAACAAGACTTTTCGGTCTAGCCAATGACTCATTAAGGAATAGCTTCTTGAAATATCGACTACGGATTGTGGAAGCCCAAAACTTAGATAAGCAAATAAATCTTATTACAGTTTTAAGAGGCAGTCGTTTAAATACCTCTATCATAAGATCAAGCGAAAACGAGTGTGATTTCATGATTCCTTTTGTAAACTTCATCCTCTTACTTTCCATGGCGGAGGGGCGATCACATCAATTTGTATCTCTATATCTTCAGCCGCGGCGCTTCTGTTTAGTCTTATTTAGGGCAAAACCCTAAATCATTAATCGTTAATCTATTTAAACCGAATAAATGTGTACAATTATGAGTCCAAAACGACGTTCTATTACTAAAACATTGAAATGAAAAAAACATCCAAATCGACATGTTTTTTACTAAACTCCGTTAGTTTTTTTCGTCAATTAATTTAACGACATGTCTCAAACTGCGTAGTCAACAAAAATTTCTTTTTAAATTTGAAAGTCAACACAAAGTTTGACATTTAAATAGTATTTTGTAAGTTAATAATTAAAATGTTCATTTTTTGAAAGTTATGATTTTTACATTTTTAGACAGAAATACAAAACTGAAAGAAAAACAACCTTTTTACTCTTCGTAACTTTCTCAAAGTGTACATATGTGTAGACACGTTAACCAAGGATTAACACCATCTATATATATTCTCAAAGTAACCGACAACATTCACAAATTATATAGTACTATAATAGGTGACAACAATCAGAACTTATCAACTTTTTTTCTCTAAATTTACTGTAAGGGATTCAATCAATTGGTGATTTAAACAAAATAAAAAGACGGACGCCAGTTGATTCTTCTGCGGGATCACATCAAGGAAACCGACAAGTATGTAAGCAATAAAAGCCTAGCACTCATAATGTGTTACACGATCAATACTAAACTCAATGCAAAGATTGATATTCTCTATTCAGAAATGGTTTAAGTTGATATAATTCAAGTTTTGTTCGATAGATATTATAATATGGGCCATGGTTTCCAAATTTAATAACAAGTAATCTTTATTCTGTATCTTCCTAAAATTGTACTAGTATTTTATCATGTAGGCGAAGAAGATTCTATGACTGCAGCTATTCTCGTAACGTATAACAGTATAATGTATGGTAATGCAGCCATGACGTGTTGGCATGACGAATGGCAAATTGGTGATTGGATCACATTACTTCAGGCAGAAATGATTGTAGTAGATTATTCCAACTTGTATAGCTGAAATCGTTGACCATAGATCTATTTGACTAACGACTAAATCCTCGTTCCAAATCATATATATTAGAATATTACATAATTTAACACCCGGGGAACAAAACTGAACTTTGATATGAATAAATAATTATTTTTGAGATGGTACACCAAACATATTACACAATATACCATTCTCTTAAGACGACTTTTGTTTGTCAACGGCCTCACAAGCCACAAATGAAACACGAAAAAACATTTTTACTTTTTGTCGTTTCATATTGGAAAGGACAAATCAAAGAAGACTAAAATTAGATATTACATATTCACTCTCAAATAATTAATGATCACTCCCTTTTAAGTGTGTTGTATGTATAGTGAAAAAATTCAAGAGAGAAAAAAAAAAGGAAAAAAGATCATGAGAAAATATTTTACCAACAAGAAATAAAAAACAATTGAATAGAGAGCTAAAATTGAGAGGAATAAGCGAAACCTCCTTTTTGCCCTCCTTGAAACTGAGACCGACTTAGCCCACTCGCTTCCAACATACGGTTCCACTCACGCGCCTCCGCACCTTCACCGAACTCCCTTTCTCCGCCTCTTATACTCTGCAGAATCTTCGCCGCCTTCTCCTTTAACCGTGCGCTTCCGCTCTGACTCTCCACCATTTCCGTTAAAATCTCCTCCAAACCTGCCTCACTAGCCAATCCTCTAAACCTTATATTCCCAACACTCAGCGTCAACAAAGCCCCCACGCAATTCTCACGCGCCGCCGCCTCTGATTCGCCTCCTCCACTTTCTCGAAGTTTCCCAACCAGTATCGCCACCCCGTTCCCTTCAAGCATAGCTCCTTTCCCTTCCGAGCAAGCCGCTAAGTTACAGAGTAACAAAAGAATCCGGCTCGCCGATTCACCGGATCTGATCATAGACAGCATCATTGGAACCGCACCGGCTCGAACCAGCCTATTTCGGTTGTTAGGGATTAGCGACAAATGGTAAAGCGCAAGCGCCGCATCTTGACGCGCTCTCTCGCTCTCTGATAATCGGAGAACATGTAGTAGCGGCTCCACCGCACCGAGAACTCCGATCACCATCTTGTTCTCTTCTTCAACAGCTAAACTGAACAAAGCTCCGACGACGTGTTCTTGCGCCTCCGTTGATCCTGATTTCAAAACATCGATCAACAGAGGAATAAATCCTGACCGTACGATTTTCAATTTGTTCGGTTTCTCTAACGAAAGGTTGACCAACGATGCGGCGGCGTTGGTTTGAACGATTTTGTACCGTGAAATTATCAGAGACCGGAGTAAAGAGAGAATCCGATCTGTACAAAGCGAAATCCTCAAGCTCTCGTTTGATCTCGTCGTCTTCCTTAACAGAATCAAACCTTGCTCGTGATCAATTGTGTTTGTACTTCTCAATTTGTTGTAGATCTCTTCTTCTTCCGGTGACATCGGAGGAAAAGACGAATAATCCGGTGAAGAGAATGAGCTTGGATTTTGATTTCCGGCGAAAGCTTCCGAGGAAGGAGAGAACAGTGAGTGACTAACGGGTCGGGTTTGGTGATGTGGAAGCGAAGTGCTCGACGATATTGAGTTTCTTGACCGAGATCGAATCGCTCCCATCATGGAATCATAATCCGATGGACAGTTCTCTGCTACCGGAGGTAAAATCTCCGATTTAGAGACCCGATGACGCGAAACCGGAACCGTATCCATACGGGTACGAACAACACCTTCGACGTAACCGTAATCAGGAGGACGTGGATGCTCCAATTTGTTTCTATCGCACCAGCTGAGAATAGTTGATTTCATGGCGAGATTGGGAATAACAGTTGATAAATCAGGTTGTGTACCCTCGACAAGCGTCGGAGCAAACCCGAGATTCCGGCAAACTTGGACGGAGATACGTTCAAATGTCTGACCTGAAGCGACGACAACGGGATCGGACATTAAAAAACCGGTGATGGGACAGAGGAACTCTGTTGGAGTTTCGCCGGGATTGTGTTGTGGCATAGTTGTGGCGGAGGCTGAGCGGTTATGGTTAAAGGAGAACCATTTGTGTCTACCGGTTTCGCCCATTTTCGGAGACAGACCTTGAAGAAGAGAAACGATTCTGAGAGGTTTTGGTGTTGTAAGAGAAATGTTTGACTTCAACTTTGAGGTTTGTTTCTGTCTTTGAGCCAAGTTCAAGAGATTCTCTGGTTTGATACTAACAAACAAAGTCTCAACAAAATTTTATTTTTTACTCTTTTTAACAGAATCAGTAAATACAACAATGATTATGCTAATCATCAGATATATTGACCAACACAAATGAATGATTTATAGGATATTCGGATTTTTTTTTACTAAATTTTTTTTATGAAACGAAAACAATATTACTGATTTTCTGAGGTAAGTTAACCAAACCTTTCATTCTTTTAATATGTATGGATACAATCACAACTCGTTTATTCAAGAAGTGTTTTTTTTTTTAATTATCTTGTTTGAATTGGTGAAATTTCATTATCTTACTCGCATGAACCAATCCATAGTTGATTTACAATATCTTCTTCTTCTTTTCTTTTTTTTTTTCAAATTTACAGTATATTCAACTAGAAAAAAATCCAAACAATTTTGAAAATTTGATAATTGCCATCGTGTGGCTACGTTTCTCTTTGACAGTTTTTGTTTCCACAAAAAAAATTAGACCATTGAATAAATCTTATAGTGGACCAAGAAAGGGTTACCAGGGAGAGGAATAGATGTTTCTATAGATTATGTACAAATTGTTTTTGGATGAGTTATAATTATTATAAGCATGATATAAGTAATTCTTATTGACGAAAATAAACAAATTAAACTGATTCATGCACAGCATCATCAGCTGATGACAGTACAAGGCGTGTTACAAACCCGTTAAACAAGAAAATGTATTGAAACTAAGATTTTTTCATAGTTCGATTGTTTGACTAAATTTTTTAAAAGAAAAAGTCTTCTTCTTTCTGTTTTTTTCCCTCTGAGATATATGATTCAAACAAAAGGTCTAGAGGCAATGGAGAAATCAATACCAAAAGAAAATAAAAAATAAAACCAACGTCAAGCTCAATGTAGACATCATTTTGGACGCATGATGCTTTAAAGAATAAGCCAAAACCCGTTCAAAGGTCCAATGCGGATTGCTAACATAAACCTCAAACACCCAATATAACATGTAATAATTTACTAAATATAATACATGTAATAAAAATTAACACAAAATATATACATAAGAGTTTATGTTTTTAAGATCATAAAAATATAGCATGTTGTTGATATCAAGGCAAAACAAGAGAATCTTGCTTCTAGAGTTAAAGAATAGAGAAAATCTCTGAGTCAAGTCAAGCAGAGTTTTCAGTTAACAGCAAGAAGGCTTGAATTAAGAAAGAAAAAAACGTGGTCCAAAACCAAATAAAGCCCAAGATGGAAAAAACTCTGCTTGAAATCAAAGTTTTGACTGATTTTGCACTCCAACGGAAACCTGCAATATCAAACAAAATAAAAGGAATATCAGAGCTGGCTAAGAACAGTACGACCTTCAGCATCACAATGCAAAACATGTTCAATGCACTAAAAGAGTAAAGCGCGTGATAAAAGAAAAAGTAAAGTTACAGCTAAGATAACGCAGCTATAAAATCTTATCATTTGAGAATTGTAATTTAGTTAAGTGTATAGAAGACACAAACATATAATAGCTAAGTTCTTAAGTTGAAATGAATCAATAAAATGAAATATTCATCTTCTTCAAAGCTTTAAGCTTACTTTCATGGTATCAGAGCCATGGCTCTAGAATCTTATTCTCAACCATCTTTGAACATTGTTAATTGCGTTACAATCAAGCTCACCGAGAGAAATTATATTCTATAAAAGACTCAGTTTGAGACGTTTCTATCTGGCCAGGGTTTGCTTGGTTTCATCAATGGAGCTACACCAGCTCCACTACAGAGCCTTCCATTTCCTGCAATCAATGGTACGAAAAATGACACGCCAAATCCAGATTATCAGATTTGGGTCCGAATATATCAAGGTTTGAAGTCGTGGTTGCTGGGTTTATTCTCTGCGGACATTCTCAGCATCGTGGTTAACTGTCTTACCTCAAAGGATGCTTGATGGGCTTTAGCAAACCACTTCAACAGAGTCTCCTCCTCAAGATTCTTCGAGCTTCAGAGAAAACTGCAGACTATCACCAAGCTAAACAAAACCATGTCTGAGTATTTGAGAGAGATAAAAGACGTTTGTGATCAGCTTTCATCTATTGGAAGTCCTGTTATGGAAAAGATGAAGATCTTTCCTGCGTTACAAGGTCTGGCAAGAGAGTCTGAACCAATTAAAACGAGCATTAAAGGACAAATGGATGTTGTACCAAGTCCAACGTTTGAAGATGTGGTTCCAAAGCTCACGAATTTCGACAACAGACTTCAAGGATATGAAGAGGTTTCACAGTTTCACCACATCTTGCTTTTAATGTGACCAGATCGAACAACAAATGTTTCAATGATTGAAAGCAACAACAACAAACGTTAAGGAAGTAATATATTTGGAAGTAACTGAGGAAGAATAAGAGGAGCATTCTCAACCAGTGGTCAAGGTTTTCATCAACAAATCTCATCTTCTGATGGCTCACAGAGTTCTTACAGTAATGAGGATAGACCTATGTGCCAGATTTGTGGAAAAATGGGTCATCGTGCTCTAAAATATTGGCATAGGTTTGATAACTCATATCAATCTGAGGACGTGCCTGCTGCTTTAGCCGCTCTACATATCACTGATGTTACTGAAGCTTCAGGAAATGAATGGTAACCTGACTCTAGTGTAACGGCTCACATCATAAACTCTACTCAAAGACTTCAACAAGCTCAGTCATATCAGGGTTTAGATACAGTTCTAATAAGAGATGGGAATTTCTTACCAATAACACATAATGGTTCAGCGAACTTGCCATCTACTTCAGGTAATCTTCCTTTAAAGGATGTATTAGTGTGTCCTGACATTGCTAACTAGTTACTTTCAGTATCTAAACTCACCTCAGATTATCCATGCACTGTTAAGTTTGATGCTAACGAGGTTCATGTTAAGGACAAGAAAACAAATAAATTGTTGACAATGGGAAGAAACAATAAGAGATTGTATATTCTGCAAGACTCCAAGTTTCAAGTGTTCTACTCAAATCAGCAACAGTCTGCAAGCTTTGATGTGTGGCACAGAAGACTTGGTCATCCAAGTGACAAGATCCTCTTACAACTTTATCAAAATAAGTTAGTCTCAATAAGCTTTCTCACAACATGTGTGAAGCATGTCAGTTAAGGAAGAATAATCGTCTATCTTTTTCAGCTTCTAGTTTTTCTGCTTCAAATCCCTTAGAGAGGATTCATTGTGATCTCCGGGGACCTGCTCCAATAATGTTAGTTCAAGGGTTTTGTTACTATGTAATCCTCATTGAAAACTTCTCAAGATTTAGTTGGTTTTACCCGCTAAAGAATAAATCAGATTTCTATTCAATATTCATTATGTTTCAGAAACTAGTTGAAGCTCAGTTCAAAACAAAGATTAGAATTTTTCAGTGTGATGGTGGAGGAGAATTTATGAGTAAAAGTTTTCTACAACACTTACAAGATTCTGGGATCAAACAGTTCATTTCTTCCCCTCACATTCCACAACAAAATGACTTAGCAAAAAGGAAGCATAGACATATAACAGAATTGGGTTTATCGATGATGTTTCAGAGTCAAACTCCTCATAAACATTGGGTTGATGCTTTCTTCACTGCAAACTTCTTAATAAATCTCTTGCCATCAAGTGTTACTGACAACAATGAAACTCTTTTTGAAGTTCTGAATGGTAAAGCACCTGAGTATACAGCGTTGAGAACTTTTGGGTGTGCCTGCTTCCCAACATTACGAGACTATGCTGAAAATAAGTTTAATCCTAAATCTCTTAAATGTGTCTTCATGGGGTACAATGAAAAATACAAAGGCTACAGATGTTTATATCCTCCAACAGAACGTGTTTATATTAGCAGACATGTTCTTTTTGATGAAAATGATTTTCCATTTGGAGGAGTATACAAACAACCACAAGCTCAAAGAAAAACATTGCTGATTGAAGCTTGGCAAAAGAGTCTGCCTCCAGTGTCAGAGTCTACACAAAGTGAGAATGAGACTACAATGTTACAAGGGTTTATGCCTTCAGTGGTAGAACCGGTAGTAGTCTTTCAATAAGCAGAATCAGGAAACGCTGCAGACGAAACAGCAAATAAAGCACCTATTGTTTATTAGACAAACAGAGAAGAAGAAGAAGTACCAAACATTGACGAGGAGAGAGTACTGGGTGTACAACAAGCTTAGATCTTGCTTCTATAGGCAACAACTCTCTTCCTCTATTAAATGAATCTGGTACTTCTCACACTACATCCAAATCAATTCATCTAATGATCACAAGGTCTAAAATGGGAGTAAGAAAACCAAATCCAAGATATGCGTTGTTAACAAGAAAAGTATCATATACACAACCTAAGACAGTAACAGAGGCGTTGAAAGATCCAAAATGGACTGCTGCAATGGAAGAAGAGTATGATAATTGTTTTGAAACAAAAACATGGTCATTGGTCCCTGCTAATCTAGACATGAATATACTAGAAAACAAGTGGATCTCCAGAATAAAACTGAATGCTGATGGGAGTTTGGATAAATTAAGAGCAAGATTAGTAGCACAAGGTTTCAATCAGGAAGAATGGATAGACTATTTGGAGACATACAGCCATGTGGTAAGATCTGCAACGGTGAGGTTAGTTCTGCATATAGCTACAATCATGAGTTAGAATGTGAAACAAATGGATGTGAGAAATGAGTTTCTGCATTGTGATCTTATTGAAATTGTATATATGAAGCATCCGGTTGGATTTATAGACAAAAGAAAACCTGATCATGTTTGTCTACTACATAAATCTCTATACGGTCTGAAACAATCACCAAGAGCGTGGTTCGATAAATTCAGTAATTTTCTAATGGAGTTTGGATTCACTTGCAGCCTTAGAGGTCCATCTCTGTTTGTGTACATTCACAACAAAGATGTTATCTTACTGCTTTTGTATGTTGATGATATGGCAATAATAGGAAATGATTCTCCAGCAATGAAGAGGTTCTTTCAAGAAATAAAAAAGCAATTTCGGATGAAAGACATGGGTCAGCTTCATTACTTTCTAGGCATTCAAGCACAATTTCATGCAGAAGGATTGTTTTTATCTCAGCAGAAGTATGCAGAAGATCTATTAGCAATAGCTGCAATGAGTGACTGTCAACCAATGCCAACCCCTTTGCTTCTTCAATTAGAGAAATTTGCAATGGGAAAAAAAGAAAATAAGTTGTTCTCAAACCCAACATATTTCAAAAGGTTAGCCGGTAAACTTCAATATCTTACACTTACAAAACCAGACATACAATTCTCAGTAAATTATGTGTGTCAAAAGATGCATGCTCCGTTAGTTAGAGACTACAAGCTGCTAAAAAGAATTATGGGATATGTGAAAGGAACAGTTACAATGGGAATTACGTTCAGCAAAAATACAGATTGTACATTGAGCGCATATAGTGACAGTGATAATGCAGGTTGCAGAGTCACAAGAAGATCAAGAGGAGGGTTTTGCACCTATTTTGGTAACAACTTAATCTCGTGGCAATCAAAGAAGCAACCCATTGTGTCAAAAAGTTCTACTGAAGCATAATACAGAACCTTGTCTGAAGTTGCTTCTGAAATAAAGTGGATTGGTAATGCTCTTCGAGATGTTGGTGTTCCTCTGATGATTACACCAATCCTTTTCTGCGACAATCTTTCAGCCGTTTACCTTACAACAAACCCAGCCTTCCATGCTCAGACCAAACATTTTGATAATGATCATCACTATGTGAGAGAAAGAGTGGCACTTGGAACTCTGATTGTTAAACATATCCCTGGTTATCATCAAATTGCAGATATCTTTACAAAGTCTCTCCCAGCTGCCTCATTCTGCTAATTAAAGTTCAAACTTGGTGTTTCGGAACCTCCAACACTAAGTTTGAGGGGGGCTATCAAGGCAAAACAGAAGAATCTTGCTTCAGGAGTTAAAAAACAAAGAAAACTTCTGAGTCAAACAGAGTCTTCGGTTAATAGCAAGAAAGCTTGGGTTAAGAAAGAAATAAACGTGGTCCAAAACCAAATGAAACCCAAGATGGAAAAGACTCTGCTTGAAACCAAAGTTTTGACTGATTCTGCACCCCAACGGAAACCTGTAATATCAGACAAAATAAAAGGAATATCAGAGCTAGCTAAGAATGGTACGAGCCTCAGCATCACGACGCCAGACAGGTTCAATGCACTAAAGGAGTAAAGCGCGTGATAAAGAAAAAAGTAAAGTTATAGTTAAGATAACGCAGCTGTAAAATCTTATCATTTGAGAATTGTAATTTAGCTAAGTCTATATAAGACACAAACATATAATAGCTAAGTTCTTCAGTTGAAATGAATCAATAAAATGAAATATTCATCTTCTTCTTCAAAGCTTTAAGCTTACTTTCAGTTAAAAACTCACGTGCGACAGAAATATGCTACAAATTTATTTATGTTTTTTTTTAAAGAAAATTCATGTTTTATGCCATCATCATTTACAGCAAACCTCTTAAAACTCTAAAACTCAAACTACTGTTGACGACCTAGTGGGCAATATTGATTGCATGTTCTTGTTTGCCAACAGTGAGGCAATATTATTTTAATTTTAAAAGTTGAAGCTTTCTTGAAAAGTTTGTTTTATGATTCAAACTACATGGCGACAACAAATCGATCTATATGATGTTTATTTGATAAAAAAAAAATTACAATAAAGTTATATGGCTCTTTCTTTGGCCAGATAAGGCAAGTCTTTGACAGAAAATCAAGGCAAGTGCTGTACATAAATGTTTTTAAAATGAAGTGACTAAAAACAAGTTTCTAGCATTTTTTTTTTGTCAAACTGTTTCTCGCAATTTTAAACTAAGCATACATATTGTAATCGTTCCATTTCTGGCCCAAATATACATTTACTTCATCTGATCCTACATTCATAAGGTTGGTTTTGTGTGTCTGAGATTCTTTAGACATTCAAGAATACGTGTTCTACTCGCTCTTATACAAACAAAAAAAAGTTCAAGTTGACATTCTATGTTTAGAGAAAATTTGGTTGAGAGAATTCGGTTTCTATGGAAAAATCTCATGTAAAATGTAACACGAACACGTGAAATCCAGAAAACACACCACCGATGTGTTCTGAAAAATTTCGAATGTTAAAACGAGTAAAAGAGACTTAGACTTCCTATTGAATTTTTTCTTCTTCCAAATTTCATAATAAAATCATGAATAAATTATTTTACCATTCTGCAATAAGTTATTTAGTTATGTAGAGTATTAATGAAAATTTTATATTGCATTTGTAAATGGGTATCGCTGGCTAGAAGCGCAATAATAATATTCATCAAATAGAACTTTTTCATCATAGTTTGGTACTCTGTTTATGTTTAGAACTTCTAAATTTGTTCCGAAGTGACAAAAAAAAAAAGATATAAGCGATGTTTTTGTCCGGTTCAAATGTGTGGGTTGATTTGGTTCTGTATATTTCCGAACCGGGTAATGTCAAATGGTCCTACGACGTCGTGTAAGTTTAGTTCGTTTTTTCTGAGAACGCAGTCGAGGGGCGATCATCAAAGCGAGAAGAGAAGGAAAAAAAGAAAGGATCTTCCATGGGCGATCTCTGAGATCCCCACTAACCAAACACAAAAACCCATCTGGTAATTTCAATTTGAATCCTGTTCGAGATTTATCTCGACCACCTGATCTGGTAAGCTCGATCTTCTGAAGTCACGCTTCTCCTTTTAACTTTTGGGGGAAATTTACCCTTTTTCCAGATTTCAATCAGTTAAAAAAAAAAAAAAATCTAAAGAGCTCGAAATGGTGCTGGTATTAGCATTGGGTGATTCCCATGTACTCTTTAGAGCGGCTAGGTTTGAATATTTGTGTTAAATTACATCTGGGTTTTGTCCTATATGTGTCAAACCATGTTTGATTTGCACTAAATCTGATTTAGGCTCGATTTTAGTGATAAGAAGAAGCACTTTAGAGTTTTAGTCAACTGAAACTTGAAACGGAAGACAATTTTATTGGAAGTAGTGATTTTAAAAGAAGGATTTTGGAAACTATTCATCATTGCATCGTTAGATTTCATTGAATTGTTGGTTCTTGATCTGTTTCTCAGCCCACATTCTTTATGCTCAGTGTCACAAGTGACAACTTTTGATCTTGATTTGGAAACATTTGTTGTTGATATTATTAGCTTGCTAAACCTTTGTCTCGCTCATGGATATGGTTTTCAATGTACCTTTATTTTTATGATGATGATGTACAACTTCTTTGATTGGCTTTGAAGGTTTTTCTTCTCGTGAAAGTTTGAAATGGTGCTGGTATTGGCATTAGGGGATCTCCATGTACCCCATAGAGCGGCTGATCTACCTCCCAAGTTCAAATCAATGCTTGTCCCTGGGAAGATTCAACACATCATCTGTACTGGAAATCTCTGCATCAAAGTAGGTTTTTTTTTCTTTCAAATTTTTTAATCTTTTCAACTTGGTTATGCTTTATTTTGTTTCATGAAATGTCCTTCTGGGTTCGTTCTTTCTGAAGTAATTTTTTTCTGGGATTCTTATATATGAGGAAGAAAAGAAAATTCAGACCGAGAGTAGACTCTAAATTCAAGCTTTATATTATGATTTTATCTGATGCAATCCTACTCTTAAGTTTATCCTGTATTGGGTTGTTCAGAATTACTTTCTTACTTGGTTGTGTGAAAATTACGAAAAAGGGACTCAATGGTGAATGTTCATTTCATGTATTCTACTCGGAGCTTGTTCAGTATCTGCTGGATTGTGTAGAGTTTAATTCCTACCTGTTAGTGTGAGAGTCGTGTAAAATGGGAAGAGAATTCTGTTACAGTTTTGGTTTGATTAGTATTAGTTTTAAATTTACGTGTGACGATGAAAATTTGCAAAGTGATGAGTCAATTATGAGAATTCAATGATGTTATTTTAGGTGGAAGATGAGTTAAAGTAGTTTTTGAGGTGCTTTGTTGATAACCATTTTAGAGGAGTTACAGACCTGATTTTCTCTTATTCTGTGAACTCTTTTCTGGTTCATGTTTGTTGTAAGCTTAACATCTTTTGACTGTTTTAGGAAATCCATGACTACTTAAAGACTATCTGCCCTGATTTGCATATAGTTCGAGGGGAGTTTGACGAAGATGCAAGATACCCTGAGAGCAAAACCTTGACTATCGGGCAATTCAAGCTGGGACTGTGCCACGGCCACCAGGTTCAGAATTTTCTTCCCTTGCACATTTCATTATGAGCTTTACGAGTTAGATGCTAGCCTTTGCAGCATATAGATAATCCTTTGAATCATACATCATCTGTATATCGGAATTTTCAGTCTGGATAACTGAATTTTGCTTGCCTTTACCTCATTGCTTTGTTGGTGTGTGACCCTACCCAGTGAGTTTCAGAGTTTGTTCGCTTTTTGTTATTTGCATGATAGCTGACTGACAATATTCATCATATCCATCTCTCTACATCTACATTTTCATTAGGTAAACATTGATAAAATTGCTTTTGTCTAGAAGCTTCTAGTCTGCACTTACCTTTTCTATTTATGATAAAGATCTGTGCTGTAGATTAGTAAGCGGGTAAAGTCTAGGATTTGAAAAGTTTCAGCACCGTTGATTTCTATGTCAATATTTTAGACTAATATCTATGAAAGAGATGTCTCCTCTAGGTTCGTTTCCAATTCTTGTCGTCATGAAAATATATTTTCTGGCTCATCCATGTTCCTTAGTTAAGTTAAAGAACTTATGTGGTGCGGGTTATTTGCAGTGATAATGAAAAAGAGTTTCTCTGTTTGTGTTGTACAGGTGATCCCATGGGGTGATCTAGACTCACTAGCCATGCTTCAGAGACAACTCGACGTGGACATACTTGTAACAGGCCATACCCACCAGTTCACAGCCTACAAACACGAGGGAGGAGTGGTGATTAACCCGGGCTCTGCAACTGGAGCTTATAGCAGCATAAACCAAGATGTTAACCCCAGCTTTGTTCTTATGGATATCGATGGTCTTCGAGTGACAATCTATGTCTATGAGCTTATCGATGGAGAGGTTAAAGTCGACAAGATTGAGTTCAAAAAGACCTCCACTACCAACTCTGCTCCTTAGTGCATTAAAAAACCTTAACCAGTGTTTATGTTTTTCGTCTGATGGAATCACTCAAATTTGGAACTTTCTTGTGAAAATAATGTTTTAAAGAATTGAAAATTTGGACCACCGAGAACAATGTTTTGCAAGTCTTGTAGACTTTGGTTCATGTCTGTGTACAGAGAAAATTCTATTTGTGGCTCTTTGTTGTCTGAAAAAGCTGTCTTTCTATGGTATTTAGATTATTATTTTTAATTAAAGGAAACATTTATAATTCTCTCACAGACAATATTTAAAATTTTGATACTACTAAATTTATAGAGAATCCTATGATTTATTGACGTCGGCGAATTATTCATCTTGAAAAAAAGAGATTTCCACAGAATAAATCGATCCCCAAAATAACTCGGGAACATCAAAGTCCTAAACCCGATCCGACCCGACCCGAATACTCAATGAGCAGTGAACCGGAAGAGCATAACATGCAAATAGCTCTCTCCAGGATTCACAATCTGGGATGGAAAATTCTTGTGATTCACCGAATCTGGGAACCCTTGCGTCTCCAAACATAAACCGGCGTATTTTTCATAAACCGTACCACCTTTTCCAAAGACACGTGTCAGCATATTACTCGTGTAAAATTGAACACCTGGCTGGTTCGTCCACAGCTCCATTTTCCTCCCTGTAACTGCCTCCGAAACAACCGCCGTCTTTCTCAGATGCTTCCCGACGGTTCCGTCGATGACGTAATTGATATCGTAACCGCCGGGTAATTCGTGGATCCGGCTTCCGATCTCGTGAGGCTCGAGGAAATCGTAAGGAGTTCCGGTTACGGAAGTGATTTCGCCGGTGGGGATGAGTTTATCGTCGACGGGAGTGATTTTTCCGGCGAGAAGTTGGATTTTGTGGGAGAGGATGTCGCCGGAGTTGTGTCTGTGGAGGTTCCAGTAAGTGTGGAGAGCTAAGTTGATTGGTGTGGGTTTGTTGATTGGTTTTGCCTCCATTTTTACACCGAGTTTGTTTTCTCCGATCAACATGTACGTCACTTTCACCGTCACGTTTCCGGGAAAACCTGAGAAATTATTTTTACATTTATATGAATTTAAATGTATGACAAAATAAAATAAAAATCTTAAGTGCTTGTATCTGTAAAACCTATATATATATATATATCATTTTCGAAAGAATATATTATGGTTGTTGAGAAAAAGAGAGAATAATTTTTGTTGGTAAACTAAAGAGAGAAATATTATGAGTAAAAAAAGTAAATACGATCTATATTTTTTGTTTTACCTTCTTCACCGTCGAAGCTGTTGTATTTGAAAGTAATGTGGCTAGTGGGAACATAATTATGGACTGACCAAATTACATCGCCGAATCCCTTTGAACCACCTGATTTGGGGGAAGAAAACATTATCAACATTTATAAATATACTATATGAAATAGCCAAAAAGATAAATGAAATAATGCAAAAAACAATACATGTGAATAAAAATTACCATGGAGAGTGTTATGGCCTTCGTTGGGATCGGTTTTGTACAATTGACCATTTAACTTGAATTGAGCACCTCCAATTCTATTAGCCACTCTTCCAACAATTGCTCCAAAATAAGTTGTGTCATTCTATAAAAAATAAAAATCCAAAATCCGAAAATTATATTAAAAACTGAATTTTTTTATTCTTTCTCACAATAAAAATATAACTGATTATATAACGTACACCATCACGTTGGTCATGCTATATAATAATATAAATTTAAGTAATAACCAAAAACTATTTATCTTTTTTAATAAGTGGATACTGAATCTCGTGACGATCTTAAAAGTAGATGCTTTTTCAGCCGAACATCGAGTTCTATGCAAACGAATGTTAAAAAAGAAAAAAAAATGAAAACAAGAAAAACAATTTCACATTAATATAAATAAAAAGAAAAAAATGCTTTTTTTATTTGTTTTTTTATCAAGAAATAAATCTTTAACAAAAAAAAGAATGAAAATGAAATTACCTTGTACCCATCAACAGAATCAAATCCAAGAACAACATCATCTCGTTTTCCTAAATCATTAGAAGAAAACAAAAATCAGATTTAACACACAAAAAAAATGGAAAAGAGACTCAAGAGGAGAGAAAGAAAGAGACCATGTCTGTCAGGGAGGAGAAGAGAGGTCATGACAGCACCATAGTTAGTGAAGGTAACAGTGAAGCTTCCTCTGCTGAGTTTATAGGTTTGGATCTTCTTATTTTCTTTACATGAACTGTTATTAACACAACTTAACAACACCATTAAAACATAAACACCCACTAACGACGATGGCTTCTTCGCCATTTTTGTCAGATCAATCAAGATTGATGTGTGAATAGAGGGAAATGGGAAAAGAGAAAGAGAAAGAGAAAGTTTGGAATTTTCTTCTTTGTAATATGTGTATGTATTTGTATCCTATTTATATTAGTGTAGATGAGATAGATGATACCTATTAATTTAGATTCAAGACGATATTATAGTCTGACTTTTCTATTTAGGACTTTTCAATTAAAAAAATGTAGGATTTCTTTTCTTTTTAGTATTTAATTTTCTATATTTTTAAATTTGATGCATTTTTGAGTGTTTTCAGTGTCTTGTATTTTTGGGTAAACATTAAATTTTAAGGTGTATGTTTGACTGTTTATTTTGAAACTTCTATTCAATTTTTTTTTTCAAGAATAGTTGTGGTGTATTTAAGTATATAAGTTTTTTTAAATCTCTTTCTGAAATTTCTCTTGTCTTTTTTATTGAGTTTGGTAAGCGTGCGTGCTCTGGTAGACACAAAAATGTCGCATTCTTATATGCTTAGCCTCGGACCACTTGCCAAAACTACACAATTTTTCTCTCTGCCAATGGGGTTAATTTATTGAACTAGATTCGTGCTAGTAATTAGTACAGTAATTATCTTGTTTTGAAAAATCTATCGTAAATTAAATTGTGTTTACTTGTAAATTAGTAGTTTCCATTTGGACACCACTCGTTGAAGATTTCAACTATTTAATTTTGATTAAAAAAAAAAAAACAAAGAGCAGAAAGTAGAATTGGATAGGGGCAAAGCAGAGTTAAGAAAAGGAGAGAATAAACGGATAAGATTCCGAGACTCCACATACTTTTGTGAAACTCATAAATCAATAACTAACGATAAAGACTATCATTGTTCTCCTTTTTAGAAAAGAAAGCTCGTATTAACTAATTATGGAAATAAATGATGCTATCATGTAATGTGTAAGCTAGATTTTGTTTTTAAATTTTGAGTTGGGTTTCGTATTTCATATGGAAACAAATAGTATGTTTCAAGTTGAAAAACGTTTGTGTATTGTTTTCTGGCACCTTTACTCCCTTCATCTGCTGTTGTAAATAGAGATTATTTTTTCAAGAGTATGTAAACTGTTGATCTATTGGTAAAATGGTAGATCAATGTTTTAAGACTTATACATAATATTTTATACTAGTATTCAGTTTCCAGATAATGTTAATTTATTAATATTTGCCTATTAGTTTATATGCCATTATCCTTGGAGTGCTGACATTTTGTCTTATATCTAATTTTCTAGTGTAGCCGAATGGGAGTAAAATAAAACTATATAGTTTTTAAATGAGAAATTATCCAGACAACAAAATGTAAGTTCATAATATTATAACTGAGTACCTCAGAAGTGTCACATCCAAATATCCAAAACGACAAGATGAATCATATATGATTAAAAAATAGGTTTAGTTGTTATACTAGTTGACATAAACAAAGGTTTTCTTGTTTGCACAATCTGCGAGACATGTTAGCATTTTGAATCACCATTTAACAATTTTGCATTAATTGGGCTTTGTATTTAAACATTTCCCACTTGGGGCTCCTTGAGTTTTATTTCAGCCACTAGGATCACAAGATTTTGCCCCACTAAAACTAGCCCTGGAATAAAGGCTAACGATAACACTGTGACATGAGACGTCTAATTAAGTCATTGCAACATGTGCTTTATATCTTTTATATTAAGAGCATAAGTGGCTAGAGAGAATTATATCAAATATAGTTTGTGACTTTGAGCTTGATCAAGAGAAAACATTGAAAGAGTTGCTAATTAAGAAGTTTGAGCAACCTTTACAAATACATCTTCAAGAGTTGTGTCTGCAAGTCCCCAAGCAAACACCGGAAACATCATCTTCGCCTTCTCACTGCCTGAAATACCTCAGCGATCTTCACCTCCTTTTTTGGCAGCTCAAACTTCTGAGTCCCTGCGGTTCGATATATCTTCTTTGCATTCTCTGAGATGTTATCCACTAATTTCTCCACTTCTTGCTCGTGTTCTTCTTAAGTTGTCACATTAATACATAGGATCCTCCATATCTACCCTTCAACTGTCATTAAGGTTTAAGTTAAAGCTTTCTTCTTTGGATTTTTTTTTCTGATGAATTTCAATATTATATTGGCTCAAGTTCATGTTTTGAACAGTAGCCGTTAATACAGTTATTTTCTGTTTCCAACACTTAAGTATATAAGATGTGTTTTAGTTATACCTCCTTTGGATTGCCAATGCATTGCAAACTACCATCCACAAAAATTCCAAGACGATCACATAAAACTTCAGCTTCTTCCATTGAATGTGCTGAAACATAAAACCATAGCTGAAGTATTTACTTTGTATGAAAACCTTATGAGGCAGAGCAAAAAGGAGATAAGAAGCTTAGAAGACTCTACTGGTGAGTATTATCGCTCCTTTTCGCTTAGCTCGTTTCACTAATTCCATAAACTCTTCCTGGAGGCTGGATCAAGTCCGGTACTTGGCTCATCCATGTAAACAACCTTGACATAGTTCCTCAAAGGACTTATTAAAATATCGTATCATATGGATCTTAGATAGCAAGAGAGGTTTCAATTTGCTTTAGGGCTTCCTATAAGAGAAATGGCGACACTTAGCCGTCTCTTCATCCCTCCGCTGTATTTAACTACTTTCTTGTCGCCAGTTTCTACATGGAAAAGGTTGACACTGCGAAGCGACTATTCGACAGCCTAAACCCCGAGAAAACTCATCGTTTTTTCTTTTCTTTATACATTGTTATCCACAAACCAACCAGGTTAAAACATGATAAAACTTACATGTGTTAAGATAAGACCTTGAGATTCTTGAGCCTTCCATCAGATGTTCCCTTCCACTCAATTTCTCCCACAGGAGACTGCAAAAAAAAATTCAATGAAATGAACTAAGAAGCAAGGCAGCCTCAAAGTAAAGAAAGAAACAGAAATTATAATTATAGATTAATTACTCATGTTGTGGACATACTATCCATATCGGTTAGTATGTCAAGACCTTGGACAAATGCTGTGCCAGACGATGGTTTAATGATTCCTGTCATCTACACAGAACATTAGAATGCCAAAATCATTAACAAGGAACCTTATTAGGCAAAGGATCAATAGATAAGAACCATATACGGACCATGTTGATGAAAGAAGTTTTGCCTGCTCCGTTAGGACCAAGCATGCCAAAGCATTCTCCTTGAGGTAAAGCAAGAGATAATCCTCTAACCGCAAGTTTGTGAGGATTCCCGTCCTTACCCGAGTACACCTTCTTGAGATTATTGCATAAAACCGCGCAGTTTCTAGTTGATTCAAGTAGATGCTGCTCTACTTTCTCCCTCTGACACCAAAAAAAGATGAATCCAAATCTCACTCAGCATTGTTAATATTGAAACTGAACTTGATCTTGTATCATTCTTTACCTCTTGACACACATCTGGCTTTTCCATTTCGACGACAACTTTGGAAGTTTGGCTCCGAGAAGTGAAGTGATGTTGTTTCTTCTTTGAAGAGCTTTGTAGGAAGAAGAATGGATGTTTCTTGGATTAAGTTATTTGATCAATGTAATATGCTGAAACAAGAAGCAACAGCCACTCAATGAGCATGATACAAGTAACTTCTTTCATTCCACTATCAAAATCTCTCCATCTCATTCCATCAATCCCGCGGTAATCTCCCACAAAAGCAGATTGAGATAACTCATATAGCCCGTGGTATAAAGAAAATCCAGGGTATAACTCCATTGCAATGACCCATCCTCCTAGAGAAAAAATCACATGAATCATAATAAATGTAGCAAAAAGTTTGATTCGGGTTTAAGAACTTACTTGGGAAGAGAGGATCTTCCAAGAAGAATTGGAAAAGAAAGATTCCTAAGAGCCCGGTTCCAAAGACATATATGTATGCTATCACTGAAATCTCAAATAAAAGTGTAACAATTGTGATCATCATTTTGACAAATCTCGAACCAAAGCCGCGATGATATATACAGTACCTGTAGCAGTTTTAACATCTGAAAACATTGCAGATGCTAAAAAGGCGACTGATATTTGAAGATTTATGCATATCAGGAAGAAGACAAGTTGGATACTATAATCATTAAGCCTGAAGAAGTTTAACCCTGCAGAAAAGTAAAAAAAAAGCATCAAGAACTAATAAGGAACATAAAAAGATTTAGAGGCAACATATGTATTATCAAGAACTTTTGTTGTTGTGTTATTATTACCGATGGCTGAACCGAATATCGCAAAGCACAACATGTATAGAATAGATATCAAAAGAAAATAAGTGTATGAAACTATCCAGTAAGGAGCATCGCCAAGTCCATGCATTTTCATCATGATTCTTAACTTCTGTTGTTTCTCATAGACCAGTGTTGTTAAGATCACCTATAATATGATTTAGCCGAAATAAGGAATGTTTTTAAAATGTTTCATTGAGATAATAATCTAAAGACTTACAGGGAATAACAACAGAATGACCCATGTAAAGAAGAGTGGGCCAATTAGAGAAGCGATGTCTAGGCTTAATTTAGTCTCTGGTTTAGGCATTTCTTTGACATACTCAAAGAGTATCTTTGTCTCAGAACCTCTTAGGAACTCTAGATATGCATTAGATGCCTGAAAAAATTTACAGAAAAAAAACAAGTATGAATTCGAGATTGTGTATAGTAGATGATAACATCAATATTTTGAGTCTTATATTGATGACTTGAGTAAAGGGTTAAGCAAAAAATGCACCAGATTAACTAAGTGAGGGACTCGAATCAGAGCCATAGGTCGAACTACTGTATCGTTCTTGTAAGTGGAGTTGTACCAAACACAAACATTGAGATTGTTCACATTTGTGTTCTGAAAATCAAAAGCTATAAAATGGAAAGTTAATAAGACACACAAAACTTAAAGAAGTGAGATAAGATCATAATGATAGAGACCTGAAGCAAACTCATTGATCTTCTCCTCTAGATTTCCTTTTCGGTAACCCTTAAAAAGATCGTTGTTCACATCAGAAGAATATTCCGCCATAGATTTAAACCTTGGATACAGTTTACCTCTACACACAAGAAATAAATCCTCTGTATGTTTTTCTTAAAAGCATTCAAGATTTTGTAAATTATTTTGTTATACCTTTAGGGAAAGCAAGAGGAGATTGGCGAATTAAGACTGAGAAAGAAGAGTTTGGTGAGCATTCATGTTGGATGTTGTAGATGGGAAGATCTGAGATATAAGCAGAGTCCATATAATTGGTGAATGAAGTCAAAGATGATGAGTCCTGCATATATATGATAAAGTTAGAGAATGAGAAATACAAAAAAAAAACATATTCATAGATGTAACATTGTTTCATGCACTTACCAAGACATGATTGGCTAAATCTCCATCAAATTCAGATGCATCGCTATACATATTTCCCATCAGAACTGGCAAAACAAACAATTTTTATCGAATATGAAAGATGGAATTATAAACATTTCATTATCTCAAAGGAGTAAAGATTGATAGGGATTAAACTTTTTCCGAGGGACTGATTATTTCCAGTGAAGAGAAAAGTAGCAGGAGAAGAATGGCTTAGGTTTGGGGTCACGCATCGGTATTGAAGAGCCGGGATTTGAAGTAAAGGAGTCCATTGTGGTGGATTAGGAATGGCGCAAAACGCTGCTTGCTCTGAATTCGAATACCGTAAGCGACAAGCTTTCTCTTTGCAGCCACATTGACCATGGACATCGTTGAATTGAGTGTCGAAGAGCATTTTAACAATAAGGAGAAGTTGACAGAGGAAGAAAGGGATTGTGATGAGACGTACATTGCTCCATATGTTACGTTTCTGCATCAAATAACATTAGGCAACAAAACCTTATTGCAAATTTTTACTCTGTTTTTAGCCGTTTGAATTATAAAGTATATTGAAACATGGAAAACTAAATTCTTCCTAAGTAAAGCATCGGCTTGAGTTAAGAAACTTGCAGGTCTTGAATCAGCCATCACCAGAGAATGTAAGAAGATTTGATGGAGTGGAAGAATTTTTCAGGAATCTCCAAATGTTGTCTTGAATACATATACCACCAAGAAGGACATACAATTCTAATAGGTTACGGTAAATATTCATATATTCTCAATAATATCTAAGAGATGACATATATTAACTCTACAAGTTACTGAAGTGGCATAGAGGTATTGGACAATGGCACTATGTTTTCTTGTAACTACTTTTTTCGTGTAGTTCAAGTAACAGTCTTGCTTGCATCACTCACCCAAGAAATGTACTCTTTACCAAGACCTATACAAATATGCATATAGTAATAAGAAAATATGGGTTCTTTGCACAAAGTGAAAACCCCAACCATTTGGATTATGTAATCTATAGAAATTGATCACTGACCTGAACCAACAGAGTAAAATCAATGGTTGTGAAGTCTCAATGAAGTTAGAGTTTGTAATATATTTCCAGTACTATACATGTATAAAACCACTAACTTTGCATCAAATGTAGTAGCAATTTTTGACATACACAAAAAGATATTGACATTGGAAAAACACAAGTATGAATCTAAGACGATCAAGAGAAAACGTTAAAGGCCTGACCAGTTCTCGCAACCTTGATGAAGACATCTTCAAGAGTTGTGTCTGCGAGTCCCCAGGCGAACACCGTAAAGTTGCTCTTCGCCTTCTCCACCGCCTGAAACACCTCTGTGATCCGAACCTCCTCCTTTGGGAGCTCAAACTTCTGAGTCCCAGAAATGTGATATATCCTCTTGGCATTTGGGGAAACATCTTGAATCATCTTCTCCACGATTTGCTCGTGTTCTGATGATGTTGTCATTGTTAACACATAAGATCCACCATACCTTCCTTTCAGCTCTTTTGGGTTACCAATGCATTGCAAGCCTCCATCTACGAATATACCCAATCGGTCACAAAGATATTCTGCTTCTTCCATTGAATGAGTTGTGAGGATTATCGCAGTTTTTTCTTTAGCACGCTTGATGACAGTCCATAGGTTCTTTCTCGAGGCTGGATCAAGTCCTGTGCTTGGCTCATCCATATAAACCACCTTCAAAGGTAAAACAAAATGAGAACACGTTTGTTAAGCTTAAAAAAACTCAATTCTGTAAGTGTACTCTTTCTCAAGGCTTCATGATGTACCTTAGGATTCCCGATAAGAGAGATGGCTACGCTCAGCCTTCTTTTCATACCTCCGCTGTATTTCCCAGCAGGTTTGTCAGCAACTCCTCCGTGGAAAAGGTTGACACTTTTAAGAGACTCTTCCACAGCCTAATGCAATGTACAAATAACCATGAGATACAGTTTGATCATCACTAAATTGACGTTTTGATAACTTTCTCAGAAGTAAGATTGGTTATACTTGGTCGAGAACAGAGCCTTTGAGATTCTTTAGTCTCCCGTAAAAAAGTAGATGTTCCCTTCCGGTCAGCGTTTCCCAAAGTAAGCTGGTAGACAACAGACAATAAGAGAAGGATGAACAACTAAGTGATTGTATAGCTGAACAAAACAAGATATTTCCAAGAATTTTCATTACTCGTGCTGCGGGCATACGCCCATGCTGGTATATACTCTGTCCATATCATTGCATATATCCAAACCTTGAACAAGACCTGTCCCAGATGTTGGTTTCAGGAGCCCAGTCATCTAATCAAGAAAACACAGTAAATATTAATAAAACTACAAGACTATAGAGTTTACGGATCAGCACACAATATTTTCTATCCATTTGGATACTTACCATATTAATGAAGGAGGTCTTGCCAGCACCATTAGGCCCTAACATACCAAAGCATTCTCCTGAAGGCACAGCGAGAGATAACCCACGAACTGCCAATTTAGGCGGATTCCCGTCCCTACCAGGATACACTTTCTTCAGGTTGTCACATACAATCGCATGGGTGCTCGGATCAAGCATCGACTGCTCCACCCTTTTTCTCTGATTTGAAATTTTTTTTAATCAGAACCATAATTATCAAGAATATACTGTAAAATCCTTTTTGTCATACCTCTTGAGTGACATCTGGTTTTTCCATCTCAATGGCGACTTTGGAGCCTTGCCTCTGCAAACTAGGCCTTCGCAAAGGCGGAGTTTTCTTGAAAGGGTTTTTCAAGAAAAACAAAACGTCTTTTCCGGATGAAGAAATCTTATCGATATAGTATGCTGCAATGAGTGCGAGAAACCATTCAACTATAATGATGTAAAAAACATCATCCATAGCACTATCACTGAAATCTTTCCACCTCATCCCATCTTCGCCTCTCAAGTTTCCCCGGAAAGCAAACTGCGAGAATTCATATAGCCCGCGGTATAACGAGAAGCCAGGATACAACTCCATAAAAAATATCCAGCCTCCTGGGAAAGTTTAATTTGATTTACAATCATGGTTAGATGTCAGAATAAACACATAAACAAGTGTATTGAATACTGTTCTTCAAATTAATCATAATAACTTACTAGGAAATGATGAGTCTTGAATCAGAAACTGGAGTAGAAACAAGCCCAAGAGTCCAGATCCAAACACGTATATGTAAGCAGCAACTGTAATTTAGACATAAGAGAAAGCCTATTCTTTAAACCCCAACATGTTCTTGAACAAATTCAAGAAGTATGATATTAGTACCTGTTGATGTCTTGACCTTTGAAAACATTGAAGAAACTAGAAAGGCAAGGGCGATTTGCAGATTCAAATAGAGAAAATAGAATATGAACTGGATGCTGTAGGAATTAAGCCTAAAGAAGTTCAGTCCTGCAAGGAACAACCAACTATATAGCATATCCACAATGGAAAAAAAAAAAAAAAAATTCTAATACAAGAAATGTAATGTAAGAAATATATTGACAGAAAGGCTTCAATTACCTATTGCTGACCCGAAGATCATCAGGCATATAACGTATAACATGGAAATGGTAAGAAAATATCCGTAGGAAATAAGCCAATATGGAGCATCTCCTAAACCATGCATTTTCATTATAATTCTTAGATGTTGTTGTTTCTCATACACTAATGACGACAAGATCACCTGCATACAAATGGCTCTGAATATGAATTTCATATCTTACAGTGAATACTTGTGGAATAAAGCCTAAAGTATAGTCTACTGAAAGAATACTTACGGGGAACAGAAGAAGAATAACCCATGTGAAGAAAAGAGGGCCAATTAGAGACGCAATGTCCAGACGAAGTCTAGTTTCTGGTTTAGGCATTTCTTTGATATATTCCAACAACATCTTTGTCCCCGGGCCTTGTAGAAACTGAAGGTAAGCATTTGACACCTACAATTTGGAAAAGTGTAAGCATCGAGTCGATGAGGATGTCTTGAGTACATTGTTTGTTTCCTTACCAAATTGACTGAGCGGGGAACTCGAAGCAACTTTATAAGTCTATTGCGTGAACTTTCCTTGAATGTTGAATTATACCAGATGTGCACATTGAAATTGTTATTATCCGTGTTCAAGAGATCATATCCTAAGGCAGGAAAAAGAGTCAGAAATCTCATGTGCATATTAAGAATTGTTATAGATAAATGACTGAGAAGTTGACCAACCTGCTGCGATCTCATTTATCTTCCCCTCGGGATTTCCTTTCCGGTAACCCTTGAAAATCTCATCATTGACCTCTCTGGAGGTATTTCTCCAGCGATTTGACCCTTCAACACATCTCAACTCTGGTTTTGAAAACAACCATTAAGTTAATTGACTTCAAGAATGTAATCCTCAGAAGATAACGTTGAGTGAGGACAATAAATGGAAGAAAGAAATATCATGTTTAACAAACTTGGAATATGCATAGAGGGGAACACAACTTTTTTATTGAAATCTTAAACATGTATAATAAGATCAGAAACTTAATAATACCTTTCTGAAATATGAGAGGTGGTTGTCCGAATGAGAATGGAAACGTAGCATTTGGTATGCACTGAGGTTGAATATTGTAGATAGGAAGATCTGAGGCAATGGATGGATCAAGATAATTGGTGAAATCTGCCTCAGATGATGTACCCTGAAACATAAGCTCAAGAAAGCTAAAGAAACAGATTCACACACTTCATACTGTAAACAAAAAGAAATTCAAAAACAGAACTTACCAACACATTATTGGCTGAAGTAAGCAAGAGGTCAGAGATGTTCACCGATAAAGAACTAGTGAGCAGATTCTCAGATACAGCTAGAGAAAACAAAGAAGATAAAATTTCAGTAAACAAAACATAGAAAAATTTCCGAAAGAAAGGAGAAAAGAGACATACTTGATCCAAGAGAATTGTTATTTCCAGTAAACAGTATAGTTACAGGACAAGATCCTGTTCTTCTACAAGAATCATCAC
Source organism: Cardamine occulta (assembly GCA_028015245.1). NCBI lineage: Eukaryota > Viridiplantae > Streptophyta > Magnoliopsida > Brassicales > Brassicaceae > Cardamine > Cardamine occulta. The sequence goes on along the minus strand of CM051379.1, from coordinate 12,020,778 downwards.
GAAGATATCTAACATCACGACTCTCAGGGCGCGGAATTTGTAACAATGGAGGCCATCTTGTAGGACTAGGTATGGAACAAAAGAAGGCTTGATCAGGAGACGAATACTCAAACCCGCAAGTCTTTTCGCATATACCATCTCCATCAGTGTCAATGCATTTGCAACCACAACGATTATCAGCAGAGTTATTAACTTGAGTATCGAATAGGACTTGAATCCCCACTAGAAGTAGGCAGAGGTAGAAAGGGATCATGATTAGTCGAACATTGCTCCATAGATTTCGTTTCTACACCACACAAAGGAATTAGATACTAAGTAACACACTTAGCAAAAAGTTTGTTTGTATTTCAAGTTTCAAAGATAAAGCAAAACATACTCTAATTTATTCTATGTTATAATTAGATTCTCCCAATTTGACATCAAACTATACAAAAAATTCTAGCAAATATTTGTAGTTATGTCTGATAATCAATAAATTAGCCACTAATTTTTATTCCTGAATATCAAATACATATCCAAATTCTAATCTACGTACGGTAGACGAAACGAAACACCTATGAATATAATTAGATTACGTAAAGGAGAAGAAAACGCGAACCTGATAGGTTAAGTTTTTTCTAAGTAAGGCATTGGCTCTCGTTGAGAAACTGGCAGGACCAGGATCCGCCATTGATGAAGATTTGGGTAATCTTCGCTTTCTCTGTTCTTTTGTGTGGTACTCTTCTGCGAAATTATTATTTTAGGTTTAGGTTTTGTTGGGTTTGATAAAATTGAATCCTAATTTGATTTAAAACCAATTTTAAAACTGAGAACGAACGAACAAATCACCGCCTTCTGGTCATATAATAGGCGGAGAACAGAAGAAAGAACTGAAATCAGATACGGTATGTGTAATTACAATACTACCCTTACTCACACGCTTTATATAATATTCCTTAAGTACGCCTCAAATCGAAGAATTTCTCAACTATATTATTACTTTTTTGGGGTCAAACAACAAAATAAAATAAAATTATTTCAACGAAACCAAGAAAGCGACATGGAGAAAGGTTCAATGTAAATTCGCAAGAAGCTGCGAAGGAGTGATCACAGATCACACCACGATCAATAGATTCGTCAACCAGTGGAAGAGGAGAGTTTCAATTAATTTTTTATACTGAATAACGAGTTTATCATTATATTATATGATTAAAATCGTCATCTCACACGTAATCAAGTGTGAACTATTATATATTGTAATATATCTCACGTAATGTAATAGTGTCGGGTAATTTGGTTGACTATGATTTTATGACCATTTGAAAAATAAAACTAATTTTGTTGAAATTCAAACCAAATTTACCAATGTGGCAGTTACTTGGACAAGAAGCAATGCATGATCCCATAAAAGACAAATAGTTATAATTTTTATACGAAAAGCCTTATTTCAGTTCTTTAACCAACAAAAAAAAAGTCTTATTTTAGTTTTTATTATTGTTTGTCAAAATTTCTTATATCAGTTTAAAAACATCTCAGTCATAATTATATGAAACAGTCTTTGATTAATTTGTACAATATTTTCCGATATTTATTTGCCATCTACTACTTTGCCTTCTAAAAACTAGATGATGTCTATCATAATTTTTTTATAATTGAAAAAATTAGAAAATTTAATTTCATAGTTGAAGAATCAAATAATCTATTAACAAAAAAAGAATCAAATAAATTAGTTAATATATCATTTCAAATAAATCATGAGTATTCTTTATCAAAAAATAAAAGTAAATTAAGAGTGTACTTTCCCCCTAAAATGATCAGCAGTATACTGAATTTTCCAAAATAAATAAAAAATTAATCAAGTCAAGAGTATACTTTTCACAAACTTGCAGCCGATTTCAAACTTGTGCATTACTAATTTATCAATTATGAACAAGAAAATATTGACGTTGAACAGGAATACAATTATAATCTTCTTAAGATTCAAGACAAGATATATGTTAAAAGCCTAACCGGTTTTAGCAACCTTAATGAAAACATCTTCAAGAGTTGTGTCTGCAAGTCCCCAAGCAAACACCTTGAAATTGCTCTTTGCCTTCTCCACTGCCTGAAACACTTCCGAGATCCGAACTTCCTCTTTTGGGATCTCAAATTTCTGTGTCCCGGCGATGTGATATATCTTCTTGGCATTTGGAGAAACATCTTGAACCAATATCTCCACATCTTGATCATGTTCTGATGATGCAGTGATTGTTAATACATAGGATCCACCATACCTTCCCTTTAGCTCTTTTGGGTTTCCTATGCATTGTAACATTCCATCTACAAAAATCCCCAATCGGTCACATAGGAACTCAGCTTCTTCCATTGAATGAGTAGTGAGGATTATCGCAGTGTGTTTTTTCGCACGTTTGATGACTGTCCGTAGGTTCATTCTTGAAGCTGGATCAAGTCCTGTGCTTGGCTCATCCATATAAACCACCTTTGCTCAAGTTCACAGGAAGACGCTTGGGGCAAAAACTTCCCTGCATCAGAATCTGGTTCCCCTTGGGATTTTTCTCTAACTGATGATCCAATTCGCTGTCAAAAGACACCTTAAAAGACAGCAATCCCGGTTTGCTTGCTTCTATCTTGGCTACAATCACTTGATCCGGATTAGAAGAGAAATATTCCATGGAGAATTCAACATCCCCAACCGAGTAGCTTACTTTAGCTACTGCTGTTTCCAAGTCCAGTTCACGGTGACAAGAGTCTTGATTGTACTTACTATGTGAACTGTCAAACTCTAAATTCAAATCTCCCACTAGCTGGTATACCTTTAGAGAGCCAAGAACAAAGGATTAGTCTTTACACCTAATAAATAACCATTGCACCAAAACAATGAAACATACATCAGAACCCTTGTCTGTTAGTTTGACAGCTTCAGAAGTAGCTTCAGCATAGTTTCTTTCATCAACAAGCCTCCTAACTTCTGCTAATGCTTCTCGTGCATTGGGGTTTGTGTAATCTCCTGGTACTCCAGTCCATATTGTGTCCTCTATCAATCACACACACAAATATACGTACACTTCAGATCCCCAAATATTCTACCAACTGAAACAGTTTAAAGAACATGGATGGATCCACAAATTCCTAAACTTCCATACAACACAAGTGCAGAAACAAGATTCAAAAATGTAACTTTTTGTAATATTTAGGCATTCTTGTATCATAACCAAAGACTATTCTATTGCTCATAAATCATAATGCCCAAATTGTCAATAAACTTATTTGGCCAAGAAAACAAGAATATTGATTTAGCCATTGATGTTGAGAGTCTCGGAGGGCCCAGATCGTGGCTCCGAAACGACCATTTCCGATGGGAATGGAGTCAGTCCAATTCCGAGAGGGCCAACCGAACGTAATCTTCAGAGGCCTCGAGAGATCTTGGCCGTCCAATGAACGCCGCAATGGAGTTCTCCCTCCCTCGCCACTTGTTACAGTACTCAGTACTAGAAGAAGCAGAAGAAATCTGAAATGGACAAAGAAGCTCGACTTCTCCGCCATTGTTGCTCCTTGAACGTGAGAGAAAATGTTTGTTCTTGAAATAGCGCCAAAGAGATATAGCACTGTTTCCGAGATCACTGCCATCTTATTTTATACTACAAAAAAATATATATGTTATGGAAGCTAAACAAAAATAATTATTCTCTATAAACCAAAATAATTAATTAGTTTTGTCTCAATTATTCACGTGTTCATCTCTATAAATCAAAATAATTAATTAGATTTGTCTCAATTATTCACATGTTCATCTTTCTATAAATCAAACCAAAATTTTGTATACGTAGTTATTATGAATATACATTTTTTCCATTTTCAATTAAATGCCCTAATACTCTATTAGGCTAATATTTTGTTTCTTAATCAAAAATAGCACGTAAGAGATATCGCACTGTTTCCAAGAGATGGATATCACTCCATCTAATTTTAGAATACAATAAATATCAGGAAAAAATATTTTTTATTTATAAAAATCTAAGTCAAAAGTTAAAAAATATGTTTGTATCTTATGGAAGCCAAAAAAAAATAATTAATTAGATTTGTCTTAATTATTCACATGTTCATGTCTATAAATCAAAATAATTAATTAAATTTGTCTCAATTATTCACATGTTCATATCTATAAATCATACCACAAATTTTTATACGTAGTTATTATGAATATACATTTCTTCCATTTTCAATTAAATTTCCTATTAGGCTAATAATTTTTTCTTTTAAAAAAGTTGTGATAATATATAATGTCATTTTGATATTAATATGGTATTTTTGCGTTTAATTAAAATTAAAAAATAATATAAAATGTGATACCAATGCAATAGTCAATCTTATATTGTAACCCTGTAATTGATTTTTTATTTTATTTTCTTACAACAGTCGCCGTGAAAGTGCCAATATGACACTCAATTTGAAAGAATGAATAATTAGAAACCTATTTTTGAAGCATGACAACTCACTTATTATTGATGATCCCAACTCAAATAACGAGACAACAAATACTAAAAAAGAATCGAACGTGTCAACATATCAGTCTATCCATAACTAGGATCAAAGAAAGTAGTTTGTCCAATACATCAACCTGTTCTTGGAGCATACAACGAGGATGGAGAACCGACTGGCTCAAACCAGTTTTTGAATAGAGATTATTTTGTAACTTATAATTTTCTGTTTTTATCAAAAAAAAAAACTTATAATTTTCTGTTTGGTTTAAAATTCAAGTTGCACATACGGGCTTTTGACAACACTGGAACCATCAAGCTACTCCTCTTTGATAATTCAAGTTTGAATTAATGTGTTTTCTACCAAAATATATATTTCTTATGTTATATTTTGAACAAACTATGGTCGTATGTTGAAAAACAAAACAAAAAAACTCATTTGACTGAATTAATGTTTTTTGTTTGACTGGATTTAATAAAAATAAACAAAACTTATTAAAAATGGAAAGATTAGCACATACAAAATTTATTGTTTTTGTTTACTACTAACTAGATTGATAACACTTGCTGCCGTCCGGATGCAATAATTTATAATTATTTATTTGTTAATTCGATGAATTAATTAAAATATAATTATTTTTTGGTTTTAGAGTATAGTACATGTGAATTGATAGTAGAGTGTTTTAGTTAAATAATGTATGTTATTTTTAAAAATTGAATAGTAAGTAGGTGTTTTTATATTGATTATGTGTTTTAGTAACGTAAATAACTTTAATAGAATTGTTAGTAGAGTGTTTTAGTAGAATGTTTTAATAGTGCAAGTGAATTGTTAGTAAATAACTTTAACATTGAATTGTTAATAGAATGGTTTAGTTAAATAATGTATGTTATTTTTATATATTGAATAGTATGTAGGTGCTTTAATTATCGATTATGTGTTTTAGTAACGTAAATGACTTTAGGAAAACTATTTAGAATGGTCCTTTTGAAGATGTTGGATTTAGAAAAGGAACCTCCTATCCAATAATTTTAAAATGTTAGCACTACCCTTCTATTTTAATTATTTAGCTATCCTTACATATATTTAACTTAAAAGGTTTTAACTATTCTACCCTTAAAAGTTAATAGTTTTTTGTAGAAAAAAAAAGAGTTTTGGTGTAGAAGATGTGGTGCAGCTATACATCAAACTCGCAGAAAAACCTTGTTGCAGTCATATTGCATGTGGTTTTGCAGGGATTAAAATTATAAAATTATTACGCACTTAAACAGATATGTAATTCAATCGCCCTTAATTAAGCTTTCAGTGTTTTCAAATTTTTGTTTTTTTTTTTTAAATATCAAGTAATAAAGACGAGAAAATTATGTGTTTATTTTCTACCAAGGAATGTCCCAGTAGACATGACCACATAGACAACAAAATACATTAACCATATTGGAGTTGATCATGGACAACCATATTATTCGCATGATTCATTATTCTATTTGATTTAGAAAAGGAACCGACTTGTGAAATTACCCTGTAATGTAACAAGTGTAATATATGATACCACTATTATACTACAAAAATGCTTAAAAATTCTGAGTATACATATGGATACAAGTCCCTTTCATCTATCATATGTCTTGTTTTTTATGTGATCATGTCCAATGGGACATTTCTTGGACATTTCCCTCCCTTCAGCTATCAAACGAGTCTCAAAACCTATTTATAGGATAAAATTATGATTCCGGGGCTATCAAATCTCAGGGAGTCAGACTTTTGGTTTCCCTAATTTAATGATGTATATTTGAAATCGAACCTCGGTAGAAAACCCAACTTTGGTTTCTGAACCTCGATCGAACCGTCGGCTCACTCCCACCCTCAATCGATCCAGCATCCGAAGCTTCGATCGTATCTTGCTAACTCACGACAATCAAACTTCGGCATTCGCTTGTAACTATCTACTTTAAACCTTGGGCCTTGTCATTCTCTAACCTTATTTTACTACAAAAGTCTAAGAATCCCTATTTGTATTACCGAACTATCCCTCGTTACAATCTATAACCAACATATTATACCTTGCTTATGATAATAAAAGGTATTCGCCTCAGGCCCTACGCATGTGATGCCACTTTATTTTGATAAATTTTGATAGATAGTTTAGGTTTCTAACATAATAAATTTTATTAACAAACAAGTTATTTAAACTTCAGAGAACGAAAACTTGCGGCCGATTTCCAATAATGAACATGAATCAAACCCCTGATTGACCAAGTTTAAACATGAACACATATTGACATCAAGAAGAAAAATATATGGTAGCCTTTAGAAGATTCAAGAGAAGACATTAAAGGCCTGAGAGGTTCTAGCAACCTTAATGAAAACATCTTCAAGAGTTGTATCTGCAAGTCCCCAAGCAAACACCTTGAAATTGCTCTTCGCCTTCTCAACCGCCTGAAACACTTCCGAGATCCTAACTTCTTCTTTTGGGATCTCAAATTTTTGTGTCCCTGCGATGTGATATAACTTCTTGGCATTTGGAGAAACATGTTGAACCAACATCTCTACGTCTTTTTCATTTTCTGCTGATGTTGTCATCGTAAACACATAAGATCCACCATATCTTCCCTTTAGCTCTTTTGGATTCCCTATGCATTGTAACCTTCCATCTACAAAAATCCCCAATCGGTCACAGAGATACTCTGCTTCTTCCATTGAATGAGTAGTGAGGATTATCGCAGTGTGTTTTTTCGCACGTTTGATGACTGTCCATAGGTTCATTCTTGAAGCTGGATCAAGTCCTGTGCTTGGCTCATCCATATAAACTACCTTTAAAATGATAAACCAAATGGAAAAGTGGATTTGTTAAAGCTTGAAAAACTTTAGCTCTCTAAAATCTCATGCAAATAAGGGATTATCATAAGTCTTCAGGAGATGAATAAGAGAAAATGGTGTACCTTAGGATTCCCGATAAGTGAAATTGCTACGCTTAGCCGCCTTTTCATTCCTCCGCTGTATTTCCCAGCAGGTTTATCAGCAACTCCTCCGCGAAATAGGTTCACCCGCTTAAGAGACTCTTCTACAGCCTAATAGTTAACCATGAAGTGACGTTTTGATAACTTTTGGAGTAATTTAGAAGAGAAATAAGATAGATCACATACTTGGTTGAGATCACAGCCTTTGAGATTCTTTAGTCTCCCATAAAAGAGTAGATGTTCCTTTCCTGTCAGCGTTTCCCAGAGCAAGCTAGTATACGACAAACAATAAGAGAATGATGAACAATTATAGATAAAAGAACCAAAATAAAATGTTTTCAAGAATATAATAATTACTCGTGTTGTGGGCAAACACCCATGCTGGTGTAGACTTTGTCCATATCATTACATATATCCAAACCTTGAACAAAAGCTGACCCTAATGTTGGTTTCACAAGTCCAGTCATCTAACCAAAAAAAAAAAAAAGATAATACAACTTTGTTAAGAATATATCACGTATCGGAAGTGAGATAAAACCTTGAATGATGTATTAGTTTATTTATATTTTTATGTACTGACCATATTGATGAAGGAGGTCTTTCCAGCACCATTGGGCCCTAACATGCCAAAGCATTCTCCTGAAGATACAGCAAGAGATAACCCACGAACTGCCATTTTTTTTGGGTTCCCATCCGTACATGGATACACCTTCTTTATGTTGTCACATACAATCGCATGGCTTGTGCTCGGCTCAAGCATCAATTGCTCGACTTTTTCTCTCTGATTTGAACAAAGTCTTTTCAGCAAAACAGATACATAAACACAATATTTTAAGGGTCAATTCTTGAAATGTCTCTAGGGTGTGAAATTAGAACATTTTTAGAATAAAATTGTGAAAAAGACCATTTTTTAGAATTTTCCTTATTTTTTATATATAATGTAAAATTTTTTGCAATACCTCCTGAATGACATCTAGTTTCTCCATTTTTATGGAAACAGTGGAGACCTGGCTCTGTAAGCTATGCTTTTGTGGAGTAGGATATTTCTTGAAAGCTTTTTTCAAGAATAGAAAAGGATCTCTTGCGGATGAAGAAAGCCTGTCCATATAGTATGCTGCAATGAGTGTGAGAAACCACTCAACGATAATGATGTAGAAAACTTCATCCAATGCACTATCTTTAAAATATTTCCACTTCATTCCATCGCTCCCATTTAAGTTTCTCTTAAAAGCATATTGAGAGAACTCATACAGCCCACGGTACAGCGAGAAGCCCGGATACAACTCCATGACAAAAATCCAGCTTCCTGGGAAAAAGTAAAGATTTTATTAGCATTGTGGTTAGTTTTCAAGAATATGTCTTCTTCAAGTTGTTCTTGATAGCTTACTTGGAAACGATAAACCTTCCAAGAGAAACTGGAAGAGGAACCCTCCCAAGAGTCCAGATCCAAACACATATATGTAAGCAGCAACTACAATTTTGGGATAAAACAGAAAAAAAAAATGTTTATTTTTAATTAACACCATCATGTTCTTGAGCACATTTAGAAAAAATGTGGCTTTAGTTAATTAGTACCTGATGCTGTTTCAACCTCTGAAAATGCTGAGGAAACTAAAAAGGCAATGGAGATTTGCAGATTTATGCATAGAAAATAGAAAACAAACTGGATGCTATAGTCATTAAACAGGAAAAACTTCAGTCCTGCAAAGGAATTATAGCTGTGAAAGGCTTCCAACTTTATATAATAAGATAATAAAATATTAACATAAGATATGTCAAGGATACAGTACCTATTGCTGACCCAAATATCATCAAGCTTATAACATATAGTGTTGATATGGCGAGAAAATATGCATAAGAAACCATCCAATATGGAGCATCTCCTAGACCATGCATTTTCATTATAACTCTTAGACGTTGCTGCTTCTCATATACCAATGAGGTTAACATCACCTGCATATAAAATGCCTCTGACTATTGAAATCCCATGCATCATGTAAGAGCCTGAAGCAGTCAATACTTGACTATAATTAAACTTACAGGGAACAAAAGAAGAATAACCCAAGTGAAGAAAAGGGGGCCAATGAGAGACGCCATTTCCAGACGAAGCCTAGTTTCTTGTTTAGGCATTTCTTTCACAAAATCAAATAATATCTTTGTTTTTGAGCCTTGCAAAAACTGAAGATAAGCATTTGAAACCTGATAATTTTCCAAGAGTCTTAAGACCTCTAGCTAGGTGTAAAAATGAGGATGTCTTGAATACAAGACTGAGTTTCTTACCAAATTTACTGAACGAGGAACTCGGACATACTTTACACGCCTATCTCGTAAATCACCCTTATAGGTAGAGTTGTACCAGATGGTCACATTGAACTTGTTCCTATCGGTGTCCAAGAGATCGTATGCTAAAAATTACACAAAACAAAAATATAAGAGGAAGAGTCATAAATTGCATTGTAAATACCGAGACAAATGATAGTTGATAAGAGAAATGGAATAAACCTGCAGCGATCTCATTGATGATCTCTTCATGATTTCCTTGCAGATAACCCTTGAAGATCTCATCATTGATCTCTATGGAATTGTTTCGCCAGAGATTCAATCCTTGAACGCATCTCACCTCTGGTTTGACACATTAACCATTAACCATTAAGTTAATCAGCTGCATGAATGTTTTTCTCAGAAGCTAGCTTTGAGTGAGGCGCAAGAAATGTTATTTTTAACAAATTAACTTCGAATATGGAATGCTCAAGTAAAATCTACATGTTTTATAAGATAAGTACATAAGATCTTATATTCTTATATTTATTTTTTGGTATCAAATCAATCATACAAGCATATAAAAATCATTATACAATTTATGATTAATACCTTTATGAAACTCGAGATCTGATTGTCGGAAGGAGAATGACAAGTTGGTAATTGGAATACACCGAGGTTGGATGTTGAAGATGGGAAGATCTGAGTGGATCCCTGGATCAAGATAATTGGTGTAGTCTGCCTCTGATGTTGTACCCTGAATATATATAACCATAATAAATCCTGAGAGCTAGAGACTGGATGGTAATGGAAACAATCAGAATTCGTGCAGAGAAACTTACCAAGACATTGTAGGCAAGATTACGCAAGAGAATATCAGAGGAGTTACCGGTGAAAGAAGTGCTGAGCAGATTCCGAGATAAAGCTAAGAAAATGAAGATTAGTTGGAGAGTAAAGAAGAATGTTGTAGAATATCCTCGAAAAGTTTTTAAAGTACTGTAGAATATGGTTCAAAACTTCAAATTAAGAGACATACTTGCTCCAAGGGAAGGGTTATTCCCAGTAACAAGTATAGTCACAGGACAAGATCTGGTTCGTCTGCACGAGCCACGAGCACGATCAATAGAACGGCTTTCAGGACGAGGAATTTGTAACAAAGGGAGCAAAAGTGGAGGTTTGGGGAAGGCACAAAAGAAGGCTTGAATTTTAGATGAGTATTGTATACCACAACTCTTTCTTTGGCATGTGCCATCTTCATTTGTGACAATGCATTGACAACCACATCGTTTATCAGCAGAGTTATTAACTTGTTTATCGAACAGAGCTTGAATGCCCACTAAAAGTAGGCAGAGGTAGAAAGGGATTACGATGAGCCTAACGTTGCTCCATATATTCCGTTTCTACACCAATGAATATTTAGTATTAAAAGTATAATTACATCCTTGAAATGAACATTAATGGATTTTGTAACAAGTAGAGAAAACACATCACACATGTATTATTTGGCCAAACCTGGTAGGTTAAGTTTTTTCTGAACAAGGCATTGGCTCGCGTCAAGAAACTAGCCGGAACATGATTCGTCATTGATGAAGCTTTTGTAGTTTTACTTTTCTTTTCTTTTGTTCAACTAAGCGTTTGTAGTATTGACTTTGTTTTTTCTTCAGTGTTATCTTTCCACTTGTTTTGGGTTTAATATGAAATCCCAATATATAAGATCCATATGACACGCTCAATTAAATTTCCACTATTGAATATGGAATTTTTAAGTGGTTTAGGCCATGAATGATGTCTTAATAATCTATTACTACTTTTTTTATTTCAACGAACGATGATCTTTAATTATTTGTAGTGGCATAGAAAAAAAAAACTTCCAAGTAATTTACAAGAAGTTTCCAAATCCAAGGAAAGGAATGATCCCAACGACCAATAAATTCTTCAATCTAGATATGTGGAGAACGAGTTGTTTATTTTACACAGAATCATTTATACTATTGACTATTATAAGATTAAGATAATTAGATTACGGGAAAAGGAGGATTATATTTATGGGGAAACGTGAACTCTTATCAGTAGGTAATCGCATAACGTGATGATCATAAATTTTAAACGCAAAATATCTCCCGGATCTAAAAGATATTGTCCGGTAATTAAGTTAGTATAGGGACTTTTCGTCAGAACGACGTTGATCTCTAACGTTATATGTCAAAAGTTAAACAATGCGTAGAAATACTCTATCGTATCTTGCTTAAAGATGCTGCCATCTCGCCGGTGTAAATTAATATTTCCGTTAGATATTTTTTTTTCTAAGGTTGAATGGTATTTCAAAAAGTTTTGAGCCAAATCCCGTACTATTCCCCTTCGAGATCTAATTTTTTCATCCTCCCAAGCCAAATTTCAAACATCTTGACCAAGTAATGCGCCAACATTTTGTTAATGTCTGTTAGATTGGTTGTTACGTTCTTGCAATTGCTCATATGTTTTTATTTATCTTTTCTAGTCCATTCATGGTTTAGTGATTAAGTAGGAATACCAAAGTTCAAGTCTTTCATTGCAATCATAATTTGATTATTTTGGATACTTTAAATGGAAAATATATCCTGAAGATTAGTTTAGACTTTAGTTTATAATTTCCAACCACAGTTGAAAAACTCTTAGCTCCAATGTCTATCAACATTTTCAAAAATATTTTCATATGACAGGATCAATAACTAAATTTGTTTCTGTATCCCAATGGCGATTGTTGCAAACAATAATTCGTCATCACCACCATCTCAGCAAGCAGAATATCGCGATCCAGATGTGACAACCATCGGCGAGTCTTGAAACCTACCTATGAAGGCACGCACATGATGATTATATATTCTCCTCTTCGGAAACTTGGGATATCAAATCATTCATGGGGCATAAACCTCATGGAGTCTAGTTGTTTGGTTTCTGGTTTCTTGTTTGAGGTCTAGTTTCATCGTTTTTCTCACGATCTGAGAACCACCTTACAACATGTAATCCCACACCAAATTGGGATAAACCTCAAATTTTTGTTTCTAAAAGGACTAAACAAGACGTGTGATCACCTCTGTTTCACTTATCTGACCCTAGACTAGCCAGCTCTGGCTACAGTGACAAACACAGTAGATCCTAATCTGAATAACTTTTCAAAGATGAACAAGCAAAAAAAAAATGATTATCTTAATTAAAATGACAAAATTTATTTTGCACCATTTTGAAAATTTACTTTCAAACGGGTCCCTGGGAATGGTTTTTGACACAATAGAGCCCTGTTTGAAAATAAAATTTTAAAAGGATATTTTTGTAGTTTTCTCTAATTAAAAAGATTCAAGAGAAGACATTAAAGGTCTGAGAGGTTCTAGCAACCTTTATGAAAACATCTTCAAGAGTTGTATCTGCAAGTCCCCAGGCAAACACCTTGAAATTGCTCTTCGCCTTCTCAACCGCCTGAAATACATCCGAGATCCGAACTTCTTCCTTTGGGATCTCAAATTTTTGTGTCCCTGCGATGTGATATACCTTCTTGGCATTTGGAGAAACATGTTGAACCAACATTTCTACGTCTTTCTCATGTTCTGATGATGTTGTCATCGTGAACACATAAGATCCACCATATCTTCCCTTTAGCTCTTTTGGGTTCCCTATGCATTGTAACCTTCCATCTACAAAAATCCCCAATCGGTCACAAAGAAACTCAGCTTCCTCCATTGAATGAGTGGTGAGGATTATCGCTGTGTGTTTTTTCGCACGTTTAATGACTGTCCATAGGTTCATTCTTGAAGCTGGATCAAGTCCCGTGCTTGGCTCATCCATATAAACCACCTTTTAAAAAATTAAACCAAATGTTAAAAATGGACTTGTTAAAGCTCTCTAAATCACATGCAAAATTGTTTTCCAGTAGATGAGTAAGAGACAATTTTGTACCTTAGGACTCCCGATAAGTGAAATGGCTACACTTAATCGCCGTTTCATTCCTCCACTATATTTCCCAGCAGGTCTATCAGCAACTCCTCCGCGAAATAGGTTCACACTCTTAAGAGACTCTTCTACAGCCTAGTAATATAACCATGAATTAATGTTTTGATACATTTGGAGTAATAGAGGAGACACATAAGATTGATAGCATACTTTGTTAAGATCAGAGCCTTTGAGATTCTTAAGTCTTCCGTAAAAGAGTAGATGTTCCCTTCCTGACAGGGTTTCCCAGAGCAAGCTGGTACACAACAGAGAACAAGACAATTAGATATAGTGGAACAAAATAAAGAGAAAAATCTTTAAACTGAACCCTTGAACAATTTTATTGTAAAAAAGGACACATATGTTCTAATTACTTACTCGTGTTGTGGGCAAACACCCATGTTTGTGTAGACTTTGTCCATATCATTGCATATATCCAAACCTTGAACTAGAGCTGTTCCAGATGTTGGTTTCACAAGCCCAGTCATCTGCTCAGAAAAAATGGTAGAATATGTTCCACATGGGAGATTCACCCATCATGAAAACATATAATACAACTTATATTATTTAGGAGAGTGTGTTCAATCAGAAGCTAAGCACAAAAGATTTTCTATACATTTGTGTACTGACCATATTAATAAAGGATGTCTTGCCAGCACCATTGGGGCCTAACATGCCAAAGCATTCTCCTGCAGACACGGCGAGAGATAAACCTTGAACTGCCATTTTAGGTGGGTTCCCATCCCTACCTGGATAAACCTTGTTCAGATTGTCACATACAATCGCATGGCTTGTGCTCGGCTCAAGCATCAACTTCTCTACTTTTTCCCTCTGATTAGAACAAAATTCTTTTCATCAATACAACTAGCAAAACGATGGACATGTACTTAATTCATTTTGAATCAGTTTTTTTTTTTTTTTTTTGTTATACCTCTTCAATGACATCTAGTTTATCCATTTCTATAGAAATGGCAGATCCCTGTCTCCGAAAGCTATGCCTTTTTGGAGAAGGAGATTTCTTGAAAGGGTTTTTCAAGAATACAAAAGGGTATTTCGCAGAGGACGAAACTCGGTCCATATAGTATGCTGCAATGAGTGTGAGAAACCACTCAATGATAATGATATAGAAAACTTCATCCATTGCACTATCACTGAAATGTTTCCACTTCATTCCATCGCTCCCATTTAAAGTTTTCTTCAAAGCATACTCAGAGAACTCATACAACCCACGGTATAAAGATAAACCCGGATACAACTGCATAACAAAAATCCAGCTTCCTGGGAAAAAAGTATTAAAGATTATATATACATTTAATTTCGAAGAATTGTGGTCAGTTTGATGAATATGTCTTCTTCAAGTTGTCATTGATAGCTTACTTGGAAACGTTAAACCTTCCAACATAAACTGGAAGAGGAACCCGCCCAAAAGCCCAGATCCAAACACGTATATGTAAGCAGCAACTAAGGTCAGATCACAAAACAGAAAAATGTTTCTTTTAATTTATACCATCATGTTCTTGGGAAAATTTAGAAAAAAAGTTGCTTTAGTTAGTACCTGATGCTGTCTCAGCCCTTGAAAATGCTGAGGAAAGTAAAAAGGCAATGGATATTTGCAGATTTATATATAGAAAGTAGAAAATGAACTGCATGCTGTAGTCATTATACCGAAAGAACTTCAGTCCTGCAACGAACTATAGGTCTCAAAAGGCACTGAACTTTATATAATAAGATATATATTAACATAAAATGTGGCAACGATGGATAAAATACCTATTGCTGACCCAAATATCATCAAGCATACAATGTATAACGTGGATATGACGAGAAAATAGGCGTAGGAAACCATCCAATACGGAGCATCTCCTAGACCATGCATTTTCATTATAATTCTTAGACGTTGCTGCTTCTCATACACCAATGAGGTCAAGATCACCTACATAGAAAGTGTCTCTAACTATTGAAATCTCATGATAGGATATTTTGATCATAAAAATAAATTGCTTCCAAGACTGAAGCAGTCTTTGGAAAACATACTTACAGGGAACAAAAGAAGAATAACCCATGTTAAGAAAATGGGGCCAATGACAGATGCTATGTCAACGCGAAGCCTAGTTTCTTGTTTAGGCATTTCTTTCACAAAATCAAATAACATTTTTGTCCCGGGGCCTCGCAAAAACTGGAGATAAGCATTTGAAGCCTGCAAATATTGTACGGTGTCTAAGAATGGGTTTGATCAAAAGACATGTCCTAGGTACAAAAAATTAGGCACTTAGTTTCTCATACCAAGTTGACTAAGCGAGGAACTCGGACCATTTTCACACGCCTATCTTGCATTTTGAATCCTCCCTGGCCCGTTGAGTTATACCAGATGGCCACATTGAAGTTGTTCCTATCAGTGTCCAAGAAATCATATGCTAATAAAAGCAGAAAAAGAGAGTTAGTAGTTGCATATGTAAACACAGAGACAAATATAAGACAAGTGTAATAACCTGTAGCGACCTCATTGATGATCTCTTCATGATTTCCTTGCCGATAACCCTTAAAAATCTCATCGTTGATCTCTTTGGAGTTGTTTCGCCAGAGATTCAATCCTCGGACGCATCTCACCTCTGCTTTGACACATTAACCATTAAGTTAATCAGCTGCTACAATGTTATTTGTATCTGTGAGTGAGGAGTTAAAAATACCCTTGATAACAAATTAACTTGGAACATGAACTCAAGTAGAATCAACAATTTTATGTTCACTAGATTAGATCTACTAGACTTTTTTCATGCGCCTTGCACGAAGTTATAAATATCTTTATTAGTGTCAAATCAAATAGTTTTACCTATATAAATTCAAGATAATTAATGTAGCCAAATACTACCGTTAAAAACTTATATATCAAGGTGTAAATAGCCTGTAGGTAAACAATTACAGTTAACCATTACCATCCAAAAAAATTTGTTATCTTGTTGACAAAAAAAAATGTTACCTTTTAACTAAATTTATTGTAAAGTTTGTAGCTATAACTATTATTAACAAATTGTTGAATCGTTAAGGTAAACATAATTTGGTGAACTAATTACCTTTATGAAACATGAGAGGTGGTTGTCGGAATGAGAACGACAAGTTGGGGGTTGACTTGCACCGAGGTTGGATGTTGAAGATGGGAAGATCTGAGTAAATCCCTGGTTCACGAAAAGTGGTGTAGTCTGCTTCTGATGTTGTCCCCTGTATATAAATATTCATGATAAATCCTTCGAGACAGAGACTTAATGATAATGAAAACAACAACAAAATTCAAGTGGAGGATGACTTGCCAAGACACTGTAGGCGAGATTACGCAAGAAAATGTCAGAGGAGTTCATTGTGAAAGAAGTACTAAGCAGATTCCGAGATAAAGCTAAAAAAAGAAGTAAAAAATTAGTTCGAGAGGAAACAACAATCTAGTAGACTTTTATGTAAAACATAAAAAAAAAGATTAAATATATACTTGCTCCAATGGATTGGTTATTTCCTGTAACAAGTATGGTTACAGGACAAGATCCTCTTCGTCTACACGAGCCACGGCTACCATCAACAGAACGAGTTTCAGGGCGCGGAATGTGTAACAATGGGAGCAGTGGTGGAGGGTTAGGGAAGGCACAAAAGGCTGCTTGTTTTATAGATGAATATTGTAAACCGCAACTCTTTCTTTCGCATTTGCCATCTCCATTTTTCTCGATGCATCGACAACCACATCGATTATCAGCAGAGTTATTAACTTGTGTATCGAATAGAACTTGAATCCCCACTAGAAGTAGGCAGAGGTAGAAAGGGATCACTATGAGCCGAACGTTGCTCCATATGTTCCGTTTCTACACCAATATAAATATAATAAGATTTTCGATATATATTAACATCAATGGATTTTTGTATCAAGTGTAGATAATATATGTGTATTGTTAGGCCAAACCTGAAATGTTAAGTTCTTTCTGAACAAGGCGTTGGCACGCGTCAAGAATCCCGCGGAAACATGGTTCGCCATTGATGAAGCTTCTATAATCTTGAGATATTGTCTTTTTCTTCGGTTTTATCTTTGCTTTTGTTTTAAGTTCGATGACATTAAGTCCTGATGAAGTCAAAGTAAGAACCATGTGACAGCTTTTATTAGCACTTGCGAATTTTTATCTGGCTGAGTCATTAATTATGTCTATCTGTTACTTATAATTTCAAGGAACGCAGAACTTCAACTTTGTTTTATTATATTTCTTATCTAAAAAGTATATTTTTTTTGAGATTAATGAGGGCAAACCCTACAGATATGCAAATTAATGGTATACCATGCTTATAAGCATATGGGTCTGAGACTCCGTTATCGATATTAATGTGAAGTCTGCATGATCCATTAGTGTCCACGAACTCATAAACAGCGGAAATGGACCCCCGAGTTTCTTTAAATTTAGTATTTCGAACCAAAAATTTTCATCCTATCACATGGTCACCCCGCGTATAAAATATTCTTCAATAATTACCTCACGTATCGATAAGATATGGCCGGGAAGTTTCGTTGACTATATCCTCTTTAACCAAAAAAAAAAAAAAAATACTCTATCGTAATTACTAAGCTGCAATACTATGACATCATGACCGTTTACGAAAAACAGATTTTTGGCTCCATTCGTAATGCAAACAAACAAGGATACCAAATGTTTTTTCATTTAGTCAGTTTGATTTATGCACTAGAATGTTGCCTTTGTATATATGTAAAACCAATTGCATCAAAATATACTCAGTTAGATGCATATTTTGCTGGAATTCATACATTCAATTTATAAAACTAAATATGAATTTGCTAGCTATGATTCGTGAAAATATTAAATTAAATCTATACAACAAGGTTTTGAATATACCTGAATATTTTGCCGCGAAAAAAATGAACCAAATAGTTTCAAAATTTAGCACCCTAAATGTTGTGTCTCCATGTGGTATGCTAGTACCGTTGAGATCAGATCTCGAAACTAAAACTCGTCACACAAACTTGTTTCTCAGAAATTTAGCGTTTCATGTGAATTAATCTCTCTGCTTACTCAGATCCACCAAGCCGTCACACTATTATGTATATATAATACGTGGACTAAGACCTAATATTTGGGCATGTTGGGCCAAGCCCATTACTTTGACTAATCGATAATGTATGATTAATTGTAGGAAAGATTACTGGAATAGAATGACCATAAAAGTAAATTAATAACTAGAATTACTCATATTTCTTTTTAATTATTAGTTTATTTTTTGATTTTCTAAACCCCTAAAATATCTCTTGGAAACTTTGTAAGCAAAAAAAATCAATTACAAAAATACCATTAATATTTAATTTTAGCATCTCTCGTATTTACAAAAATGTCATTCTTTTTTTGTTATGACAACTTTGCTTTTTACAGGATTATTTTCTATTGTTGCAACTTTATTTGACTAAATTAGTTGTCGTATGATTTCTTAACGTTATGCCAGCTTTTTTTACGTACATGATTATTTTCTATTACTGCAGCTTTAATTGACTAAATTAGTTGTTGCAAGATTTTTTTATAGTTATGACAGATTTGTTTCTGCATACATGATTATTTTATATTAATGCAGCTTTGTTTTCACGTACATGATTAGTTTATATTACTGCAGCTTTATTTGACTAAATTAGTTGTCACACGATTTCTTATAGTTGTGGCATCTTTGTTTTCACGTACAAGATTATTTTCTATTACTGTAGCTTTATTTGACTAAATTAGTTGTTGCATGATTTCTTATAGTTATAAAAGCATTGTTTCCACGTACAAGATTATTTTCTATTATTACAACTTTATTTGACTAAATAAGGTGTCACAAATTTTCTTAACGTTATAGTAAGGTTGTTTCCACTTACATGGTTATTTTCTTTTACTGCAACATTATTTGACTAAATTAGTTACCGTAAATTTTTTTTATGTCATGGCAAAGTTATTTTTGAAAACGTTACTGCACACTTATTGCATTATTTTTGAATAAGATATTTTTGAATTATGTTAGATTTTCTAATTATTTGTTATATATATATATATAATTATGTTAGATATTACGAAATTATGTTAATAACTTTATTTTTGAATTATGTTAATAATATTTTATTTTTAATACATTTTTAAAATTATGTTAAATTATATATAAGATATTTTTGAATTATCTTAAATTATATTAATAATTTCGTTATTTTTGAATTTATTATAAATAAAATATTAATTTTTTATGTTTATTTTATTTTGAATTTTGTAAGTTATTTTTGAATTATTTTAGATTTTAAAAAGCTTTTATTTTTAAAATTTTATTTCCTTATTGTTTTTTGTTTTTTTTTCATTTTTCATATTAAAAAAAATTATCCTTTTTCAATTTTTTTATTTTATTTTTAATATTTTTCATTTTATTTTTATTTTTTCTCCTTTTTTATTTTTTTATTTTTTATTTTTAATTTCTATATTTGTTAAATATGTTAGATTTTATAATAATTTGTTTTTAATTTATTATTTATGTTTTTAGTTCTTTTTAAATATATTTCGTAATTATTATTTTTTATAAATTATATTTGGCATTTTCGTTATTTTATTACAAAAAATAGGTTAGATAGTTTTTTTATCTCTGCTTTTATTCTCCCATTTCACATTATTCTAATTATTTCCTATAAAATATGTGTTATTCTAAGCAATTCTCACTTAATTATATAACATAACCTTTATATCATCACGTCCAAATATATACAACATGAAACTCCATTACCCCCCAATATATTATCAATACAGTTTGCCTAGGTGTGTGATCCTGTAGGATCGTACAATATTAGTAATGAATTTTTCAGTTCATAGATTATAAGCAGTCTTTAGCAATATATAACCACCTAATATTATACAATTGTTAAACAACGACACGACAACCATAACTAGAGTAAATACAAATAATTTAAGGTCATTTCTAACATATTATGTACCTTAACTTAACAAAAAACCAAAACATCTTTTACAAAACACATTAAACTATCAGTTATTCTGAATATCATAGCATCTACATCGGTGAATTCTCACCATTAAAATAAATTAAAAAAAAAAAGAGAATCGTCTCTCAAACTAGAGATGATGAAATACGATCAGAACCCCTTCCATGCAACATGTTCTAATTTTATTGGTCTCTTTCCTTTTACCACTTAAAATTTTATTCAATACTAAAGTGAAATTTCTATAAATTAATATTCGATAAATTAATAATTTTTTCTAGTCACAAATGGATAGTCTGAGTCAAATATCAACTCTATAAGTTAATAAAATTGATAAATTAATAAAATATCATAAAATATATTAATTCCAATATTATTAATTTATAGAGGTTTTACTGTAATATGTTTACAATTATTATTATTTTATTTGTTAGATACTCTGAGACTATCTCCACCACATGCTCTAAACTATGTCATATTTTATGTAAATTTACTATTTTACGTCAAAATAGAAAACTCATGATTTTGTAGAGTTGAAAAATGCATTTTACCGTTAAAACTGCAAAAAAACAAAATATGTGTCAAAATTACATAAAATCGTTTTGGTACTAAAACTACAGTGAAACCTCTATAAATTAATACTCAATAAATTAATATCTTGCTAAATTAATATTTTTTTCTGGTCCCAAATTGATATTTTAAGCCAAATATCATATGTGTAAATTAATAAACACGATAAATTAATAAAATATCTAAAATACATTCATCTCAATATTATTAATTTATAGAGGTTATGTGTAGATGAAACATGGATATCTCTTAGTTTGTAGCATCAAAACTCTATAATAACCTCAGATAAATTCACGAACTTGCTACTGATTTCTTCCAATAATGTACATGAATCAGACCTCTGCGAGGCAGGTTTTATCAAACATGAACAAGCAAATGTTGACGTTGAACAGCCAAAAAATGATCATCTTAAGAAGATTCAAGAGAAGACATTAAAAGCTTGACTGGTTTTAGCAACCTTGATGAAAACATCTTCAAGAGTAGTGTCCGCAAGTCCCCAAGCAAACACCTTGAAATTGCTCTTTGCCTTCTCCACTGCCTGAAACACTTCCGAGATCCGAACTTCCTCTTTTGAGATCTCAAATTTCTGTGTCCCTGCAATGTGATATATCTTCTTGGCATTTGGAGAAACATCTTGAACCAACATCTCCACATCTTTCTCATGTTCTAAGGCTGTTGTCATTGTCAACACATAGAATCCACCATACCTTCCCTTTAGCTCTTTTGGATTACCAATGCATTGTAACCTTCCGTCTACAAAAATCCCCAATCGGTCACAGAGGAACTCTGCTTCTTCCATTGAATGAGTAGTGAGGATTATTGCAGAGTTTTTTTTTGCGCGTTTGATGAGTGTCCATAGGTTCATTCTTGAAGCTGGATCAAGTCCTGTGCTCGGCTCATCCATATAAACCACCTTAAGGTAAAAAATGGAGTTGTTAAAACCCGTAAACTTGAACCTCCCTAGGTGGTTGATAAAAAAAATGAGTAAGCCAAATGCCATACCTTAGGACTCCCGATAAGTGCAATGGCTACGCTTAGCCGTCTTTTCATACCTCCGCTATATTTTCCAGCAGGTTTATCAGCAACTCCTCCGTGAAACAGGTTCACACTCTTAAGAGATTCTTCTACAGCCTAGTATGCATGAACTGATCATCCATGAATTGATACTATAGAAGTAAAACAAATTAAAAGGGAAGTAAGATTGATAACATACTTGGTCGAGATCAGAGCCTTTGAGATTCTTAAGTCTTCCGTAAAAAAGCAGATGATCCCTTCCTGTCAGTGTCTCCCAGAGCAAGCTGGAACAGCACAGACAATAAGAGAATGATGAACAACGAGGTGATATTCTGTATATTTGAACAAAACAAGATGTTTCCAAGAATTTTCATTACTCGTGCTGCGGACATACGCCCATGCTGGTGTACACTTTGTCCATATCATTGCATATATCCAAACCATGAAGAAACCCTGTCCCAGATGTTGGTTTCTGGAGCCCAGTCATCTGGCCAAGAAAATGAGTTTGTCAATCAGCAATGATATTAGAATCTAAGCACAAAAACGTTTCTGTCCATTTGCACACTGACCATATTGATGAAGGAGGTCTTGCCAGCACCATTGGGCCCTAACATGCCAAAGCATTCTCCTGAAGGCACTGCAAGAGATAACCCTCGAACCGCCTTTTTTGGCGGGTTCCCATCTCTACCAGGATACACCTTCTTCAGGTTATCACATACAATGGCATAGCTTGTGCTCGGCTCAAGCATCAGTTGCTCAACCTTTTCATTCTGATTAGAACATTATATATATATAATTAAAAACGGCCACAAGAACACAAAGAACATGGAATTGGTTTATGAATTCTTTTGAAATACCTCGTGAATGACATCTAGTTTCTCCATTTCTACGGAAACTGCAGAGATCTGTTTTCCCAAGCTAGGTCTTTGTGAAGGAGAGTTCTTGAAAAAGTTGAGATTTTTCAAGAAACACAAAGGGTCTTTCCTGGATGAAGATATTTTATCAATGTAGTATGCTGCAATGAGTGCAATAAACCACTCAACGATAATGATGTAGAAAACTTCAGCCATTTCAGTATCACTGAAATCTTTCCACTTCATCCTATTGGTCCCATTCAAGTTTCCCTGATAAGCATTCTGGGAGAACTCATACAAGCCACGGTATAAAGAGAAGCCCGGAAACAACTCCATGACAAAAATCCAGTGTCCTAAGAAAAAGGTTAAAAAATTATATAGAAGCATTGTGGTCAGTTTTGAGAATATGTCTGCTCCAAGTTCATCTTGATAACTTACTGGGAAATGATGAACCTTCCAACATAAACTGGAAGAGGAACGTGCCCAAGAGCCCAGATCCAAACACGTATAGGTAAGCAGCAACTACAATTGGGCCATAAAACAGATAGTGTTAAATTTCTACTAATTTACACGATCATGTTAGTTAATGTGTGACTTTAGTTAATTAGTACCTGATGCTGTCTCAACCTTTGAAAATGCTGAGGAAACTAAAAAGGCGATGGAGATTTGCAGATTTATACATAGAAAATAGAAAATGAACTGGAAAGTGAAGTCATTAAGCAGAAAGAACTTCAGTCCTGCAAGGAACTATAGCTGATATAACAACCCTATAGAAAGAAACTTGTTCTATATGTATAAGAAAATATTAACATTTTAATCTAAAGTGATGTTATGGATTTTTTTGAGGTCTTATTCGAATAAGCAGAGGAATGCCACACTATACGATCAGATTTATAAGATATGACAAATGATTCAATACCTATTGCGGATCCAAAGATCATCAAGCATATAATGTATAACGTGGATATGGCAAGAAAATACGCGTAGGAAATCACCCAATATGGACCATCTCCTAGACCATGCATTTTCATTATAATTCTTAGACGTTGCTGCTTCTCATACACCAGTGAGGTCAAGATCACCTGCATAGAAAATGTCTCTAACTATTCAAAACCTATAATAGGATTTTGAACTGCTTTCAAGATATACTTGTTAGAGAGCTTTAAGCAGTCTATATTATAAGTGAACTTACTGGTAGCAGAAGAAGAATAACCCATGTGAAGAATGTTGGACCAATTAGAGACGCAATGTCTAGACGAAGTCTAGTTTCTTGTTTAGGCATTTCTTTGACAAACTCAAAGAGCATCTTTGTTCCAGGGCCTTTTAAATACTGAAGATAAGCATTTGATACCTACAGTCATGTAGAGTTTGAGAATCTCTTCATTCTTGCGATGCAAGGATGTGTTTTTGGTACATCACTTACCAAATGGACTAAGCGGGGAACTCGGACCAACTTGAAAGGTTTATTTCCTAATACACCTTTGTACGTTGCATTATACCAAATGTTCACATTGTAGTTAGTCCTATTTGTGTCCAAGAGATCATATCCTAAAGCAACAATAAACCGCCAGAAAGATTAATAGAAATATTCAGAAAATCTCATTTGCATGCTAAGCATTGTAGAGAAAAAAGACAGAAGTAAAACAACCTGAAACAATCTCATGTACCATCCCATTCGAATTTCCTTTTTGATAACCTTTGAAAAGCTCATCATTGACCTCTATGGAACTATTTCTCCAAAGAATCAATCCTTGAACGCATCTCATCTCTGTTCTCAACAAAAAGATTAATTTAAGGACAACATTTCATAACAAACTTGAGAGGTGATCAGAAACATTATACCTTTAGTAAAACTGAGAGGTGATTGTCCAAGTGAGAATGAAAAGTTAGAAAATGTAGGGCAACGAGGTTGGATGTTGTATATACTAAGATCTGAGACAATCCCTGCATCAATATAATTTGTTGCACTTCCCTTATATGTTGTAGCCTGAAACATAAGCTCAAAGTAAAAAAGCTAAGACCAAACACTTCATAACGAAAAACAAACCGAATTTTCAACAAAAGAAGAGAACTTAGTACTTACCAACACATTATTCGCTAAACTAAACAAGAGATCAGTGGCGTTCATTGTAAAAGACCTCCTGAGAAGATTTCTAGACATAACTAGAGAAAACATTAATATTAGTTTTAATGAAAACAAATGTAGAACATGCGTGAAGAAGAGAAACATACTTGCTCCTAGAGAATGATTATTCCCTGTAAAGAGTATAGTTACAGGACAAGTATTTTTTCGTCTACACGAGTCATCAGTGAATCTGGAATCAAAGGCACGAGCTTGAGGACGTGGAATTAGTATTAAAGGAGGCCATGGTTGTGGTTTTGGGATAGCACAAAACACTCCTTGATCTCGAGTTGAATATTCTATACCACAGACCATTTCGCATTTGCCGTTTCCAATCTTGTCAATGCATTTACACCCACATTGATAATCAACGGATTTATTGACTTGTGAATCTACCAGAGCTTGAATAGACACAAGAACTATGCAGAGGTAAAAAGGAATCATGATGAGCCTAACATTGCTCCATATATTTCGTTTCTGCAAAAAACCCCCCAAAGAACAAGCAAGAACATCTATTTATCAAAAAAAAAAAAAAACAAGCAAGAACATCAATGGATGTTGATATTTGAAAATATAGTACCAAAATTTGATCAGATATTTCGAAATTTTGTAACTTTTTCTGATATTTACGAAAAATAAGGAATGAAAATTTACTGTAAAATTCATTGATGGAGTTACCAAAATCTCAGAGCATGTTATTAAAAGAAAAATAAAATAAAAAAGCTTGTACATATATATGCATGTAAGTATAATTATGGATTTTACTACTGGAAACGAAAATGTCAAACCTGATAGGTTAAGTTTTTTCTAAGGATGGCATTGGCTCGCGTCAAGAAGCTGGCTGGACTAGAATACGCCATTGATGAACCTTTGTTAGCTTCCCTTCTTCTTTGTTCTTCTGTTTTAAACGATCGCAAAGTTACGTGTCTTTGTTGCAAAGTGCTTATTTGGCCACAATTTACCCTTTTATCCCTAAGAATGGCTTTTTTTTTTTTGTTAACTCTCGCTTGCGATTGTAATTTAATGTCTTTTTCTTAATAAAAATCAACACATTCATGATTCGTCTAACAACAAAATTTCCAACATACTATTCAATGCCTAATTTTTTAGATTTTAGTTTGGTGTTTTTAAAAAATAGATCACCACATTCGTGATTCATCAAACAATTTTACAAACATACTTTTCAATTACCTAGTTTTGATAGACTTTGTTTTTTCCAATTTGAAATGTAGGGACAAAATAGTAATATTTAAATTTTCTTTTTTAAAATAATAAGTTTTTCAGATCATCTACGAATATTTTGTTGTATTTGATAAATTTTAATAAACTGAAATTAGAATCAATATGTTGACCATTGGAACTTTAACCGTAACATAAAGTTTGAAAAATCAACGTTGGAACTTCAATTTAAATTTACAGGGAGATCCGAATGAGTGCTCCTCACGACCCTTTGGATTCGTCAATCTGTGGGATATGAATTTAAAAGATATTTTTGGACTTTAAACAATAAATTATATATTACTATGATGTTATTTTTATTACGTGTTCACACCATTGACACCATGATGATCGATGCACGCACGCGCTATTCAAATGCTCTACCAAATATTTATATGGATATTTAGCGGTTACTTGGACAAGAAGTAAATCATACTCCGACAAAAATAATTTTTTATGTGATTTAGTTGGAACTTCCTTTTTGGTAGACCACTAGCGGCGGGATTTTGGGTTTACTAATTTTTTATTTTATTAGAAGAAAGTTTCATTATGGATGTTTTATTTTGTTAGAAGAAAGTTTCACCACGACAGATACTGATATACACACACACTTAAAAAAAAAAATACACATTTCTTAAAAACTATATTTCCTGTTTGACAAAAAAAAATCAATTCATTCTTTGACCTCCAAATTAAAAGATTCAGAAGTTTGAACATGGGCTAGCTTGTTGGAATATTCAATCAACGAATTATTTATTATATCAATGTCACACTTTATTATTATTTATTCCCTCGGTGTTGTTGAAATCTACGAAGCCAGAATTTAAAAGTGTTGAATATCAACAATTACTACGTGTATGTACAAATATATTATTATTTTAAAATCTTAGAAAATAACTTATATGTAAAAAATAAGAACCGATAAAAAACAATAAAAATTAAATTCCTCATAATTTAATAGGAACAATTGCTGGCAGTCAAAGCCTAAAAGTAATACTTTTTCCTGGTAAGAAGTAAGTGTAACCCAACATTAATCACACGAATTATTAAAACAAAAAAAAAACCACAGGAATGAAATAATACTCTTTTTTGTCTTCTTTTCAATTTGACATGTACGTAAATTCTGCGTAATAAATAATCAATTGTCTGGAAGTTATCTGTTGCGAGGTAGTTTCGGAAGCAAATCTGAGTGGCAAAATACGTAATTACCTCAAACTCCAAGGGCATATATATAAACTCCTACGTCTCCCTTAAATCGCCGTCTTCCAAATTCAGAATCGGGAGCACAGTAGTTTCGAAAACAGGGCCCAGAGGCAATGACGTTGCAGAAAGGTCTGTCTCTTCTCTGGCAACAGTACACGGCGTTATTCCGGAAAAACCTTTTACTTTCATGGCGGAGCAAGCGAGCCACGTTTCTTCAGCTCTTCGCTTCTTTCTTCTTCATTCTCCTCATCTTCTGTATCCAGGAAGCTATGGAGAAAAGCTTCTCCTCCTCCACGGCGCTTAAGACTGTTACAGATCCAACGGCGTTGATCTCGCCGCCGATTCCGCCTTGTGAAGATAAATTCTTCGTGAATCTTCCGTGCTATGACTTCGTATGGAGTGGGAATGGTAGCCCGAGAGCGAATCAGATTGTTAACGCGATTATGAAGAACAATCCCGGAAGACCAATTCCGGCTGAGAAGGTAACAGAATCTTTAATTAGAGTTTTTTTTTTTGTCAGTTTCTTCGAATTATGTTATTATTTTACAGTAAGATTGAGTAATTATGCATTTTTGATGAGAAATTGAAGTAGATCGATATGGCGATTTGATAGGTAGACTAATATATATATATGTTTTAATTAAATGTTATATTTATTCAACTCGAAATTCATTTTTTTATAATTGGGTGTGCTACTGTTTGGATTCTTGTCGCAATAACATGTTTTGCACTTGCTTGTCTAGAGTTAACTAAATAATTACGTGTTGGATAGTAGAAGTAAATTCCAGAATAAGATTGCAAATTCAAAGACATTGTTATGTTATATGATTTATTTCAGGTTTTACCATTCGTGGGTCCTGATGAGGTAGATGCGTGGCTTATGGCGAATCCATTGAAAGTTCCAGGAGTGTTGCATTTTGTGGAAAGAAATGCTACAGTGATCAGTTATGGTATTCAAACTAATTCAACTCCAGAGATGAATAGAGGAAGGTTTGAAGATCCCACATTTAAGTTCCAGATACCACTTCAAATTGCTGCTGAGCGTGAAATCGCCAGGTCTTTAATAGGAGGTATGTATATATCTTTTTGATGAATCTATGTACTTGTGGTAACAAGTGTTTAGTTCTGATAATGAGAAATTTGTTTATACGTTTTGCAGATCCAAACTTTAACTGGGTTGTTGGTTTTAAGGAGTTCCCACATCCAACTATTGAAGCTATTGTTGCGTTGGACACGATAGGACCGACCTTTTTCCTTGCTGTTGCTATGTTTGGTTTTGTTCTTCAGATTAGTTCTTTGATTACTGAGAAAGAGCTGAAACTTCGCCAGGTATAGTGTTGTTTCTATGTAGGCTGTTAAAACTGTTTA
The DNA here is from genome assembly GCA_028015245.1 of Cardamine occulta. Lineage (NCBI taxonomy): Eukaryota > Viridiplantae > Streptophyta > Magnoliopsida > Brassicales > Brassicaceae > Cardamine > Cardamine occulta. The sequence continues at coordinate 11,991,816 of CM051379.1, read as the reverse complement.
TATATTATATTGATTGTGTTATTCCTTTTGTTTTGCAACAGGCAATGACGATGATGGGTGTTTTCGACACTGCTTATTGGTTGTCATGGCTTACATGGGAAGGAATTCTTACTGCTATCTCCGCTCTCTTGATAGTTCTCTTTGGCATGATGTTCCAGTTCGACTTTTTCTTGAAGAACAGTTTCGCTGTTGTCTTCTTACTTTTCATGCTTTTTCAGTTTAATATGGTAAAACTGCATCCCTAAGACTAACGTTAAATAAGGATTTATGTTTCCCACTTTTGGCACCATTAATCAAATTATATCTATCATTATTTGTGCTGCTAGATTGGACTAGCATTCATGCTATCAGCTTTTATCAGCAAATCATCTTCAGCAACAACTGCTGGATTCTTTGTGTTTCTGGTTGGCTTTGTAACACAGGTGCGGTTCTCATGAAAAATAGAATAGCTGAAACTGTTTCTTTGAATTATGAATGGTTACTAACCATATATCTAACTACAGCTTGCAACATCAAGTGGGTTTCCCTATGCCAGCAGTTATTCTCGTACGATCAGGGCGCTTTGGTCACTGTTCCCACCCAATACCTTTTCTCAGGGTCTAAAGCTGCTTGCTGCTGCAACTTCAACTCCTCAAGATCCTGGAATTAGTTGGAGTAAGAGAGCAGAATGCGCACCTAATGATGACTCTGATTGTGTGATTACAATTGTACGTCAACTCTCAATATGAATTCCATCTAATATCTGTGTCCAAATCATTCTCTAATCATTACTTATTTGGTTTTGGCAGAATGATGTCTACTTGTGGCTTCTTGGGACATTCTTTTTGTGGTTTGTTTTGGCTCTCTACTTTGACAATATTGTTCCAAATGCGTCTGGTGTAAGAAAATCTATCTTTTACTTTCTAAAACCTGGTTACTGGACTGGTAGAGGTGGCAACCGAGTCGAAGGTACTTCCTCATCAGTCTTTTTTCTGTATACATTAGTAACTTTGGTGTCGAAAAAGTGATCCTAATTATCCCTTTTTACTCTTAACAGAAGGTGGAATTTGTAGTTGTACTGGATCAGTCCCACCTGTGGATCACGTCACTCCAGATGACGAAGACGTCCTTGAAGAGGAAAATTTTGTAAGACAACACTCAATGGAGGGTTTAGTTGATCCCAACATTGCAGTTCAAATACGTGGTCTTGCAAAGACTTATCCTGGGACGACGAAGTTTGGATGCTGCAAATGCAAGAAAACTTCCCCATTTCATGCTCTGAAGGTATTTCTTCTAAGAAATCAAAAATGAAAAACTGACCTTCTTATGTTGGTTAATTGCAATTTAGCATGGCAGAGTCTGTTCTTTGCCAAAGATGTTCAACATATGAAAATCTTACCATTGATCTATAGCTAGGAGGACTACGATAAAATTATACTGATAAGTGTTTCTTTTGTTCATTAACTAATTGTTGGAATATAATCAGGGGTTGTGGATGAATATTGCCAAAGATCAATTATTCTGTCTTCTTGGACCCAATGGCGCAGGGAAAACAACTACTATCAATTGTTTGACAGGCTTATTTCCAGTTACTGATGGTGATGGTAAGATAAAGCTTGCACTTTTTTCTTGTTTTCAATTTATAGATGCTAGTGTCTTAAACATTTTCACGATACTAAAATCTCTCTGATTGGCTTTAACAGCACTAATTTATGGAAATTCTATTAGAAGCTCTGTTGGTATGTCCAATATCCGTAAAATGATTGGAGTTTGTCCTCAGGTGAGCCATTTTTCTGTTGCTATCTGCGTCTTGCATTTGCCTTAGTTACAGCCATTTGTTATGCTTTAAATGATTGGTGACATTCCCACTATACAGTTTGATATTCTTTGGGAGGCTTTGTCCGGTGAAGAACATCTCCAACTCTTTGCTAGCATCAAAGGGTTGCCACCTGCATCTATCAACTCGGTAAGTCACCCGAATAGTAGAAATGAGTCTGTTGGTTTCTTTAACAGTTTCCGCTAAGAATAGATGGTTTCTACTTTCAACTTCAAATCAAGCTTATTTCCTCTTTTGTTGCTTTAAAAAAAAATGTTTCTTCTCTGTCATACAGATTGTTGAGAAGTCACTGGAGGAGGTAAAACTGACAGAAGCAGGGAAAATCAGGGCTGGAAGTTACAGTGGAGGAATGAAACGCCGACTCAGTGTTGCAGTTTCACTCATTGGTGATCCCAAACTAGTCTTCCTCGATGAACCGGTTTGTTACTTTGTAGTTTCTACATTCCTAACTGAATATATGTTACATTTATTTTGTTGATAGTTAGTTATCTAAGTTCTGTTTCCTTTTCACATGTAGACTACAGGAATGGATCCAATCACAAGGAGACATGTGTGGGATATTATACAGGAAACCAAGAAAGGTCGCGCCATTATACTAACGACACATTCCATGGAGGAAGCTGATATCTTAAGTGATCGAATAGGGATAATGGCTAAGGGTAGGCTCCGCTGCATTGGAACCTCGATCAGGTTGAAATCCCGCTTTGGCACAGGTTTCATTGCTAACATCAGCTTCGTTGAAAGCAACAACCAAGAAAGCAATGGCAATATCCGCAATGGCGAAACTGGTGCTGCAGATTCACGCGAGCCACTGAAGAAATTCTTTAAAGATGTATGTTTGTTTTAGCAGCTGGTTAAATTTTCCAATTTACAACGTGGTTAACTTAATCTAACACCCTCTCTGAGCTTTTTGATAATTTCTTGCAGCATCTCAATGTCAAACCAGTAGAAGAAACGAAGGCCTTCATGACTTTTGTTATACCACACGACAAAGAGAATCTTTTGACAGTAAGTAATTACACACCTTATCATATATAGAGTTTTTACTATCTATTGTGGAACAAAAGTGCAAGTGATTTCACAACTTCTCTGTTTTCTTAACAACGAAACAGAACTTTTTCGGTGAGCTGCAAGACAGAGAAACAGAATTTGGAATCTCAGACATCCAACTTGGTCTTGCAACTCTTGAAGAAGTCTTTTTGAACATAGCAAGAAAAGCTGAACTCGAAAGCGCTGCGGTTGATGGAACAATGGTCACTCTAGACCTAACATCTGGGTCATCCGTCGAGGTAAATAACTATATCTCAGATATTCATATCTATCTATTAGGTAGACTTATGACGCCCGAGCTGATCCGATCCAATGCACTCTACAGATACCGGTTGGGGCAAGATTTGTTGGGATACCGGGAACAGAAACTGCAGAGAATCCACGGGGAATCATGGTAGAAGTGTATTGGCAACAAGACGAGTCAGGATCATTGTGCATATCAGGACACTCAACAGAGATGCCAGTTCCTGAAATAGTTCCTGCTACAGATCCGGTGGCACCAGGACGTGGTGGAGTAAACTTGTTGGGACGGAGAGGACGAAGACAACAAGTTCAAGGAATTGTGATTGACCCTCAGTTTGTTAGCGTTTCAAGAACCGGTTCCATGTCTTCTCGACGATCTTTTTCTTCCCGACGTTTTTCATTGTGAAATGAAATCAAACATGCGCACTCACACACACACACAGTTCTGAACTCACCGGACTGGACTCTACAGGTTTATCTGGTTCGTTGTATTTAAAAGAATCACAGGCGTGTTTATTTAAATTGTGTGTTTACATAGTTATGATCTAAATTAGACGAAAGTTTGTGAGTAATAAACCAATACTTTAAACTGCTATATTTATATCAAAATATGATTCAAGATCGTCTCTATGCCTATGGTCCAGTTCCACAAGCCTGGGAAGTTTGTATTTACATAAAACAGCAAAACTCTGATGTAATTAACATTGAGCTAATAAAAGACTTCTCTATCTATGCAATTAGCCACGCCGTGACTGTACATTCATCGGTCTTGATCCTTCCGGTGCCTGAAACATAATTGAAGAACCAACATTGTTGAAGTTGTGTATAAGGAACAAAACAGAAAATGGTTTTGAGTTCATGTGTCTAAAGTACAATGTACCTTCTGTCCGAAAGATTTGATGATTTGAACCAATAATCTATCTCCGGTTATACTTCTCAGTCGTTGAATCAACTCAGGCCGCGACATTCTCCTATCCTGTGTATAGCCAAGGAACCAATAATTAGAATGTTATATGATAAGAATGAAACAGAGAGCCAAACATCTAAAAGAAACACTTACTTGATGTTCTTTATAATGTTTCTGAATGAGACGGATTTGTGATGGATTTACAAACTTCGATATCGAATTGATCAAGACCGGAAACGAAATCCAAGGCGATTTCGGTTTCTCTACATTAAAAAAACATACAAAATTTAGTCAAGTGAACCAACTAGTGAATCAAAGAAGAGGAGAAGAAACATTTTTTGTGTGCTTACTAGTTTTCAAGATAGATGGAGTTTTAATGCATACAACAAACTCAGGCAAAACATGAGTGTTCATGTGTGTGCTCCAAATAATATACTTCTTCGGAGATGTTAAACTGTCTACACCTGAATCAAACTCTGTAGAACTCGGATACGATTGTGTGGATGATCCTTGATGAGGAGAAACAACCTCTGATTTTCCCATAATGATTCTTGAAAGCAACAAGAATCTAGTACCGTCTTCGTCACAAGATGATGAAGAATCTATCATACTATACCAAAAAAAAAAAGATAACATTAATCATTGATAGTTAACGCAAAAACCGACAAAATGTATCAAAGTGTTTTAGCTGTTGTTACCACTGAAAAGGAGCATTGTTTGGTGAGAAAGATAAGCCATTGTTGTTATTAAACTGCTTTCGGTGGCTAAATCCATACATTAGAATCGTTTTCAACTCTTCCTTCTCAACGCTACAACAACCATATTTCACTCTAGCCGTTTCAGCCGCAGCTTTGTTCCCATTGCATTCGAAGCAACCGCCGTTTTTCTTAGCCACAGACTCGGTGTATATCTGAAAGGCTTTAAGCTTAGCTTGCCCCAATGGAGTTTGAAACTCGTTCTTGAGAATCGATACGATTTGAAACTGATCGCCTAAATGAGAAGTTAGGTTAGATTGACAATGCCTGTAGATTAGCTTGTAGGCTTTATTGTCTTTATGCAACTCCATTAGCCCGAGCTCGCTAGCTATTGAAGACGTTTGATCACAATCCGAGAACTCATCATTGCTTCTGCTTTCACAAGATTTGGTTGATCCTTCTTGTTCTTCGTAATGGTTTAGCTCTGTTGGTGGGAAATGGAGATGATTAACCCGAGTTTCTTCGGTTTTTATATAATCCATAGCTGAGAAACAAATAACAAAAATCAAAGTCAGAAATTTATGAATACTAAACTTTAACAAGAAACCAAGAATTCAGAAATCGAACCTTTTTGATGATTGTAGATGAAATGATGTTTTTTTAGCTTTCTTGTAGTGTTTTAGATTAGAGAGCATAAATGTTTGAGTTTGTGTTTGAATTTTAATGGTAGAGAGATATAATCATATATATATATATACTGAATTCTGTGTTCTTATTTGTTTAAGTCTTCCTGTTTTAGGTTTGTTGTCTGTTTTTGTCTTTTTATTAGATTAAAGTATTGTATTCTCTAAATTGGAGTGTTTTGTCTTTTCCTTTTTCTGTGAAGGAGAATTATCCACATTCACACGATTACAATAATCCCACTTAATTAACAAAAATACGAACTCGTATAAAATTCAAATCTTTTTTTTTTGTTAAAGTGTAAAAATTTAAACCTTACACGTTCTAATTTGCAATAAATACATTAATGAACAGAATCTAGAAAATTGAAACATTTCTACTCATGCAAAGCTTTCTAATCTTTCTTTTGTTTGAGTATCAAAAGCTTCCAATCTTGTGGGCATAAAAACAAAAACTCATACCCTTGATTTATCAGTGGACATTATTTAAGTTAATTAGATTAGTCTGCTAGCTGGTTAAACTTCGTTAAATCCATACACTGCTATTTAGTTTGACTTAGTTAGAAAAAAACATTAATATAATAAGTCTATTAACGGTTTATTTAGGCGGCGCAAGCTGTTTTGGGAAAGTGCAGTGGCTGGTCGTTTTACGTACTGTCTGATAATCGTAACATGAAACAGTCCTTGCAATACAGGCGGGTTGGAGCTTGGAATTACCAAATTACCCCTTAGTGGTTATTTAGATCCGTTGCTGATTCAGTGATTCAGACGTTTAGTGGTTTTTAATTTTTGTTACCAGAAATAGAAACTATGGGGCTCAGCAAATTTATCCCATTTTTTAAAATACTACTATATTGAGCTAATTAAGGTTAACGACTAATTTTATCAGAATTAATGTCACGTGCGTTAGTTCCTATCGAATATCTACTAGAGTCTAGTCTACAATGATGCTTACTCATTGACCCGAAAGACAATTAGTGTCCAATGAATGAAACTCACCCTTTTCAATTATATTTATTTGGTGTAATGGAAATGAAGAGATTTAAAACAAATAGATTCTTGCTCATAAGAGCTTAATAAATATAGAAATGAAAGACATGAATGAGATAGTTCATTGGAGCTTTATTGGATATAATAAAAGTCAAAGACGGAAAACTTAAATGAAAAAGACCAAGATTAAAGATTCTTATATTGATTCATAAAATAGAATAGAAAGAGAAAGAGAGAGAGTTGCATAAAATTAGAGATATTGATGTTCATTATATAACTATATTCATATTTTTTATGTATTATTTTTTGATAAATATTCTTCTTTATGTATTAGTGTAGAATTATCTTCATTTTTCAAAGTAAAACATTCTAATACGTTCTCTTAAAATAATTAATTTTTTGTTCATCATTTAGGACCAAATCTCAAACTAATTAAGATTGATTACGCGCGATAAATTTTTAACTCAAAATCAAGTGATAATAGGTAGAATAGTCTATATTTTTATATATTAGTATTGAATTATCTATATTTTATATGCTAGACATTATGATATTACAATAACTTTCAAGAAATTGTTTATTTCTTTCAGAAATATTAAAGATTCTAACATTACAATAACTTCCAAGAAATTGTTAAATTTTTCAGAAATGTTAAAGACCTAACTCGTGATTTTGATTGAACTGGTAAAAAATGTACTCTTATAAGTTAAGAATCAAGATAGCAAACACATCTAAACAAGTACGTTTAGGTATCTTTTCTGTTTTCACACATTATTTTGGAGAATTTATCGAAAAAGGGAACTGGCTTACTACCAGCAGATCACAAGCTGATGTCAACTCTTTTTTTTGTGGGTCAACTTTCAGATCATCTAACTATCGTAACCATATCAAACTCCCAATATCTATACGAATGGTAGAGTAATGGAAATATGAGATTTCACTACTCAAGTAGAGAAGTATCTCAAGTGATCTAAAACATAAACCATACAAAACTACCTAGCAGTTTGGCACATAGAAGTCCAGTTCTCAAAGAGGTATCCCCAGGATTGGACCCACAGAGAAGAGAGAGAGAGAGTTTAAGTGACATCTTTAAATATAATATTTTAATGTTTTAAGGAATTTTATGAACGTTGAACTCAACCATATTTTGTTGTTCTTGTTGTTGTCGGCCAGACCATTGGTTTTGCTTTGACATCTTTAAGCTATAATCTATTGGGCTAATCGGTAAGTTCAATATTATTTTTATTCAAAACTTAAAACAAGAATAATAGCCCAATGACCTAGAATCTAATTAACATTTATCTTAATATAGTCCAATGACCTTGAACCCAATTAACCTATCTTTTTATGATTAAGAAATTTTTATTATTATATCTTGAAGACTTTGAAGTACTTTCTAAAATACATGCTTTACTTTTATTTTATTTTCTTTATTCAACAGTAAAAGTAAACCACTCGGTGCAAATACAGGATTCAAACTCATGAAAATGGGCATAACACCTGGTCAAAAGAAACAAGTGAATATCTACACTGGTTTTAATTCTGTTTTAAAAAATCCACTTGTTTGAGTGCATAATTTATATTAAAAAAATTAAGTATCGGAAATACAATGGACACGTTGTAAGGAAACAACCAAACAAGTGAATGAATATATATTCCTTTTTATTACCACTGTCCCTTGTCAAGTACATTTTTTGTTGAAATTGTTTTGATGTTTGAACAACGACTCGTATTGTTTACCGGAAACGGACAAAAGTCTTATCACGTGATTAGAGACTTCAAATATTTCTCTTCTCTTTAGAGTTATTTAAACACTTAAGACGGAATCCAACATTACTGGTAAATGTAGAGATGGAGTCGGGCTTTGAAATCGAGATAAATTGAAAATATATGCATTTAGAAAAGCATCCATTTGATATCCGGTAGAAAAAATAATAATTTACCAAAAGTTAATTTTAGTTGTGAAAGTTAGATTCTGAAGCTTCATGCTTCATGGTTATAAAAAATAATTGAAACATATTTTCTCCATTTCAAAATGATCCTAATTTTAAGATTTTCACAAATTTAAAAAAAAAAACTCTTTAATCTGACAATTTTAACCTTGTATTTATTGAATAACTAATTTTAATTATAAAAATGAAAAAAATGTATAATAAAAAATATAAATGTAATTATGCGTAGAAAATAGAGGAATATGATCATTTTGAAACAAAACTTTTTTCTAGAAATAGGATTATTATGAAACAGAAGGAATATTTATTTTGTGAAAAAGTTTATGAAGAGAAGGAAAAAAAGGAAGAAGTTTGGAAGTGTAACATATGAACACTTGTACTCTCCACTTTGTAAGATCTTTAACCTCTTCAATTTCTTAATAACCAAAGTGAACAATATATTTATAATGATATTAAATACAATTGGTTGTGGGTTCTCTTAGGATTAGCTAATTTTAAGCAATTTTCTTCGGCACGGTGTAGATCGGTGTTTGGGTCATAGCGAATTTACAGGGAGTGTTTTTAGGACATTTCCATTGGGATCTCTAGATTAGAGATTCCTTACTAAAAAAAATTAAAAAATTAAAAAAAAATGATAAGAGAGGTGAGACTTGAGTCTTTCATTTAAAAGACTCAAGTTTCTAATTTATAAACTCACTTTGCATTTGTTATCTTTTTTATTGGTTGTTTTAAAATTAAAAATAAATACATAATTAAATTATATCAAAATATACACTCTAATAATCCCTTGTCCTTGGATGGACTACTTGAGAGGAAAGTAAGATGGGCTAACAACAAAGGCCCAATAATCCGAGTTACCGGAAACTAAACTCGTTAACATTCCGAGTCATTGACTCAGTATCCTCTTCTAACGAATTCTCAATTTCTCGTTTGATCTCTCAATGAAATTGAGACCACGACGAACCGCTAATGGACGCGATCAAACCACTTCCGCAGGTCTCGAGCTTCTCCGCGTCGGTCTTCATCTTCCTCGATGACAGATTCAGAGACTCCAGTGATCTCTCCCATTCTCCGGGTCTAGTTTCCGAGTTGCAGACTGAGATTTCCGAATTGGATCAGAGATTAGCCGAATTAAATCGCCAGCTCGAGTCCGGTCTTGCTGCTTACGCTTCGTTTTCTGATCGCGTCGGTGGTCTATTTGTCGAGGTTAATGCTAAATTGGCTGATCTCTCTTCTTCTACCTGCGTTCTACGCTCCGCGTCAGGTTCGTATGATTAGTATTATGAAATATTGTAGTCAAAGATGAAAATTCTGTCTCTAGTGGTGAGAGATTGTTGCAATGCTGGAGATAATTGTGACATTTTGGTAAAATTTTGAGAATCGTTGTTATTGATTCAGATGGAGGGAATGAGGAAGAGACGACGGAGAATGTAGCTGGGGAGGAGCTTCCATCATTAGCAAAGGAAGTAGCACAAGTTGAGTCCGTGCGAGCTTATGCTGGTAAGTTTGGTTTAAGCATTTTATGGCTGGATAGTTTCTGATAAGCAATGGTCTTATGTTATGAATTTGGAATTTCCAAGCTTCCTTCTTAGTTTGGTCAATGTGGTGTTCATTTTTTCCTTCAAGATGTTTCTCTTATGTTGCAGAGACTGCACTAAAACTCGACACTCTAGTGGGTGAAATCGAGGATGCTGTGATGGCTTCTATGAATAAAAACTTGAAAACATCTCGGTCGAGCGGTTTAGAAGTAAGCACACTATCTTCAGCTAGAGTATTCTGTTATTAAATTATGATTGTAGCGTGTGTATCAATGTTTGATATTTTGCTGGCTGCAGGAAGTGCGTCTACATGCTATCAAAACACTTAAAAGGACAGAAGAGATACTGAGTTTAGTTGCAAGGAGACATCCTCGGTGGAGGCGTCTTGTTTCTGCAGTTGATCATAGAGTAGATAGAGCTTTAGCCATGATTAGACCTCAAGCAATTGCTGATTACAGAGCGTTGCTTTCTTCTCTTGGATGGCCACCTCAGCTTTCTACCTTAACTTCAGCGAGTCTTGATTCAAAGTCAGAAAATGTCCAAAATCCGCTTTTCACAATGGAAGGAAGCCTGAAAAGTCAATACTGTGGAAATTTTCATGCCCTGTGTAGCTTGCAGGGGTTGCAGTTGCAGAGAAAGTCGCGGCAGCTTGGGGGTCATAAAGGAGAAAATGTTATTTTCCACCAGCCACTCTGGGCTATTGAAGAGCTGGTTAATCCTCTGATAGTTGCATCCCAACGACATTTTACAAAGTGGAGCGAAAAGCCCGAATTCATTTTTGCCCTTGTGTACAAGATCACAAGGGACTATGTGGATTCTATGGATGAGTTGTTACAACCGCTTGTTGATGAAGCAAAACTAGCTGGCTACAGTTGCCGAGAAGAGTGGGTTTCAGCTATGGTAAGCTCACTGTCTTTGTACTTGGTGAAAGAGATATTCCCTACATATGTTGGTCAGCTAGAAGCGAATGAAACGGATCTTCGTTTTGAGGCCAAGGTTTCATGGCTCCATCTCATTGACCTGATGATCTCTTTTGATAAGCGAGTTCAGTCTCTGGTATCGCAATCAGGAATACTTTCGCTTCAAGAAGATGGGAATCTTGTGAGAATTTCCTCTCTCTCAGTTTTCTGTGACAGACCTGATTGGCTTGATTTATGGGCAGAGATAGAGCTAGATGAGAGACTCGTCAAATTCAAGGTGGGGATAGATAACGACAGAAATTGGACCTTGAAGGTCCAAGACGAACTCATCTCCAGTTCCAACGTTTACAGACCACCAATCATTTCCAGCTTCTTTCTGCAGCACTTATCATCTCTAATCGAACGATCCAAATCAGTTCCAGCCATTTACTTGAGGGCAACGTTCTTGAGACTGGCAGCCTCACCAATAATTCAGAAGTTCTTAGATAGCCTCCTTATCAGGTGCCAAGAAGCTGAAGGACTAACTGCTTTAACCGAAAATAACGATCTAATCAAGGTTTCAAACTCCATCAATGCTGGTCACTACATTGAATCTGTCTTAGAAGAATGGTCCGAGGATGTATTTTTCCTTGAAATGGGAACTGGACAGCACAATCCACAGGAAACTCCAGGACTAGAGAACTTCACAGAACCTTCTGAAGGTATTTTTGGAGAAGAATTCGAGAAGTTGGAGAAGTTCCGGTTAGAGTGGATAAACAAGTTGTCTGTGGTGGTCTTGAGAGGCTTTGATGCTCGAACTCGAGACTACATAAAAAACAGAAAGCAATGGCAGGAGAAGAGAGACAAAGAATGGACGGTTTCGAGGACACTAGTTGGTGCTCTAGACTACTTGCAAGGAAAAACGTCGATAATACAAGAAAATCTAAACAAAGCAGACTTTACAGCTATGTGGAGAAGTCTAGCCTCAGAGATAGACAAGTTGTTCTTAAACAGCATCTTGATGGCGAATGTGAAGTTTTCTAATGATGGAGTCGAAAGGTTTAAAGAGGACATGGATGTTCTATATGGGGTTTTCAGAGCTTGGTGCGTTAGACCCGAAGGTTTCTTTCCTAAACTAAGCGAGGGGCTTATGCTGCTAAAGATGAAGGAAAAGCAAGTGAAGGACGGTCTAAGCAGAGGCGATAAGTGGTTACGAGAGAATGGAGTTCGATATTTGAGTGAAGCTGAAGCCAAGAAAGTGGCTAAGAGTAGAGTGTTCTCTTAGTTTGACCTCTTTCTGCAAATCAACATCTCATTTTAGACTAAGGTACATTGATGCGTTGCATAGACGCGAACAATACGGATAGGCGAGATCATTTCATTAAATTGTGGATTATAAAACTCAACTACGAATTTTTGTTTCTTAATTGAAATTTTACTAACCAGCCCTGATTTTGACGTTTCATTACATTAATGATTCATGATTTAATAGAAAAACAACAAAAAAAAGCTTGACACTTAAAGATTCTGACTCTAGGTTAAAGTAATTGTGTTAACACAAGAAAAAGTATCTTCAACAGTAATGAGCACTAGACAAAACTCAAGTCTCATTGTTCTCAAACTAAGCTTTCTAATAGAAGCTCATTCATCTTCAAGTTTTAGTAAGTTCCCTTTAACAAAGGAAACTTTGAAGAGAGGCTACGGCCAGCCATTGTACAGTCACTCTGAAAATTTCTTCTACTTAGGATTGTTATTTGTTATTAGTCACAGCTTAGGCTTTGAGTCTCTTCTTCTTCTTCTTCTTCTCCGTTTCCTTCGTCTTCAGCTTCAACTCCACGGGACTGGTTTAAGTACTCTTGAGCGTCTTCTAGTGCGGATTCATTTGCATCGGTTGCATACAGTATCTTCTTCACTGCTCCCACTATCTGCATGGTGGTTCCAAGGAGGCATATATCAGATTCAAATAAGATAAACTTCACAAAAGTTGAGTTCAGATAGAAAGAAACACAAAATGTGCTCGCTAAAATATCAGGTGGTGCAATGAGGAGTTCCTGGGTAAGAGCTCTTTATTTTCCTTATGGTTTTAAGATCGATATGATATATACTTATAGCAGCAAGGAAACGAAATTATGGTTCTAGGATACTGCACTGTGATTTGGAGAACTTTCATCGGAGCTGAGAAGTGAAGTTGGTGGCTAAACCATGCAATGTAGACTGAAACAAGAAGGGAGAAGAAGATAACATTCTCTAGGGAAACGCTTACCGGAACAGCATCTAGTTCACGAGTTTGGCAAAGTATCTCTACATCCCGGAGCTTGGAGAAGTAAAAGTCTCTTTCTTTTTCCAAGAGATCAACAGAGAGCTTGAGATCTGCAAGCTGTATCGCAGAAGAGACAAATGAAGTTTCAGAGTTAGTAATGAACATAGAAGAGAAAACGTTATATATATGCCAAACGATGAAAGTTTCATCCATAAGAGCATACGCAAAAGCTAAGAACGAAAGTTAAATTGAGAGCGATATGATCTGAGGTAGTGTACCTCCTTCAACAAAGCTTGCACTTCAACTGCTTTTGCTGGCTTGGGCCCTGAGAATTAATGGTTCCAACAATGTTTAGAAAGATACATAAAAGAATGATCTTTGCTTAGATAAAACGAATCTGTTTAAATAAGGCAAGAGACCTGAGGCTTTGCTAAGACCAACCGAACTGGAATTGGGTGGAGGATGATTATTGTTTGTTTGCAGTGACTTTGAAACCTTGCTAGATCCCTTAACACTCCTCTCTTTACCACCTCTTGATCTTCGATCCACCGGATTATAGTTCCTATAATTTCAAAAAAGGTTTTCATTGTTTGGGAAACAATGAAAGAGTAAAATTCCAAAAATCTGACAGATGAAATCCCATACTCATTCATAATGCCACCATTAATGGAATCACAGAAACGTTTCAGCCATTGTAGAAACTCCAAGTTATCCAATGGCCGGCCTTTAACAAGCCTGTTAATTTCCAATGGCTGAGGTGTTTTCTCAGCAAGACAGACAAGGTGAGTGATATACATATTACACAACTATTACAAGAACACGGTAAACCGAACGATGATTGATATACCTTTGTAATTTTCAGCTTGTTAAACACATCTTGCAAGACCTTGTAGTTTTGTATCATCTCATACTCGTTTTTCGCATCAAAATTAACCTTGCAGAGAGATGATTTTGAGATATTATGCAACCAAGACCAAGAAGCAAAACTAAACTTGCAAATGGTAAAATATAAAATGCAACATTCACCTTGTGCATCGGCACAACTCCTGGAAAGGTCATATCAAGCATCTGACATTGCACAGCACCAGATGCAGCCTAACAAAAACCCAGACAAAGTTTTACTCTAGAACAAAGACAACAATGTCAGGTATTTAAATCAAGAACAGTTCAAAACAAGACAGCAACAACAGTAGATCTATGACATTGCAACTTTTAAAAACAACTAAACAAACATACAATGCCAAAGCCTTTTGTCTCCTCTTAGTTTCAGAAGACTCGACATAACCTACCCCCAAAATCTCAGACCATCTTCCAAAAGTCCTAATACTCAAACCACATCGAAATTTTGCTAGCCAACTGAAACAAATCAAACCCAATTCTGCAAATCTCTCCGAACTTCAAAACCATAATTCCCCAATTATCCAGCACCAATGCACAAATCAATGTCCCTATCCAGCGAACATAAAACCCTAGAAAGAAGATGCAGAATCATACACAACTCTGTTCTCAGATGAGTAAGCAAAAAGGATCCATATAAGAATCAGACAAAACCAACATGCAGATATATACATACACTCACAAAATCCAACAACATCTATACCTCTTCAACACGAGAAAGATTGAGATGAAGACGATCATTGATCCAACTTAGAAGCTCATTTCTTCCAACGAAGTAAGCACTATCCATCATTCCAATGTTCGTCGCCATTTGAGTTCTCTAGTCACTAAACCCAAAAAAAAAAAAAAAATACTTTCTTAAATTCTTGGAAACAAGAGCGATACAAGTATTTCGCTATTAAAGAACAAAAAAATTCAGTATAATAAAAAATACGTAGAGAATTCTTCTTTTATTTCGGAAAAAATATTCGATCTGGTTTTGGAAGAGAAACGGAAGCAGAGAAAAAAGGTCGGAGAGAGGGAAGACGGTAAAGTGAAAAGAGGAAACGGCTGGTAGCGGCAACTGTGAAAAGGTCGCAATATTTAATTATTTGTTTAATTGACAATTGTATATTTAAATCCTCTGAAACTATCATTATTTAATTGTTTGTGTACTTGTCAGAAAAAACAAAGGTATTTAATAAGAGACTTACTTATCATCTTTTAAATCATAATTTTTTTGTTTGTTTAAGCTTATAGTTTATGGGTCAAAATTTAAATGTGATTTGAGATGAACCAAATTCAATCTCCTAACATCATTTTTACAAATCACCATCATGTTCAAAATCACTCTAATTTCCTAAATAAGTTTTTTTCCACTTAAAGGACAATCTATCATTGCTTTCACGTTTCAATGTAAGAACTTTTTTTTTTCTCTTAGACTTTAGTTATGGTATGGAAAAGTAAAATATGATTTATGGTTTAGTAAATTACCAAAAGATGTTAGAGTTTAATTTTTTTTGCATCAGAGTATGGTTTATGTCTTTCTGAAAAAGTTATCATGTTTATTGTATCATATTAGAACAACAACAAAAAAAAAGGAAAAAACATCTATAGTATTGGAGCAACTAAGATCTTAAAGTTTGTTTGTCTCAATTGTTTGAAGGCAATAAAGTGATTCAACTCTAGTTGGATTTCTAATAAGCTTCAGTTCTTCCATTGTAGATTTTGAAAATTGAAAATTGTTTCTTTTCTTAGAAGTTGAAATTTCTCATTGTACTCGTTATGTTTATGAACGCATAAGGATTTTCTTTAGATTAGACATAGTGGATATTGGACCACTTAGGGTTTATACAATGGTAGTGATATAAGTTGAATTCGGTGATCACTCGCGATCTGAGCATAATTGTAGATACTTTGCTGAATGAACTCATAAAAATGGATGCCAACTCTCTCATGAAAATAGGTATGAGTCATGATTTTTAGGGTTTCTTTGTTTTCTTTCCTTTTTAAGTTTTCTCATGAACAAACTGTTTAGAACATTTGCATTGCTTCAACAACTTTCTTCAACTCTCTCCGTCCAGTAATGAACAAACATTGCCAGTTCTTTAATGCTAATCACCTTTCTTTTAAAAACAGTTTCATAATAGTTTTCACCTTCCTCAAGATTGTATGCAAGGAAAGTTTCAGTCTCCTTTCCATACTCCACTTGAAAAACTTCCCCGTATTCACTGGTAACATCTTTTATCTATCCTTATGTGGTCTAGATGTTGTTGTCCTCATAATTCTCTGTCCACTCAACCATATACAAACCTTCCCATAATTGGTGAATCATTTTTCCATGATCATATGGGAGGAATAATTTCCCATAACATTGTTGTTAACTTTTTTTACTCTGATGATATGAGGGTCTTTTATACCATTTAAATTTATTTAGGTGGAGAGTGAAAATTTTAGTATATTATATAGATAAGTTTATGTTTAAAATATATTAAATATATTTAGTATTAATACAAATTAGTTAGTTTATGTTTAGTTTTATTATGAATTTTGTCTAAATGTGAACTAAACTAAACATGAATCTGAATCGAATAAAATTTAATTTTAAAAAATTGAAACCTAAATAATCTAATCAAACCGAATCGAGTAACTGAATGCTTAGAGTCGCACTTGATAGCATTAGAATGAAACATTTACAAAAGGCCCCAATTTGTGGATCTAAATTTGGAGCGCACAATTTTAATATATATATATATATATTATAGATCATTAAAATGAGACAATAATATAAAATATAGCTGTATTTTTGTGAAATATAAATTAAATTTGTAGAAAATTTATATATCAAATAAAAATGAAATAAACTTTTCACTAATTTATTTGTTTTAGAAAATTTTCATATTTTAAAAAAATGCTTTATATATATATATAATTTTGTTTGTTTTTTGTAATCCCCTCTCCCCTCGGATATCTCATGCTCAAGGATATTTCTACTTGTTCGGTGGTTCTATATTGAATTTCATAGCCGCTATTATTTGGTCAATTTTTAATTTTTTTGGTGTTTTCTTCCACTTATCCTTAGACAACACATACGCGCGTGGGAGCAAAATATTTGAAACGTGGGAAGAGAAGACGTGGAAGTTAGAGATTCGTTGTGACTAAAATTGCTAAACTTCATTTTTTCAACTTCTTCTTTGTTGACTTTTCTGATTCTCTTTCAATCCCAAAATTACAGATTAATTAGTTCTTCCAATCTCCGATCCAAAACCACCACAATCCTTTGAATCCAATGGAGTCGATCAACACTTTGAAAGGCTACGACAAAGTATCAGACCAAGAAAACCAAATTCATCATCATTCTCCACTTCCTAAACCATCTTCTCGTAAAACCCTAATCGCCACCGTCTCAATCGTTTCTCTCCTCTTAATCCTCGCCGTCGTCGCTTTAACCGCCGGAATCTTCACTCATTCTCCTCCTCACCATCCTCCACCAATCTCCTCCGCTTCACTCAAATCAATCTGCGCCGTAACTCGTTACCCAGAGACCTGTTTCAATTCTTTATCTTCTTCTTCTCTCAACGAATCGTACTCAAAATTTGATCCTGAATCAATCCTTGAACTCTCTCTTCGTCTCGCTTCTAAATCAATCTCAAGCCTCTCTATGTCTTTCCGATCAATCAACGATATGCCTGAGGACGCGGCGGTTGGTGATTGTATAAAGCTTTACACCGACGCGTTGAGTCAACTCAACGACTCGATTTCAGAGATCGAGAAAGAGAAGAAGAAAGGTGGGAATTGGTTGACTAAGGAAGTTATCGGAGATGTTAAGACGTGGATCAGCGCCGCCATGACTGACGTTGAGACTTGCTCCGATGGGATTGAAGAAATGGGAACAGTTGTTGGAAATGAGATCAAGAAAGAGATGGAGATTGCTAATCAGATGATGAGTATTAGTTTGGCCATTGTTAGCCAAATTAAGAAGCTTTTGTTGATTTTTCACTAAAAACAAACCAAAATCGCAATCTACGAAACAAAAAAGGTTCCAACTTTATACATGTCCTCTGTTTGTTAATTTCGAATTCACAAGTGTGTGTGTGTTGTTTTGAGCTCTCTGTTCTTGGCTCTGTAATTAACTACTACATTGATTTGTATTTTTGGTATGTAATTTGATAAGAGCTGTATAAAACTTGTCGTATTTTACATTTCTCAATCTGTTCAGTTTCATCTTCTTTCTTTGCTTTTGATCAAATTAGTTATAATGGTTTAAATCAAAACGAGCTTCGTCTCCTTGTCTTGTCTACTTCTTTCTTGGTCGTGTTCATCAACTGGAAGAAGAAATCTCCGTTAACCGGAGTTCGAGAATCATATTTCAAAGTAAGGACTAGCAAATGATTCAGACAAACAAAATCTGAACGTACCTGCAGAGTTACTATTTTCTCTGAAGATTTGATCTTCTCTGCATCATCACGAGTCATCATCACCGCAACTTCAAGCTTCTTTGAAGTTATTCCCAGTTCGGCTTCGAGTTTTTTCGATTTTACGGTAAGCTCTTCGACCTGAGTAAGTAAAAAGTTTTAACCTTTCTTCATCCACAAGTTCCTTATCATACATTTTGATTCAACAAGGTTTAAATAGTTGTGGACTACTAACCTGTGCTTTGAGTACTGATATTTCATGACTAAGGCACTGATTCGATTTCTTTGGCAATTCTTGTAGCAATTCTGTATCTGTAATGTCTGGAGTGAAGTCCGAAGTAGTCCCAACAGATTCAACCGGGCTAGATTTTATCGACAAAGGAAACAATTCAACAGAACCTCTTCGTTGAATTGTCACCGAGAGTCTTATAAGAGAGGATGTATCTGATTTTGAAGCGCAATGCTTGGTTCGTTGTTTGCTTTCTTGATTAACCGAATCAAAAGAGGTAAGCCTTGAGAGTCTCCGTATGCCTCTAGAGTTATAACTGCCATTAATATCCATATTTGAATGACTTGACGATGCATAGCTTCCTCCTGAAGTTTCACCAATGGTTTTCAAGTCTGGGATCTTAGTTTGTCTAAAGAAATCAAATGAATCAACTCTTAGAAGCGGACGCTGCGGTGTTGTGCCAAATTCGTTTAGCTCATTACTGCTAGATGGTAGACTTGCATTTGAAAATCTAGCACTATTCGCCGGAGTTACTAAACATTCTCTAACTCCTTCAAGTTTGATATAGCAGTCATCACAAACTCGGTAAGGCCTGTTCGTCTTGGGAGCCATGGCTGCTGCTAAAGATTTTCTACTAGTGCATGAGTTACAAAAGACACTCCCACAGTTGTAACAGTTGTGGAGTTTCCTCATGTAATTAAAAGGATGGCGACAACCCGAGCACCTAGAACTATCGGTACCCGAAATCGGTTTGTGAAGACATATGGTTGCTGTGTAGTTAGAACCACACACCACTTTTTTCACTTGTTTACCTTTTAAAGCTCTCACAAGAGTCGGCATGTGTCTATATTCAGTATCTCCGTGCCCGAGCTGTCCATTTGATCCCTTGCCCCCAGTGTAGACCTAAGCTTTCGAGTTCAAAACCGCGATATGGTGAAACCCGCAAGCTATTTCTTGGACAAAACTTTTTCCTATACCCCCTTCAATGCAAGAAGGAGATCTCACAACATTATCTTGACTCGGATCAGCAATTTCCATTGCGTAAACTTGTCCAGACGCAGAGAGAGCAACAGTAAAGCTCTGTCCACAAGCTACTTGTTGAAAGCTAGTTGTATCAAGTTCAGTTACACAAGATGGGATTAGTCTAGACTCTTTATCGTCATGTCCAAGTCTCCCATCTTCTCCATCACCCCAAGTAAAGAGCTTTCCCGATGACGTAGCCTCACCGAAAACATTAACAGCAGTTGAATGCCAAACGCCACAAGCGGTCTTTATTGTTCTACAGCCATTTAGTGCATCGACTTTTCTAGGTATGTTTGTACTTATACCATCACCATGTCCAAGCGCACCAAAAGTACCATCACCATATGTAAACAGTTTACCTTCTGATGTCAGAAAAGCTGTATGCCAAGGTCCACAAGATATAGTTTTTACATTTATACCTTCCATCTGACCGAGAATTCGTACTGGTTTCCAATGGCTAGCTTCACTACCAAGTCCAAGGAGACCAACATTGTGAGCTCCATCACCCCAAGCATATAAATCCCCTGAGGCAGTTACAGCACAAGTATGAAACTCCCCACAGTCAGCTAACTCTACTGTTGATCCGTTAAATTCATCGATAAGTTTCGGCTGTGGAACATATGTACAAACTCCATGTCCTAACCTGCCACCAGATTCTTCTCCCCAGCTATACATCTGTCCTTGCTTAGTGAGTAACACTGCATAATTGGTACCACAAGAAATGCTCTGTGCATCAAGTGCCACATGTGATTTGAGGACTTTAGGCAAAAAAGAATCAGTCATTAGAGAAGAGCTGCTTCCACTTTTGTGCATACCACCTCCTAATAGACCTTCTCCGATACTCTCCCCAAACAAAGACATCACAGAGAGACTTCAAGTCTTCAAAAGTAGATCCTTGACTAGATGAGCTCACTGCGCTAGAAACCTATATTTACATGTTTCAACGGCAGGGGAGTGATTAGTAGGTCGATTCTTTATAGCCTCTGGAGATGAATTATGAGGTTTATGAACCAGTTCATCCAATGAGAGTGCTTTTAATACTGCAGCTTGTGACAAAACCTCTGAGAAAACTTTCCCTAATCTCTGTGGAGTGTTGCTGTGAGATCCTGAGGCCTTTTTTGCAAGTTCCTGAAAAAGTACCACAGATGAGATATGATGTGAAGTAGGAAACAACCCTCTCATGAAGAAAGAATACAACAAAACGAAACCTCGTAGCTTGGGTCACTGCTGACAGATCTGATGTTAGACTTAGAATTCTTGCTTGAACAACTTTGTTCTCCATCATCAGGAACAAAACTACGGCTTCTTGAATGAAGTAGCAATGGAGAAGAAGAGTTGTTTCGTGCGAGAAGAGCGCGAAGAGTAGTGAGCCAGAACTCAGCTTCATCCTTGTCCTTGCATACCTATCCATGAAGGTTTTCAGTAAATGTTTATCATTTCAGTAGTCATTAGAACCTCTTAAACTGATCACAGGGAGCAAAAATACAAACCAAATCGAGAGAGCGGTCGCCATAAATAAGAGAAAAAAGATTGATATTCCTTAGTGGGTTGAGGATATCGTTGGAAAACAGCCTGGAAAAGTTCTTACAATAACATTTCGCTTGTTCAGAAAATCTGCAGCAAAACATGTAACCAGATAAAATGAAAATGATTCATACATTTTTTAACTTACAGTTCGTTGTCCAGGTATGATTCTTGTCACAGAACTTAGTTTAAGACGTTTCTCCTTTTTACCACAATACCATAACAAAAATATTTCATCCTGCAAAACATTTGATATAATAAGAAGTATCAAAGCACAATCTTCAGCTTTAAAAATTTTGATTAAGATTATGAATCGTTACACATGAAAGGCGAAAAGGGTAGAATTTAGGCTTCCAACGGCGACCGTATTTCAATAGATATGCTCCTTTTTTAAGAATTGCTATAGCCTGAACCACGTTTGTAAAGCCAATAATCAAATCAAAGTTAAGAAATTGAAGATTAATGTTAAACACACAAAAAACTCAAGAAACACGCCTATTCATTCTCCGTCTCTGGAAACAAGCCATTCCAAGTTTATTAAATAGTGTGATTTACGAAAGAGAGCACCAGATGATTCCAATGCTCGCCCCATATAATACCCCTTTTTGCCTTGGATCGCCAAAAGTTTCTTATCTATGGAATAATTGCATTTGCGTTCATCAGAAATAACCTAATTTTCAAGCTAATCTTAATCATCACGTAGGAAACAAAGACGAATCGCATTAATCAGTCGACAATACGATGGCGATTTAAATGATCAAAGATCAAAGAAACAAACCTAGTTCCTTGGTCCCCACGCCAAAATCCCGGAAACTTTTTTTTTTTTCTGGAACAAACCTAATCGAATTGAAAATACGTATAGTCACAAACAGATATTGAGCTTCGAGCAATCCGTAAGAGACGAACTAAGATTACATTTACACCTCCTCGTCTAGGTTTCTGGCTAAGACTTTCCCTAGAATCAGACAGATTTGTGTCGGATTTGAAAGGGGAGCGAGAGGAAAACAAAAACAAAAACACGAGATTCTGACCCACCGACGACGACAACAACAGATAAGAGAAAGGTCTATGATTTCTTCTTTCATTGGTATCAGATGCGTTTATCTGTTATTTACAGTTGTTTCCATTCTTCTCGTTTAATCAAAGTATATATACCTACCTGTTTAATGTTACTGATGAAGAATATCAAATTTTATATCAAAAATAACAAATTTTCAAAATATTCTAGAAGAGAGCTCAAAGCTCATACATTTTTATCATTGGATGATATAAAAACACTCTGTTTCAATGTAATTCTTCCCCTAACCATATATTTAAACTTTTCCAACTAAAATCTTATAGGTACTATAACATCATTTCAAGACATCAACTAGTACTTCCATAAATGTGCTGTAAGCTAACAATCTTTCAATTTGTAGAAGAAAAACAACAATACAATAAAAAAGATGGTGTGCAATAACAAATAGTAATACATCTTGTTGGTTTAGAAGAGCATTGATAGAGAGAAAGATTGCTTTTTCTAAACCACTCTTCTTGTAAGAAGCTATTTTGAAACTACTCATCTTTGGTGCTCAAGAACCCACCAAGGAAACCAGCTCCATTGCATTCTCCACACAACACCTCCTTTTTACCTCTGCCACACAATAAAATTATAACAGCATAGATGAGTTTTTGTTTTTTATTTTTATGGAGAAGAAAGGAGATAAGGTGTTGCAAACCTGCAAAGCCAACAGAGACCACCAGCTTTAAACTGACCATTGAAATGATCAGTCAAATTCACACCACCTCCTTTGCATTGAGAACATGCCACACAACCTATTTAGACACACAAAAAAAATCTTATCTCAAATTACAAAAACCAATTCAGTTGTAGACACTAAGAGCAGGAATTTATAAACACTTACCATTCCCTTCACAATTTGAACAAACTAAGCTGTTCGTTTTAGTGGTCTTGGTGTCGTTTGTAGCCTATTTTAACACCAAAAGATGAGATTTTTTTAATTAATTAATGAAGATGGTTTATGAAGTAAGCAAATTTGATTGAGAGAAACGGAGAGTGTTGGGAGAAATCTAACCTTAACCTCAAAACTTTGGGGTTTTGAAGTGTGAAGCAGTTCTCTCTTCTGGACCAATGATGAGGTGTTGTTATGACCAGTTGAGAAGAAGTGAGTAGGTTTAGGGTTTTTGCTTGGAGATTGGAAGCAAAAAGTAGGTGGAGAAGAGAACCATAGTGAAGTCGCCATTTCTGTTTTTTCTGATTCTTCTTACCCACACGATAACAGATAAGAGCCTCTCTTTCTCTTTTTTTCCTCTGTGCCTATTTTACCAAAATACCATTTCCTAACCGACTTTAACCAATTAAAACCAGAATCAAATGTTATACCGGTTTTCTTTAGACCCAATAACACAAGCGCTACTGATTTTGTTTTTTGTTCTGTTTCTTATTGTGTTGTTTTTAGTATCTCCCAACATAAGAAAATTGACAAAGGTTAAGAGCTAATTTACTTATTTTTCTCAAACGATCAATGAGGGCTATAACTTATGAATCCTATGAACAACCAAATCAAAAACAAGAAATGGCCAAGGCCAAACCCACAAGGACATTAGACGATGTTAAAAAAAAATACAAAAACAGGGTCCTTTAACAAGTTGCCCTGTTTCTGTTTCTGGTTTACTCGTGTTGATACTCCTTGTGAAACCGCCTATGACTCATTCACTAGCTTTAAGCCGCTCTCCAAGTAGCCGAGAAGGCCATAAGTCACCCGCGCTAGCATACCTTGGACATGGCTTACTAACATTTGAGCTATTATATATCAATGGCGCTTGTGTCTGCACACACCCTGTCATGTTCGAAATATCTTGTGTTTGGAGATCGGGTTGTATCGGAAGGACAAGAACTGTTGCAGGAGGAGGAAGAGTTGCAGAAGATTGTTGAAAGCCGGGGCCTTGGAAAATGGGAAGTCCTGAAAACTGAGCTGCAAGTTCGGGATAATGTTGTTGTTGATGATGATGGTACTCGGATACAGGAGAGTTGTTCAAGTCGGGCTTCGACTGATTCACTTTTGCTTCTATCTCAGTTCGTAGTTTCGAGATCTCAGTCTCGAGCGCTGATGTTTCTTCCTTCAGCTCATTCTTCTCCGTGGTTACCTACACAGCCCACAATTTCCATCAAGACAAACATATAAACTAAAGACCATTGAAGCATCATCCATCTAAGCTTCTCTAGTAAGTGGCTTACATAGGTAGATTCAGAGAGGAGTGAAGTGTGCTCCTTTCTAAGGACCTCAATCTGATCAAATACATCTTTCAAGAATCGAGTAGCTTCACATAATATGGAGGCTTTCCCACTATTCTGCTGATTCAGTTCTAAGAGAAGATAAATTCACAATCGGTAAGACCATCACATAGCATTTCTTTTTCACGGTAACACAAGTCAACCAATTGTTCATTCAAATCTATGGAAACAATATATTCAATAAAAAAGATGTGAAAATTTACCAAGAGTATCAGCTAATTCAATGAAAAGCTCATTCAAATGCTCGCGTTTAAGCCTCTCTCGAACAGCCTTGTGAATCCTTTTGGGTACTTTACCTTTTCTACACCTATTGCTGCCAAAGATGAAAATGAAACGAAACGTAATCAATCACCAAAGGTCAAAGAAAAAATAAAAACAAAAACCATTTATCTATGTTCCACAAAATTATCACCTTTCATCTGCAGTAGCATTTGCTTCATCAGTCGATGTGGAAGGTGTTTTTGATCCCATCAGGCAATTTTAGTTTTCTGATCAGGTCACCTGGAATTTAGAGAGAAAATGATTAATTCAAAAACCCCTAACTGAAGATTCTAATATGATATGAATGAATCTGATAAATCATTCATCCTATAATGTCAGAAAACACAAGCCCATCAAGAAAGCTAGAAACTTGGGAGCAGAAAAACAAAAAATTTAATTTTTCGTGTGATTTTGATTCCTCAAAAACTCAAAGAAATACTTTTAGATTCTCACTTTTTATGACCACATTTTTCTTGTCAAATCAAACAGTGAAGAATACCAAAAACAAATTACGGCTAAACTACTCAGCTTAAATCGAAACACAAAAGACTTTTAAAAATTATACCTTTCTCCGGTGAGAATCTCGTCGGAAATTGTAGATGATCAGGATTCAAAACGAGCAGAAGAAAAAATAACAATGAGAATCTGAAGAGCGAAATTGGAGGAAACAAGAAAAATAAAAATATAAGGGGAAGGGCGTGTGGGGAAAGAAGAAGGCGCGTGGAGAGCACAGAAGAAATGGTGCGTGAAAGTGGACACGTGAGTTTGACATGTGCCTTTGCTTTTCCTGTTTTGTCGTTTTCTATTACGTTGCGTGCCACTTAACTCATTCTTTATGGACACGTCATCGTATCTTACAATTAAAATATACTTACCGAGTGGATTGATTTTTATTCGGGTAAAGTTTAATTGATCATATTGGGAAAGTTTGTTGAGTGTACGTTGAATTTTGCTTTACATTTTCTATATAAGTTTGTAGGTAAATTCTTGAAGATAAACATGTTAGTACAAATATGGAACTGTAGAAAACTGATGTCTACGGATTATATATATATATATATATATATATATATATAATATTTTCCAATCCTAAAAATTAAATACTGTTTTGATTACACGTAGGGGAGTGTGGGGTCCACGTGACGGAACAATAAAGGCATGGAAACGATCCGTCGAGAGTTGATGACGTCTGTCGTCCGCCGCTGCTGGCGTGTGCCTCCCACAAAATCGTGTATTGATAAACCAAAACGAACCGGACACTTGTTCGGTTCTGCCTAGATCGGTTAATTGAAACTTAAAACCAAAAATTGAATTTTAGTATTTTTAGTTGTTAAGCCGTTAACGGTTCATCGGCGCAGCTTCCGTTCTATTCCCCGAGTCTCTCTCAATTTCTGTTGTCCAAGTCACTTCGTCTCCAGCCACCGGATCCTGACTCTGGCGATTCCGGCAACTAGAGTAGACATCCATTCCAAAGTAAGTTTCTTTAATTGTCCTCTTAGATCAATACCGATTTCGCATTCCTCCTCTGGTTTCGTTTCTCTCTTTATCACAAACCATACTATACATAAACCTTAAATGTAGAAACTTTACTTAGTTTAGTCGAAATCTAATTGATCCTATAATTCCGCTTCTTCATTTGAATAGGTCTGCCCAGATGAATTCTGGGGGAAATGGAAACTTCTCAAAGAGATGAGCTTTCAAGCTTCTTGAATATTCTTCCACCTGTGGATTTCTGTTGTGTTTATGGTTCGACATTGCACCCAAATAACCAAGATAAGGTTTTTTTTTTATCTTCTCCTTTTAACTCTCTGTGATGAGCTTTTTCTGTTTCTGAATCATTTTTATTAATTGGGTGTGAACAAAAACGCGACCTTTGGTTTTGTAGTCTAAAATGGTTGACTATATCATTGGAGTCTCTGATCCTATGAAATAGCACTCTGAGGTGAGTAAAATCTTTTTGTTACAGTTTGTTAGATCAGGAGTTATTTTAAGTCTATAGATAGTAATTAAGATTTTTTATTGTGTGACCAAGAATCTGAAAATGAATTCAGATCACTATGCTTCATGGATGGTTCACCTTGGTGGAGCTAGACTGGTATATTTCGACACTCTTTCATTGTTTATACTATACATCTTTATCAAACATTGAACACTCAGTTTATTGAATTCAAAAATAGATTACGAATGTTGCCGATAAAGTAGGAGTTGGAGTTCACTTCAATCCATTTGTCAATTGGAACGATAGGGTAAGAACTTCCCTAATGAACAATCTTGTATTTCTATATTTCATATGTTTATACTCTGCTCAGATTGCTTGTAATTTTAAGCCAATTTTTCTTGCATGATTTATTTGCTTTGTGAAGCTCTTTGCAGAAGCTCAAGTATGGGGTTGTTCGGATGCACGATCTAGTACAGGACATACTAGAGTAGAATAGACTCTACTTGAGTGGCCGTTTACAAAAACCAGTATGTCAGTTACTTAATGTTCTTACTGATAACCGCGGATCCTGAGTTTTTTTAAGAAAGTGCCTTTGGTTACAGGTTCATATGCTTGTTGATATTCTTGATAAGAGGATGTGAATTCTGTTAATAAGAGAGCTGCAATATCTGCCGCTCTTCTTCTCTTGCCAGCAAAATTCACCGAGGTTGGTTTTCTGTTTATTGCTCAGAAATTTTGGAAGCTTCATTAAGATGAACACTATATAGCTTATAGGATTCTTACGCAAGAAGTTCTCTACGCCAAAATATCCAGCCTTTCTTACATGGGAGACTTGCGCATGTTTTTTTGCAGAGGACACTAATAAGGTGAGAGAACCCAGTCCTGTTCTTGATTTACATCATATAGCCAAAATTGTTATCAGAACATGTAAATTACTTTACTATTTTCGATTTCTGATTCCATTAATTCAATCCCTTGCCGTTTAGGTAAACAAGATTGTGAAGGGGCAATTCAATCTTTTCCAGTCAATGTATAAGCCATTTCTTGAAGAGTGTGAGACCAAATACTTGATTAGATCCGCATCTGCTGGAACTAGTCACTCTCAATTAGTTCAGGTATATACAGTTTATAGCTCCATCGCCATGGATATAAATCAATCTTGAGATTGCTCTTAAATTGATCCTTTTCACAGGATTCTAGCCTTTATGCAACACGTTCTCTGGTCTCTTGTCTTCCTGCATCAGTGAGAAGCCAAATGGGGAAGTCACTCGGGGAGAAGAAAATCGTGAGTGAGACCGGTATCAACTCTGATCTCTATCTACTTAATATATAAAAAGGAAACCTAGGCATGATTCTTGATAGTTGAACTGGTATATATATATATATAGGTAGAGTTACAGGAGAAGTTTGTATAGGTTCAAGAGAAGAAGCAGCAAAATGTATGGAGAAAGTAATGAGAAGAAGAGTAATGGTTTCAAGCGCAAGACAAGCTGTATCTGGTTTCTTAGCTGCTGGAGCTATAAATGCAACTATGTATCTTTGCCAAAAAATGCGTAAAGCTTGGAACTCTAGCTCATGATTTTTCCAGTAATTGAAGAAAGTTAAGATCTTGTCTCCAATAGTTTGATCACTCTTACTTACAAAGTTAAGAAAGTAACAATTTTTTCTTTTTCTCTCAAGGGATTTTTTGTCTTCTGATGGCATAAGCTGATAGAACAATAGCAACAAGGCCCACCTAATAGCTACAAGCCTACAAGTTTGTACAGTTGGGCTTAGGCCATGAGCCTATTTCAAACGTGAGACTCTCAGATTCATGACACTATTATAAAAGATTACTCACGTTTTAGGAAATTTTCATGAACACGATATAATTAAAAAAAAGTACTCGCTAGCTAGTACACAATGTAAATAACTGTATTTAAGGATAAACATTCGTTTAAAATATGTATTTTAAGAAGAAAAAAATAAACAAACACATGATTTTATTTGGCCCCGTGACAAGTTGAAGATTGACACTTTTTAATCGTACATTGCTACTTTAATGTAAATTTAATGTAATTTTTCTTTGGGGACCAAATTTTTACGTTTCCGTACGATTGCTTCTTGTGAATTTAAACCCATGTGATGTAAAGACTTCCCCCCCCCCCCCCCCCCCCAAAAAAAAAACCCCAACAATACTAATTTAACTATTTCAATCTCTGTCCTAAAATATCAGTTGAATAGTAGAGTAGTAGTCCGAATTTTAATAGCACATCTATGTGTATATATTTGCGAAAAGCTACCTAAATATAAGTAAAAAATACTATTAAAATATTGTATAAGAAAAAGTCTTGACACAAAACTAATTTATCAATTCTTAACCTAATAATTAGTGTTGATTGATAGTTTTGTTGAAGAAATAATGGAAAAGAAGTATAGAATCGGGAAAAGTTTATAATGAGAGAATTCCAGTTTAATGTTTAACCAAGAATATAATCTATTCGATTTTATATAATTAACCGGTTTATATATCTTATTACATGTCATCCATTCATTTATTTACGATTATTCAGCTGTATCATAATGGCAAACCTGAGGTATAACTACAGAAAAAAAAAATCGAATGATGGATATATATATCTACATTTCATTTACCTTATAAAGGTGTACTTTGCAAAAGAAAAAGGTAAACACACAAAAAAAAGAATATAATAATGAAAAATAACGTAGTTTTATTTATTTATGGTAGATTTACTACGACTACTGGTTTTATCCATTTTTATTACAGCGAGTGAGGTGAAAAGAAGAGAAACAGAATTTATGTCAGTGAGAAAAAAAAAAAAAAAGTAAAACGTTGATTACGGAGATAATCAGATGTAATAGGGTCCACACGACAATCACTGCACCTGATAACGTTTTGGGTCCCACACTCCTTACAACGCTACAGTCCTCATGTCACCACCACAATCAATCTTTCCCTCTCTCTCTCTACTTATTGGATTTTGTGTAAATGTTTATTTATTACATTCAATGATATAGTATATAGTTTAATAATAATTCACATTTATTTTTATTTATTTGCTGTCTCCATCCTTTGATAAACTTATTAGACGATTTTAAAAACCGTAAGAGTATAGATTTTTTTCATCAACCTCAACCTTAAATAATCAACTCCTTGATTTGGATATCGAATCTAGAAAAAATAGTTTACAAATGAAATCTCTCAACATATATTTAACAATAAACTATATGTTTCGAACACTAACAATGATCAGTATGGTAGAACTAGGACTTGACATGGACTAGATCAATTTTTAATACTTATTTGACCTCGTTGAGAATATATTTTGTAGAGTAATTTACGTTTTAAACCAAATATATTAAAACAATCAATATTTTTGGTGTGCCTTGCTAATTATAACCTTTCCGGTTGGCCAAAGAAGATTGTGAACCAAATTTGACGAGTCTAAATTCAGATAAAGAGTTTAATTCAGATAGTCTAATTAAAGTAGTCTTAGTTAAAATATTTGAATATCATACAAAATCAGATCGACCTTTCAGTGGGGACAAACGACAGAGAAACAAATATGAAATGATGTACTAAAAAACAAGCATTTAATATATTTCCTAGCATGTAAGATCAAACGAGATATTTTTATGTTTTTTGTATCGTTTTCGAAGACCATGTAAAACAAACGAGACACTTTGCTGTTTTCTATTAGCTTTGAAACAACTACTTCAAGGGCCAAACTGAGAAGGAGATTGGTGGGCCAAGAGATAGGCCCATCTCCGTTCCACGATAAAATTAATTTCTTAAATTTTGACATTTTGTTTTACACTTTAAAATGTAATAAAGCTACTTAAAAAAGAACTATAAGATTGAAACCAATGTTATACAATTTGATGTATATAAAATTTCTTTACGCATAATTAATTTTCTTATATGGATAAAGAAAACCAAGATGATTGAGAAACGAGACAGTGACACTATCACAAAAGAAAGAAAAAAACAATTAAAAATAATAATGATAAAAAAGTGTCATATTCTCCTCAAAATCCAAAAAACCTGACATAAAAAATCTCGTGTACTATTTAATCACTCACTCACAAGAAAAATCAAAGTAACAAAAAATCAAAATTAAAAAATCTCACGTGTTTTGTTTTTTACTTAGCAACAAAAAAAACTACTACAGAAAATAAAAATAAATTAACGGCCAAACAAAAGTATTACACAGCCGCCGAACGCCGTCACCGCCACCGCCGCCGGCAGCGAATCCACGGTTAAATTGTTGTGTGTGTCTAATCTTGAGGATCCTCTTCACCACCTCCAAGTGATCCACTAGCTTGAGATTCGCCGGAAACTTGCCGTCCGTACTGATTTAAACCGGAGAGAATATTATGATGATGTTGTTGTTGTTGTTGATGATGATGATGTCTCTGTGTATTATGATGATCACCACCACCACCACCGTCACTTCTTCCTCCTCCTTCATTACTATTATCTTCATTAATCTCATGATTACTAGTAGTTGCTAGTTGTTGTTGTCCAGTAAGAAATGCCATTGGCGCTGCGAAGTTCATAAAATGTAAACCGCTAGAAACGGCACCGCCTGAAACGCCCGGAACGCCACTTCTGTATAACGCAGCCGCCGCCGTGTTTATAGAAGGAAACGTCCAAACAGGCTCACCACCACCACCACTACCAACGGAAGTTGTCATAAGACCGGTGGTTTGGTTGTTATTACCACCACTACCACCGGCCTCAGCCGCAGCCGCTGCAACCATCCAGAAATTCCCAGGGATTTGTTGCGCGGCGGCCGCGGTTGCTGTAGATCCACTGTTGCTAGGTTGAAGAGTATAGCTTCCGATTTGATCATGTTGGTGTTGTTGATGTTGCAAATCCGACGTCGTTTGGAGTCTACGTTTCTTCTCTGAGCTTAATTCTTCAGAATCTTGATCTCCTTCTTGCTTTGTTTGATTATGGAAGTTTAGAAACGACGTCGTTGGTGTGAAGTTATCGATTCCAGGAAACAAAGACGACGTCGTTGCACGTCCTTGTAGATGAGGATGGTGATGAAACCCAACACCACCACCACCACTTCTTTGTTGGTGTTGTTGAAGCATCGCCGGAGAAAACATGTTATTAGGGCTAAAAGTGGAAGCGGCGGTTCGGAAATGAGAAGGAAGAGACATAGAAGAGCCTGAAGAACGGAGAGATATGTTTAAAGAAGTGAAATTCGCCGGGATAGTTCCGGTTCCGGTGGCGGCGATTACAGATGGTTCAGCTTGTTGAAGAAGCCACTCTATTGTCTCACCGTCAGATTTATGACCCAGCTCTCTCGTAAGCTGAAAAACCCTAGCTGCACATAACGCCGGCATCCTTATCCTCCTCCCTCTTCCGTCTACTTTCGTGTGTCGGTCTTTAGTAGAAGCTCGTTTTAACGGCGGCTTTTTAGCTGCTGCCACCGCAGATTCCTCTTGGTTTTGAGTTATTTGCAACTCTTTTTGCGGTTGTGACTTTTGTTGCGATTGCGATTGCGGTTGCGGTTGCGATTGCGATTGGGATAATTGTTGGTGTTGATGGAGGGAGAAAAGAGAGGAGGAGGAGGAGGAAGGAGAAGGTTGTTGTTGTTGGTGGTCGTCGGGGTCGTGTTTTCCGAGGAGTTGGAAAGGGAAAGTAGGGCGGTGGTGATGGTGAAGGTGACGGTGGTGATCGTCTCCTCCTCCTCCTCCTCCTCCTCCTCCTCCTCCAACGTTGTCTCCACCGTCCATTATGACATTTAAGACACTGGATGTTGGCTTTTGCATATATAAGTGGAGAGAGCTATAACTATATTATATTTATAAATTAGGTTTTTGGTTTTATTTATATGTGATTTGTTTTTTTTTTTACAAGAGGAGAAATGTTTTTTTTTAAAAGATGTTTTGAAGGAATTGAGTGAGAAGGAGAGGATAAGAGAGAAAGAGAGAATGGGAAGAAAAGTTTAAAGAAACAAAGATCATGAGCGAGAATTATATGGGTGAGCTTTACAAACCATTAACTAAAAAAACAAAAGTAAATGAAAAAATTTTAAATACTCTCACTGCATTTGCATCTTTTATTTATTTATTTTTATACTGTTTTCTTTATATATGCTTCATCTCCTGAGCTTACACAATAATATAACAAAAAATAACTAAAAAGAAACATATATAAAAAGAGAAACGTCAACAATGGGAGTATCATTTAATAGATGAAGAAAAAATTATCATTGAATCAACGCAAATTGATTGATGTAATTTTAGCAAACATTTGTTGAATACTACTTGTATCTAACCATAAATTTGAAGATTTCAACATTGATATTCCACCTACATTCAATCAAATCAATTCGTTAGAGTTACTTAACCCGTCTTAGATTTTGCTAAAACTCCTTGCTAGTCAAAATTAGTATTACTACTTTCTTATGCTCACTAATTCGCTCAATAATAATTAAACCTTTTAACAGCATTAGCAATATACAAAAAAAAAAAAAAAAAAAAAAAACATGTCACTGTATCTAAAGATTTTTGTGTGTTTTAATTGGATCATCGTTTTAACTAGACAACAAAATATATTTAGTTTCTTCATTTTCATGTTTTGTTCGTTTCTCGATGTATAATCATTCAAACTGGAAAAGCCCACCGTAAAAAAGGGCTACAATATTCACCGTACAATGAAAATACCTTTTCACGACTAGATAAAAATGGAAAAATCTGAACGTTGCGTTAATAAATGAGATGAAATTGTACAACAACGTCGTCTTTAATATATTATATATATATATATACATGTAAGAAAAATAAAAATAAAAAAGAAGAAGAGAAGGTTAATAAATAAGTTAATAATAATATATGAAAGATATGGTTGGAGAGAGTCGTTGTGGCTGCAGAGTCCACGTGAGGTGTCCTCTTTTATCATTCATTCCATAAAGACAATGGAGAGGTCGACGAGAGGATAATGGGCCCCACACTCCTCTTATAAAAACTCCATTTGGTCAAAAATTTAGAAACAAATTATATATTTCAAAAACTTTGGGTCCCATTTCATTCACGTAATCATTCTTCCCCTCCTACTTTTGCCGGAATTACATTATCATTGATTATTCAATTTTGTTTCATTATTCAAATCTTTAAACAAATCATCATTCTATTTGGGTTTATCAAATAAGTATCCAAATCTATAAACAAAACACCACTGCCCAAAAGTTGAATTATGTTTTCAAGTAGTTTTTTTTTAAAATGAAAATCTTACATTATGTGAAAATACTATTAGTAGTTAGCATCTTCACTTTTCCTTCTTTTTTAGTGTGTAATTATTTCGAATTTTCAAACGAAAATATTTTTCTTTTCATTATTGAAAATACACTCTAATAATTACACATGAAGAAGGTAGTAAAAAGTATTAGTCTTGTTACACGATTTTTCTGAATAACAAGGGCAATAGTCATATATACACAATTACTAGTTTAAGATATTTCATACATGTGGTATTTCCGAATATTTGCTACAGTTTAATTTTGCATGTACATTACGAACTCTTTTGACATATTGAACTGTTTTTTTTTTGTATTGAACTGTATTTCATATTTGTTTTACAAAATAGCACCATAAAAGTATATTTTTGTAACATTGTTTTTTCAACAATTTAGAATATAAAAGGGAAACATCCATAATGATAGAGTAAATGTGGATGATGATAGCTTTGGGATTCCCTACCTTGTTTTTTTAATTATTTATGCAGAAAAAACTTTGATAAATATGCATGATTATATATGATGATGATACTTGCTTTCTTCTTCTAATGGACTCTTAATTAATTGCTTAATTAGGCTTAATTAAAGGAATTCGGGCCCTAGGTAGGCTCATCCTTGAATAATTACTTCCTTTAGTTTATTACGTAACTAATTCACTGATCAAATGGTTTGGGTTTGTACTATTAATTAATTATTATTGTAGATTGAAGTCTACTCCCACCTAGGACGGAATCAAATGAATTGTTCATACTCATAAATGAAAAATGACAGAAACACAAGTGGTCGTCGGTCTAAATTATAAATATTACTTACCATGTGTCCTGTAAATTGTAATTATTCCTCTATATTAGAAATTACGCCCTAATAGTCCACTATGAACTTGCATTTTAAACTTATAATGAATAAAATATTTGAAAGTTAATAGCATTATAAGTATTAAGCCCTTAATAAAAAAAATAAAAAATAAACATTTAAGTTTATCATTTTACATGCAGAAAATACGATACTTTTTTAAAAGTTGATGTTAATAGGATGGTACCGGTCGGTCCCAGAAAAAATTCAAATGTTGTATAAGATTTGTGTTAGAAACTTAGAATAGGTAGTATATTTCCCTAGTTTTAATATCTATTTCTGATCCAGTCGATATTTTAGGTAGGTATAATTTGGATACCTGCAAAAAAGTTTAGATACCGACTGAGTATATATTGCCATTTTTAATTTATTCGATGATAAAACACTTCTGTTGAATTTCAATGTAAAGACTTACATAATCAGTAAAATTATAAATATTTAACATGTGATTTTTTTTTTGCCAACTAAGAAAGATTCAAAAGCACCAAATCTAGTTATGGTTAAACATGTTAAGTGTAATTAAATTTAAAATTCAATCGACATTGACTAAAAGTAAGATACATTTTTGTTTTGTAAATCTATAATGAATATGACAGAAATTATATTTTCAAGAGATTTTAGATTTGAGAAAGTATACCAATTTTCATTAACTTGTGACATTTTTATCATCTTTCAGCAATCCATCGTAAAATTTACCATGATGTCTATTTTTGTCTAAATTACCATTCTAAACTTCTATTTTTTTTTACTATGATCCATTGATCCCTAATAATTACTAATGTGTATTATACTAAGTAATAATTACTAATGTGTATCCAATATTTGGTATAGATCAAGGTACCTCTAGGTTAAAGCAAATGGTCAATTATTCATGGCATAAAACTATCTTAAATTAGGACGATATACAGGCAAGAAAATACAATTGAGGATTTGGATTTGAAATAAATATGTTTCCATTTCGTGAAACAATTTACTTTAATACAAAGAAATTGATGGGTCTCTTTGATGTAACATATCTTAGCTTATTGTACAAAACAGGCTGGGCATGTTTCATTAACTAAATGTATGATATGAGTGGTGGGTCATCTTCTAAGTTCCTAACATCTATCTCATGTGTTTTAGCCTTTTTTTTTTTTTTGGTGTGTGTGAGAAAAGCAAGCTTATTTAATTTATTTTCTTTTGGTTTACAGATATATAAGTTTTATTTACAATTATTAGAATCATTTAATTTTTTTAAATAAATTAACTAGTTTTTTTTAAAACATTGTAAACAGCACCACAAAAAAAAATCATATAATGAGATAGAACAATCTATGTATTTGAAGACAAAAATGCTCCTATGCTTATTTTAATTTCTAAATCTAAAACATTTATAGTTTTATACTATCGGATAACTCTAACGATATTTCATGTATATATATGTGCGTAATAACAAGGACTAATTATAAGAAATAGTTTTTAAATGAAAATTGGATAATACTTAATAAAAAGGTCTTTTAGTTGGTTTGTAATATTTGGAAGATAGCAAATATAACAAGATAAATAAATTTAAAAATATAAGAACATGTTATCAAAATATAATTGTTTTTATCTATTTTAACATATAATATTGTTCATTCGTATTTAAAATATTAATATCAAAAGTGATTCTGTAGATTTTATGATTTTAACTTTCTAACTTTGCTACGTCAATTGTTATAGCTATTAAGCTAGTGGCATTGTCATTCCAACTTTACCTCCATTACCCAGGTTTGAACATAGCTCATGTCCCCATGATGTTACTACTTTAAAATGTACCCCACGTTTTTTTTGTTATCTCCTCTAACATAGAACGATGTTATAGTTCATATTCCTTAAAATTCAAAATCTATTTTGTTTTCCTTTAATTTCCCACATATAAGTTTGTTTTTTTATTGATGAAGAACCCCCACATAAGTTTTTGCTTTACTGTATTTATGTGTTTAAGTAACCAAAAAGTTAACGTAAACAAAACGAATCAGTATGCACATGTTTAAATGATAATTTACTATTCTTGAATCTTGATAGACTCCCCCCCCCCCCAAGAAATTAGGAGATATTGTAGATATCGTGATATATATGTTGTAGGAAAAGAGATTTATGATTACAATCTACACTTCACTTCACATAATCACATCTTCGTAAATCTTGAACACAAAGCTTTTAAAAGAATTTCTAACAAGAACATCCAAATTTATCTTTTTATTTTAGATTTATATTAGAACTATTTTAAGGTCGCTTTCTAACTTGTGTATCAGACTGTTATCGACAAAACCAGTTTTAGGCATTTTCACAGTTTTTTAAAAGCGTGTGTTCATTTATTCCTTGAGGCCATATATTTTTTGTAGCCTTGATCTCGTAGTTTCAAATTTTTTTCCAAAATTCCTGCTCGAATAATCAATTTACAATGAGGTAATATTTTTTAAATGATTTATTTAAAATTTCAAAATACTAATAGTCCAATATGATAGATTTAGTGTACTTCTAGGAAACTATTTTTTAGATCATATACCACATTATAAATTGCCGAAAGTCTACGTAAGTAGAATATATAGACTCAATTAACTAATTTTCTGTCAGTAAGAATATATATAATTTTACTTACTTACAAATGGATCTATAACCAAATACTCTATGCTGGCCAATATAAAGGTAGATTTTCTAAGCGACAGAAATTTTATATTAATGATCGAGAAAATAAAATATTGAGGGAGGAGAAATTAATCGTATGGATGGCTTAAAAGTTAAAGATTAAGTAATGAAGGATTAGATATTTATATAAAAGTTTTGTTAAAAGGTTTAAAGTGTGAGGTTGCAGGTTGTAACCAGCAAGCTTTTACAACTTTCTCCATTTTTTTGGACCCACTTGTCTCTAAACCTTATAACCAAATTACACTAAAAATGTTCGACACATGAACGTATTTACTCGTTACACTCAGAAGAAAATAACGTATTACTCACCATCTCATCTTTTAATGCTTTGTATTTTGGTATTACACGTGAAATTAATGTATAGTAAACCAATTAAGATATACTACAGTGACGTATGGTTATATAAATATTAATATATATATATATATACTTAGGAATTTGTTAATGTAAGTAGTAATTAGTGACTTAAACACTAGAGTTTGAGGAGAGTTAATTTGGTTGAAAGTTGAAAGGCAGTGGCATGCATATAGCGATTGGTACAGCTGGGTGGTTTGGTTCGTATTGAAACAAAGTGTTGCGTTTTAAGAGACCACATGGCGATTGCGGTATCGTTTGCACATAAATGTGCCTATTGAAATAGACATCTTACCATCTAACATTTTTGCCAGATGCTCTCTTGTCATCTTTTGTCCAATTCTCTTACCTTTAATTTCTCTTTTTTTCCCCCTTTTTTTATTTTCATTTTCACCATCAACATTTATGTATTTATCAGAATTTAATAATATATATAATATATAATTAATTATTATTTCATCCGTTTTTGTTAAATTAGCTAAAAACACCCAAAAAGAGAGATAAACACCGTATTTTATTTCGTCGTACACTCTTCAAATGAATAACATATCAAACCATTAAAAAAGAAATAATAATAATAATAATATATCTGATTTTGTGTTCCTTTAATATTAATTTTGATTGGAAATCCACTTTACAATACTGCAATTTTCTTACCAACAACTGTTTTGTGATTCCCATCAATTTTATAACAAAAATAGACTAATTATTATACCATATGGTTTAATGAAAACAAAACCATTATATTGTATATGTAAATGCATGTGTATAAAACGAGCTAGTTTTCCGATTTTCTGGTAGGGGGCAGATGGAATCTTTTCCATTATAAGAAGTCATGGGTGGGTGACGTCATAAATGTTCTTTTACATTATTTAAAAATAAAAAAGGGATTTTGCGGGAAAGGTGTGGATAACAAAGGGACTTGTGTCGCATCATATCAATGTTGCTTTTTTTGTCGACCTTACCACTATTCATTACTTATTTTATGATTTCTTGTCTTAATCATAATTATATTAATACTAATACAGTAGCCTTTTTATTTTTATATATTTCACCATCATTGGGTGGTGGATTCAATCAAACAGAGCTCGAATTTGCAAAGTTTTAGCTTGTTTTTATACTTCAATTTCGGAAAGATACACTAGAAATTGAACTTCTCTATATAATAGTCACAAAAATGCTTATTCTTATAGTCTGAAAACAAGTTTATAAACTGTCTTTACAAAAATAAAGTATGATTAATTCGAACATATTCTATTTCCCCATGGCGACGAATTCAAATGGAAAATAAATTTTTAAAATGTACATAGTGCTTCAAGAAAAGGATTTGATAGCTGGGATACACGTTACCCGTGGAGACGAATAATCTTATCTTAATAAAACCGAGAGAATTTAATATTACCCAATTACAAATCGCCACGTTAGCATATGAATCACCCAAATTTCCGAACACGTGATTAATCTTGACCGACGGCGTATATCAGCCATCCTTCATCCGACGTGGACTCAAACAAGAGAAAATTGTTGACTTTTTAAAACTGAAGAAAAAAATCCGGTTTACTAAACCGGGAAAATTTTTCAAGTTAGGAAACAAACATTCGCCTGAGAAAAAATTTCAGTCGTAATCTAAGGAACATTCACCACCATCTTCTACATGAAGCCCATCGTGTCCTGATGATGGATTGGCTTGTAAATACTTAAGTTCACTTCTGTCATGTTGTACCCTTCCTGTAATCTCCAGACACAAACCATTTCGGTTCTTCTTGTTGTCTTTCTTGGAGGAGATACTGTTTGGCTTCTTCTCGGTTGGTCCCGGATCTAAGAAGATTGGAATCAGTTTTGCAGTCGGGTTTGGTTTTATTCTGTTTACGGTTTTTGTCTCCGGTGGTCCCAGAATCCTGTTCCTTGATTCTAGTTCTGAGATGTCATCTTCATTTAACAGGACCTGTATTATCAGTACTTTGAATGATTAGTATCTCTTACGACAAGTAAATCGATAAGAGTATAGCAATTCAAGCATATGCCTTACTGCAGAAGAAAAGTTAGTACAGATCGAAGAAACGAATAGTAACATTGCAGAGAGACTTGAGACGAAAATTACCTTACGGCCAACTAAATCAAAGGTCATAACCACTTTGTTCTTTTTGGCTCGTTCAGCTTGTTCAATCTCCTCTCGTTTCTTCCTCACTAGCTCTTTTTCCTGAGAACAGAATCCAAATTAATAAGTCAATGGGGAAACGAAACATCAAGTGTCATTTACCAACGGAGAGAGACTATATATACCTCTGCAGAGAGCCAAGTACTACTCTCACTTTCATAGTAATCACTTTGGTCATCAATAACTGTTGTACGAGCAGCTGAGTTTCTATCATACTCTACAAGTCTTTTTGCATATGCTTCAGCTGCCGCATCAGCATCAGAAACTGGAGTAAACCCTGCCTCTAGCCCAGCATATGTACTTCCTTCTTTTAGCACAAGTGCTCCGCAGAAACTGCAAGGCCCTTCTCCTTCTTGTTCACACACTATTTTCCCACACGACAAACAGTTGCTCACTAATCTGTGTCTACGAGCTTGGCATGCACACGGTTTTCCTTGCTGAAACACTATCGATCCTTTAGCTGCTTCAGCTAGAGAAATAACTTTTCCGCCTTTTTTCTTCTTAGGATTGACTTGCTGGGGTGGAGCTGTTACTTTCGCAGTTCCAGCTTGGTGACTAGAAGATATTCCCTCTTTTGGTGTTTTAGACTGTTTCTTGATTCCACTAGAAACAACATTATCCACTTTTGGCTTAATATACATCTGCAATTCTGGACCTGAAT
Source organism: Cardamine occulta (assembly GCA_028015245.1). Taxonomy (NCBI): domain Eukaryota; kingdom Viridiplantae; phylum Streptophyta; class Magnoliopsida; order Brassicales; family Brassicaceae; genus Cardamine; species Cardamine occulta. The sequence goes on along the minus strand of CM051379.1, from coordinate 11,951,276 downwards.
TATTTGCTACATGACTGGAGGATGGTTCTTTGTATCCTCTTCGCTGTAGATATTCTGAAATGATGCTTTTGCCTTCTTTTCCAATAATATTCTGGATAAAGGCATCGATAAAATCAATCAGTCTTACTTACTCTGGGACTAGATGAATTATTATATAATCTTTTCTAAAACTTAAATTTTCAGTCAGACTTTAGCTATACACAACTCTCCTCAAGCCTCAAGTGATACATTCCCATTTAAGTACTCAATGTTTGCACTAAGATAACCTAGCTAATACTTTCTATCCAACAATGCCTGCATAACAAAATTATTTCAACAACAGGTACAAACACAATCATAGGAACACTAGCAAGCCTAACCTAGTAGCTGCAAGAATGATAGCTCAAGAAATGTGAAGGTAGTACAATATCATAAGCTTTAAAAATGTAATTTATCCCAAGTAAAATTTTCTGGTTACAAGCTCATCTATTCTTTAGTGCCTATAAGAACTTGGTGACATTGACATTGACTCTTGAAGAGATCTTGGATCAACTCAGGACTTCCATAAACATTTAAACAGGTCTAAGCCAACAGATGAATGGTCGTTTTAATGACTACGAACCTAAGACTGTATCATATATGTACTAACAATTCCTTGCCCAACTTTAAATCTTCATCAAAGAGTTATAATACTCGTTTGATCTCAATCACAAGAGATCATTTAGGTTCATTAATGAAACAATAGAGATGAACTTAAAGCAATTCAGAAATAATGGTATAAAAAATCCCCTTTTGTGATGCTACAATTCATGAACTATTTCTTCTCTGATTCTGACTAAAACCTTATCCCAAAACCTAAATTAAACAACCTATATGTAAAAAACCACTTCTTCAATGGTTCAGAGAGCTTAATTCTAGAAATACACTATTCAATTGAAACCATCGAATCCGAAGAACATAAGCATCAAACGAGAATTTGAAATTCAAAAGTTTTAGGATTTACGTCGAGATACTCCTTGGCATCGATAGGCTGAGCTAGATCGCAATAGGAGACTAAACCAGAGATAACATCACGATCGAAATTAAAACCGGTCTCTGGTTTACGACAGAGATCAAGGAGCGCTTCCTCTAGCCACTGTCCCACCGCCGTTCCCATCTTCTTCTCCAATTCTCCCGTCGATTTCAGTCTCTTCGAAAATCTAATTTTATCAAATTGGAGAATTTGTTTTTTTCCTTTACAGTAAAATTAGAATATATTTAGGCCCATTGTTTTGTTTTCGGCCTTTACTAGCCCAAATGTCTGGTAGATTTGTAAACCACTTTCTTTCTTTTTGGGGGGGGGGGGGGGGGAACAGACTGCCAAAAATTACAATAAGCCTCTATTTTTTTTGGCGATAAAGTAGTATCATTGAATACTTTTTTTTTTCTATAAATATAGATTAATTTTTTATATAAATGTTAAAAGCCCTATTGTACATTTTTACTGTTAATATAATATCATTTTTCAAAATAATAGTCTACAATATTTATTTTCATCAATTTGAACTCTCTTTTTTTTAAGGGAACAATCACAAAGAAAATGAGAAATTTTGAAATATTTTAATAAAAATGAAAACACATTTTAAATCTATCAACTAAGTTTTAACGACAAAATCTATCAACTAAAAATATAAATTTTCCATCTAAAATCTTTTATTACAGTAAAACCTCTATAAATTAATAATCGATAGATTAATAAACACTATAAAATAATAAAATTTGATAGTATCAAATCGCGCCGCTGTAAAAATGAACAAAATTTGATAAGATAATAATTTTTTTAAAATCTTTTATGTAAAAATATCGTCCCATTAATAACATAAATTAATAATCATATATATATATATATATTAAGATAATATATTTTTAGCATTTTTAATGAATTTATGCTAGAACTCATCACTAAATTTGTTTATATAAGAAAATATTCTATTGTATTTTAAACTATCTTATCGTTATAATGTATATAAATTATCATAAAAATAAGAATTATTTTTATAAGTTTTAAATTCTAAATATGCATAATTTTTATTTTAATGGTCGTATAAGTTGTTTAAATACAAAAATTGAGGTCACTAATCATAAATTTAAATTTACGTTAATCATTTATATAAGTGAATTCATCTATAATCTTTGTTATTTATCATCAAAATAATTTGATTTTTCTTTTAAATTTTAAACTTTTAAGTCCAAAACTATTAAATTTTATAACATCCAAAACGATAATTTTATTTAGATCAAATATTTTTAATTTTTAACAAACATCTCTAGAAATTAATAATAATTATTTTATACTATAAATTAATATTTATTAGTTTATAGATAAATTAATATCACTGTAAATTAATAAAATATTATGGTCCCAACATTAGTAATTTATAGAGGTTTTACTGTATTCTGCTATCTTTAATTATATTCGGTTATGTTTTTGGCCTTGACCTAAAACTTACCATACCACAAACATGCCAATTAACATTTTGCTATGGTAAGATGAATTATAATTTTATTCTAAATAATTTCAATATTTGATATTTAGAATTTGATATATGACCGGAATTTTAAACAAGATACAATAAAACCTCTATAAATTAATACTCGATATATTAATAAACACTATAAAATAATAAAATTTGTTGGTCAAACTCGGATCATTGTAAAAATGAACAAAATTCAATAGGATAATAATATAATATTTTTTAAAATCTTTATATAAATATATGGTCCTATTAATAATATAAATTAATAATCATGTAAATTTGCATATATATATATATAAAGATAGATACTTTTAGTTTTATTTTTTTAATACATTTCTCTTAGAACTCATCACTAACTATTTTCTTATAAAAAGAATATTTTATTGAGTTTTAAACTATATTTTTGCTATATCGTATATAAATTTCTCATAAAAATAAGCAAAATTTTCTAAAAGTTTTTAATTCTAAATATGCATTTTTATTTTTATTTCAATAGTCGTATATATTTTTTAAATACAATAATTGAGATCACTAATCATAAATTTGAATTTTGGTTAATCGTTTATATAAGTGAACTCTCTATATTCTTTGTTATTTATTATCAAATTTTTTTTTTAATTTTAAACTTTCAAGTTAAAAACTATTAACATTATAACATCTAAAAATTTAATTTTAATTAGATCAAATTTTTTTAATTTATAAAATTTTATATTTTAATAAAACTCTCTGTACATTAATATTTATTAATTTATACTATAAATTAATAAATATTAATTTATAAATAAATTAATATCACCAAAAATTAATAAAATATTATGGTCTTAATATTATTAAATTATAGAAGTTTTACTGTATATTGAAATGACATATAGTAATTTATAGTAATATCATTGCCCGTGCTATAATTCGATTTAAATGTGATAGTATACATGTGTGAATTGTAGACCACTAATATGATAATTATTTGATATATAGTGATATAGTTTTAAGCAATATTCCTATCGTTTAAGTTATTTGATTACAAAAATTAATCACGTAAGCATGTGCAAGTTATACAAATTTTACAAATACTATCGTCTTTTATTAATTCCATTTACTTATAAGGTAAGCATAGCTTTAATAAAGTGGGCAACGAAAATAAATAAGCAAATAATTAGTTTTGTATATGTAGAGACTATATATATATATATATATTATATAAGCCATGGCCAATGGTCCCAATATGATCTGATTAGTGGAGCATCTCTTGCCCCCCACCTCGCACTGCCTGTGTCCGACAATCCTCATTTAGAACATCTCAACACAATTCTCGAAACTATTGTTTATTTATATTAATAACAAACTTACACGAACTAACATATTTTATGAAGTTTTTTCTTTTCTTTTCATAACGATAGGCTAGAAAAATTGTTTATGTTTGCATGTTTGGTTATAAAGATTTTATTTATTTATTTTTAGCATGAATGTTGATGTATGAATATCATAGATGCCGAATAGAGAAGTTATTTCAAAGCTCACTTTATCTATTGAGATTCTTTTAAAATATACCAAGCACATTTTACTGATCAATTGGTATATTAAAAAAAATCCTCCAAATAAATATTTAACCTGATTATGGATTCAAGTTTCATAAAATATTTACAGAAAAAAATAGTAAAAAATTTTTATTTATTGAAATGATAATATTGAATGGATTCGACCAACATGTTGAATAGATGAAGTCTTTCTTTGATATTTCTTTCAGAAGAACCTCAATGGTTGGATCGGATCAAAATTCTCACCTCCTTCATTTTACCCATTTTCTAGTTTTTATTCGCTAATTAGTGGACCTATATATAAGAGACATTATTTCGATAATGCTTGTAAGGATTCCACATCTACAACTAGAAAGTGTAGAGATTTCTAAACAAGGATTCTTCTTGCTCAACGAGCTTATTAAGATAGAAATAAAAGGCTAAAATTGAAATAGCTCATAAGAGCTTTACTATATATAATAGAAGGTAAAAGGGAAGAAGCTTTAGATTGTCACCAAGAGTTAAACGATTTTGATTCAATCATAAAATGGGGAAGAAGGAGAGTTGACTCTTTGACAACTCTCTTGGTTACATTGCATTGATGACTTAAAAACATATTTATATGATGAATCTCTACTTGCTAAAACCTTAGTTAGATGGGTTATTGGACTTGTCATAAACATGTAATTGGGCTTTCTTGTGCATGCTCTAATAAAAAGAACATAACTGATATTTGTCCTTTAACTATCAGAAATATGACAAATGAATCCAAAAACTTATGGTCTGGGATGACATGCTTAAATTATGTCTAAATATTGTGTGACCTAACATCTTTAGTTCGACGTACACCTTAAAAGGAGGATAATAAATATACCCGTTATAGTTTTCTAAAATTTACGTGTTTTACCATATAAAAAGTTGACAAATGAGTTTCATCAAATTAGCTTTAATATTTGTTGAAATTGATGTTTTAATATTTAAATCGAGGGAATAAGCTATCTCAATTCTTATAAAAAACACAAAAAAAAAAAAAGCGATATCAACCTTTGAAGATATATCATTAAACATAATGTGAACAAAATCCAAATGAAAATTGACTTATAGACCTCGAGCTCATTATAAATGTAAAGTGTCAAACCTCTCGGATCATGCCACGTTGAAGAACTATAGCACGTATCAACATCATGATTTTACATAATATGAATAAAATGACCAATAATTTGCAATTTCACAGAAAAAAAATCCACATTTGATATATGAATCAAAGTATGCAAAATAGTAGTCCGTAATAACTCAGATCCCTTGCATTTGCAAAACATTCCAAACTTGCTAGTGTTGTAGTAATCTTCATTTTTGCCGTCGACACGTTTCCATGGTCACGATGGGAGAGGCGTAAGTATAGAATCGTCTAAGTAATCACATAACGACACGTGACAATTGAAAGTGAGGACCACATACGAGCTATACGATAAAATATTGCTTTTTTCGAGTGGGTCCCACAGATATACCGAACAAAGAAAGCAAAGTGTGGCTTGCTTGCTTGATATTCGGTGCCAATGTCTTGTCCGAGATCGTCGCTTTCTATATTCGGAGAGAGTTTAGGTGGATGGATTGTGGCCGTCCACGCCTCTATCCCTCCACACCGATGTAGTATTACGTAGCAATTGTTATTTATTTTTGACGTGGCATTTTTTGGTTGATTTCTACTGAGTTTACCGTTCCTTTTTCAAATATGAATTACCATATTCTGAAAAACTTCGTTATAATTTAACTAAAACAAAAATATAGATTTTAAACGTAAAACATTTTTTTAACACTTATCTGTTACCAACTATAAAAAATGGTTTCAGATCTAAACAGAGAGTTGTACCTTCTTAAACACAATCGAGCAAAAATTTAGGGTGAAACAAAAGGAATCCAGCCTAATATCCTTCTCATTTACATCCCAAAGCAAATTATATGACGAATTAAATAACAAAACAAGCTCTATTTCTATTACTTTCAAAGCAATTATTTGTGTTTTGGATTCGATCCTGTTTCTTGTAATTTTAATGGCTAAAAAGCTCAAATATTTTAAATTTAGTAATGCATTTTCGATCAACCAAGAAAAAAAACTGCTACTAGTTACGCGTAAAAATTTTACTGTTTATCAAATGCATTAGTTCTAGTTTTACAAATGTTTTAAGAGTGCGTGTATGTAGTTTGTATGTACTGATGTACACATTCGCATAGAGTTTAGTTAAAATAAAAAAAGAAAAGAATCTACACATTTGTATTCTGAACATTACGTTTGTAACACCAAGCAAAAAAGAAAGAATGTACAACACGTAGTGTGAAAACAAATTAAGAAAGCGACGAAACAAACTAATTAAGCAAAAAGAAACCCAAGAAGTTATTAAAAACAATTTAGTATGAACTCGACGAAAAATTCAAAAGTGAAAACCTATTTATTCGACCCATAAAGTGACCCAAACAAAAATAAAATTTTGATGTGAGTGCTGTCTTTGTTTTGTTCTACAAAATTAAACATTCAACTTCTTACGCATTAATAGGAAGACGGCAACAAAAAATGAAAATGTTATAGTTGGAAAAAAATAACAATAATATTTGGTTGTATCCTCACCCAAAATTTCAATTAAGTGTATCTTCGTATGAAACTTCAGTTTGGGGGTGTACCTACACCACCCAACTTTGATATATTGTATTTTCATCAAAAATATAAATTAAGTGTGTGTCCCTATAAAATTTTAGTTTTGAAGTGTAGCTACACTACAAAATTTTAACAGAATAAATCTCCATACATACTTTAATTTTGAGTTATATCTCAATCGTCGCTAATGAATAACGGTTTTTGTTTAATCTGATACTAAACTAGATTAAAATCCAAATTAACAAATAATCCACGGGATCGAGGACGAAAAATATTAGAATCACATAGGCAAACGAGAATTTGGAATGAGATTTTATGAGAATAGGAAAGGGACAAGAATTTGGATATTAAAAATCATGTTCCATTTATGTCCTATATAAAATATGGGATAGGAGCGGGATGGGACGGTACGTGAATGAGAATTTCCAAAAAATAAACATAACAAAAATTAAAATAATAAACTATCACAAATATATTCTTTTAATAATAAAAAGAACATAAAATTCGAAAACAACCTAACATAAACTTCACTTATAAATCATCAAAATCAGAATAAAACCAAAATAAATTACAAAAATATAAAATCCTAATAAACCAAGTAACTAATCTCCATCTTCACTCGCATCATCCCTCGTTTAATTTTTTACCGAGTTCTGTGCATACAAAATCAACAAGAATAGTAGCTAGTTAGAAAACACCTTTAATCATACAAAATATGAAAATATTTGTATTAAAAGACTAAAATTTATGGTACTTTTTGTGACTCGATCCATGAAATATTCAATATTTATAGTTTTTTTCTATTATAATATTTATGATATATATATATATATATATAATATTATGTACTTGGAAAAAAAAGAACAAACAAAACTCTCATTAATGGAAAAAATATCTTTGTATCTTATCTTATATTCATATATCCAAACATAATTAAAATTATTTTTAATATTAATGAATAAATAAATAAAATCAAAGTCATTTTAATTCTCTTATTAATTATGGATGAAATTTTAAATGATTTTTAATTTTTTTTAACCAATCAAAATTAAAAAAACTAAGATTTGATATCTTATTATACTATATTACTTATTTTAATTTATTTTATTTGAAAGATTTTGTTAAGATTTAAAATTATGATTCTTCTACCATCTTTGTTTGATCTATATTTAAATTATTTTGAAGTATAATATAATATGTTGTGAATATAAATATATAGTTAATAAAAATATAAATTTTATTTCTGCATATGTTGTGAATGAATTTTTTTAACGGATATATATTACTCAACCAATGATGAAAAATGTGTGTTTAATGTCCCACATCAGTTAAAAAATTTGAGCAATAGTTCTGACTTATATTATAAAAATAATCAAAATGATTAAAAATCCGAATGAGCAAGAAACTTGACTTATTAGGCATCCAAAGTTTAAATTTTTTATTCAGTTTAATTCGATTTCTTAGTTAAAATTTTTAATCATAGCAAATATAATCAAAATTAATTTAACATTTTTATAAACTTTATGAAAGTTTTAAAATATTACAAATATTTTCACTTTCTAAAAAAGTTAAGACATTATGAACATATTGAAACTTCATATTTAATCTTTATAAAATGTTTAAATAATCAAGGATTATATTTTCTCTTTATAAAAAGTGAAGATGTTATAGATTTTAAAGTAAAAATGATCTAACCGATTTTCATTGAATCATTAGTCTTTCGAGTTTGATAATGTCAATTTATTGAACCATATTATAAGTTTTTGAAATGTATATATAGAGCCTCTTTTGACAAAAAAAAAAAAAAAAAATGCCCCCATGAAACATCACATTAAATAAATTTTCATATGTATATAATTTTATTTTTTACATTTGTTAGTAATTCATTTTACTAACTCTATATACTTTCAAAAATGATAATTAAATTTTGACTACTCTAATATCTCTATTCAACGAAATCAATCTGCTATATTAAAGTTTAGTCTAATTTTGGTATTGGAACAGAAATTATCAGGTATGAGATGATAATATATCATTCAGATAACAAAAAATATTATTTGAATAATTTTTGATAAAAACGGAATACATTTTTGGATAACAGCACGGGTTCAAAATTTTTGTGTAGGTAAATTCAGTCCTCAAATTGTCACTAATTTTTGAAAGAGTTGACTATGAGACGGGTTAGGATCCACATAGAAATGAGTATTTTAGGAATTTTTCGTAAATTTTGAAAAAATTTAGAGATGTTTTTTAGAATTATAATTTTTTGGGATAATTTCTTTTAATTTTATAAAAATTAAATATTCAAACGGAAATACATTTATCATCTCTAAAACCGTTACCCAATTTTTTATAACATACATGGCCGAACAGGTATTGTTTTTGTTTTGTTAAAATTATTGAGCGGATAATTATTTAAAAGGAAACAATTATGGGACGTAAGAGTTTTTATAGATTCTGGCCGAGACGGTTTTCCGTTCTAAAATAGATATACCTAAATTATATAGTAAAATAACCAAAAACTAAAACTGAATATAAATTCGATGTAAATACTCCTAATCAAATTGTAAGTAATATTTTGATTAGTTTAGAAAATATACATATAACATCACTTGATATTTACAACTAAATTATATCTTAAATTTAAATATCAAATAAATTATTCTCCCAAATATAACTCTGCACATACGTGAGAATCTGGTTCTCGTACATATGTTAAAAGAGAAGAAAAAAGTAATTGTCGGGTTTCGCGACCAGAGTAAATTAAAGTTATTTTTTTCATTGAAACTAGCTATATGGTAAATAGACTATTTTAACAATTTTATTAAGAAATATTTGAATATCAATTAACTATTATATATCTAATTTATCCACCATATAAAAATCTATTATATATAAAATAATTTATTTCTATAAGTCACTAAACCAAATAGAAAATAAACATAATTATTTCTATCAATTATGTTTCATTTTTTTCATTGAAATTGATTGTGGCCGTTAATATTTAAATTGTAATATACTATAAGTAAATATCAGTACTCATGAATATGTCACCGGACTATTAGAGCATCAGAATCGGTTGGTTTTCCAATTGTCTCTCATCATTAAAATAATATAAATATTAAGAAAAGAGAAAAATGATGAAAATATGAAAACCCTTCTTTTTTTTTTGTGAAGATGAGAACCCTTTATTTACTATGTCTTCTAATATTATTGGTCTTTCTCCTTTTATCACTTAAAATTTAATTTAATATTAAAATTATATTAAAAAGTATTAATATATATATATATATTAGTTATTTTGAATTCTAAAACAACTTCGCATTATTTTACCATTCCATCTCTTTTTTTTTGTGAAAATATGATAATAGTCATCATTTAAAAATTTTATCCCAAATATTAAAATTTGAATGTATATTTAAATCTCAGTGTACTAAGAATGTTCATTACAAAATCTGATATTATTTTTCGAGTAAAATTTAACTGCTACCTATACAAATTTTCATCCAACGAAACACTTCTCTTTGTTTTTTTTTTCTTTTCATAAGGCACACATTTTTTATTGTATTCTATTATTTCTTTATTTATTTTGGTTCAAAGGCAGACTTTTAACTTATGAACCCGTTTTAAGGCTTTACTGATAGACGTAGGTGAAAATGTAAGATAAACATAACGCGTCAATGCCAATGAATTGAGTAAGTCAAAAACTATTCAAGATTAAATGGTTTAGAGTATATTAAATGGATGATGAATAGTTTAGAATATCAATGCAATTTGTAATTTTTTACTGTGTTTATTTTATTACTAACAAGTAAAGTCAAAAATAAAATTTCATTAGCAAGTGGCTAGAAGAAACAGCTCACTAGATTCCGGAAGAAAGTATTTACTTAGTCTCCAATCACAATGTTAATAGGTTTTACCTATATTATAATCCGGATTAAAAAATATACAGTTATAATTAACTATGATATTTCGTGCATATAGCATGTAAATTAATCAGCGTAGGCCTATATGGAGATCAAGTTTATATAACCTAAATATCTTGCTCTTAATGATTTTTACTTAAAACTATCTCAAACAAAAGATCGAGCGAGAGCAAGTTGGATTAGACAAGTACATATATCTAAAAGTGTTCTTAAATTTTAAAGATTTTCTTAATTGATTTTGACAACATGGAATATTATATGATTGCTCCCGATCTTGGGTTTAGAGATGTAACCTGCCGAAATCAAAGGTTCATTTGTAATTAATATATACATCGTTCCTTAGACTGAAAGGAGATAGCTATTTCGTGTTATACATATCGTTTATAACCATGATTTATAGCTAAATTATGTATGTTAATGCAGTCACCGTATCATAATCCGAATTTAAAATTGTATATTGCTTTTAGTTAACATTTTTTTTACTAGTATCATACATTATATTTCCAGGATCTCTTTCGTCTTTGGTTCTATCACACCCATCGGTGATTTTCCCTCCATGATTTATAATTGCGTCTCTGTTTTTGTCTCTCCATGCACTTATTGTTGTTTTTTTTTTTGGATTTAACTCTTTTGCACATCAATTTTTTTGCATGTTGAGTAATGAATTTAACCTTTCAGTAACAAAATAATTTTATATATCATTTCAAGATCAAAATAGTGTAAATTCACATGAGCTCTATTTAACTATATAGGCATTTACAACGTCTTAACGTTTTTGTATGTGTAGCCTCGTACTATTCGTTTAAAAGTCGGTCCTTGTATGACTAGAAATTGGTTTGCTATGATTTTTTTTGTATTTGGTTGATAATTCGAATAAGTCGGTCCTTGTTTTATTACAACTATGTATAAAATTTTGGTCACGAATCACGATCGACTTCATTTTTAATATGGAAAACAAGAAAAAATCTACCGAAATTACCGCATAAGTTTTACCAAGGAACCTTAGGTTATGTTCCGTGACAATTACATCAGCAGGATTACACTGAGACCTATGGTTATATATAGTACTAGTTTATCTTCTATCATGCACATCATTTAATGATGTGTTCAATTACTCTTATTGATTCGTATTATTTTACTGCAGGTTGTATTATTTTCTGCACAATTTGACATGTGTCTCTCATTCCCATTTAACCGTTTGAGGGGTATAATATTAAGCCTAGGTTTTAATCTACGAATTATTTAATTGGTAGTGTATAAATTAAGACATTTAAGATATGAGCCAAAGCACGTCGAGATCCAAAAGACGACCATAGTCGTTGACTTATACTCACTCGTAAGTATATCTATTCTAGAAACTCATGTTGGAAACATCGGAGAGCTTTCAATTTTGATCGAGAGAAACAAACGAAGCCCTACTTAGCAGCTACTTAGCTAGGCCTTGAAGATGCACAAATAGTATCGTTTATACAATACTAATAGACAATTTAGTCAAACATTATTTGTTGATAGATGACAAAATAAATAATTTGTGAAAGCTATGGGTGAACTTTTTTGTAACTTGAATCTTTTTTTTTTTTTTTTGATAAAAATGTAAATTATATTACCAAATGGAACAAAGATTTTAATTTTAGGAGCTTACGCAGGATTTTGTTTGGTTAAAAAAAATTAGAAAGGCCAAAGAAAGAAAGTAAGAGCAGAGTTGCGTTATGAGGTTACACAACTAAAAGTGAGCAAACCAGCGAGAAACGAGTCTTGTAACTTGAAATTTTTGTATACATTGATGACCACCAAGCTATAGGAATTCAAAATCAAAAGTATTGTACAATATGTTAATATAACATATACTCCATATATATGCTTCACACAAAATTATGGTTTTATAATTTTTGTTATTGTTGCTAAAAAGGGTCATTTAAGATTTTGAAAGGTATTCTTCCCAAGAAATATCTATTTTACTTTTGATCAAAACTAATAAATTTTGAGTTTATAGCACTACCATTTAGTTAAATAGAAGCATATTGACTTGACTACTATATAGATGTAAAAGTTGATGATTCTCCCTTTTTAGTCTTTTCACGTTGTCACCCCAAAACTCTTTTAAAAAAAAACTAATTAAAATCCGCACCCTGTCATTACTTTTTTTTTGTCAAAAAATATAACAAAAGTTTGATCCCTATTAAAAACGACTGATTACTCATTCGAAAAAACGATGATGCATTGAAACTCATTGTTTCCACATCAAACCCTACTATAAGGTTTAGACTGAAAGAAGGCACACATTAGCCGAAAAAGTTGAAATGTTTATCTTGTCTTGTACATGAGATACATCATTCTCTCTAGATTCACTTTTTACTTGACATAACATTGATAGTCACATCGTTTAAAACTGGCAAATAGATTGTTTTTTTTTTTGTTTTACAGCCGATTCACTTGATGAATGAGTGCTCTCATATTTTTCAGATATCTATAATCTACTCATATACTAAGTTAAAGGTTCAACTGGTTTAAACGGGCGGTTGCGTTTGCAGATGCGGAGTTTACGGAAGCGAATGGTTGTGGTTATAAACATTACTAAGCGAATTGTACGACTGGTTTAACAAATAGATACAAATGTGTTTGCGGGAAATTACTGACTGGTTGATAACTGTTGTACATTCTGTTTAACATATTTAAAATATATAATTTTTATAAGAAAAAAATTGTGTTACTATAATCAAAAAGTGAAGTTTTAAATAAATTTTAGAATAATCAGTTAAAATTATTTATTTTAAAAATTTTGAAACATTTTTTTATTTTAAAAATATTTTTATACTTATAAATATATTTTAGTTTAATTAATATATATATATATAAAGCATTTAAGAATTTAGTATAGTATAATATATATATATATTAGTTATATATATATATATTAGTTATAAATAGTAAAAAAAAAATTTAGTATAGTAAACTATCAAAATTTTGTTTTTGATTTTTTTTTTAATTTTTGTAAAATGTTATTAATTAGTATTATATATTAAAACTAAAAAAGATATATATATTTTTACTAACCGCAACCGCCCGCAAGCGCAACCGACAGCTAGAAAAGCCTTTTGAAATCGAAGGATTTTAAGCTGTTTGAATCGATATGTTGCGATTTATATGATTGGTATTAAATGCTTGCAACTGCAATCTCTCGCAAATGCAGCGTTTGCGGGTAGTTACGGATGAACCAATCAAGTAGAGTAACAATAATAAAAAAAATTCTCTTCATAAAAATAAATAAGAAATTTCCATCTTCTATTATTTGTCAAATACCTTAATTGTTAGATATATTAATAGTTACAAAACTTATTCATCTCATATCTATACTACATTTCAAAAAAAAATATCAAAGTTTTAGCTACAACTTTACACTTATAGAAGTCTTCCAACAAAAGAAAAATGACAGAATTAATCAGAATAGCTAGACCTCAAATTTAATAAAGGAAATCAAACAAATTAACCCTAACGTCAAAAGAGTTCTGAAAGATGAAATGATACAGGAAGCAAAACCAGTAGAAATTTTGGCATCATAAAAGATATTTACATATATAGGAACAGACGAAAATTTTACTATAGTAATTAGTTTTCTATTAAAAAAAGGCCGCACAACACTGATCATACTGAGTAGATTTTATTAAAAACGGAAAGCAAAATTTTATTCTCAAGGACTAGGCAGTATATGTTTTCTGTTGAATTTTTATCCATTTGATAAACGATACCAACAACGTATTATCCATTTGAAATATACATATATTCATTCCTGATATATTACAAAGAGTGAGTTTTATTATAAAATCATAATATTTGTATGTGTCTATTTTGTTTGTTTGGGTTCAAATATTTGTAGATGTCTATGTGACGATTTTAGTCAATACACTTTTAATACCATCATCCTCGGGACATGGGTTACGTAACAAAAAAAAGACGTGGCGTATGGGTTTCAACCTATTTTTTCAATGAACTTTCTATGGCCCGTTGAATTTGTTTTGTGTTGTATTTCGTTATTCGACTTTTTATTTTATTTTCTGCATTATTTAGATAAGTATGGTACTATAATTTCTAAACAGTTTAAAAGCATCAATACACAACGACGAGGTGCTTCGCAACATTCCTCTCGTTACTTGTAAAGTTTTTGAATTCCTTAAACTGATTTAAAAACCAATCCTTTATTAGTGCGGTAAAAATTCCAATGATTCCAATCCTAGATTGACCCTTCTATCTTCTTTATGTTGTTAGAAGTTTCTTTCCTCGGTTTTAAGTTTTTTTTTTCAAATCTAAAACATTTTGGATAAACCTTTTATTTATTTTTTTGAATAAATTTAACATTAAAAAAAAAACTTAAAATTCTTAGTAGTTTGTAAAGTAAATCTATCGATCTCTAAATATGACCAACAGGTCCAACATCACAGAAAGATATATATCTGTGGCTATTTTCCTTTTTGGGAATGTGGAGATATGTGTTACGATTATCTTTTATCTTATCGACCGCTCAATTCAATACCTTCAGAAGCTCACACCACTAATGATCTTTTTACATATTCGACTATTCTCATCAATTCAAGTTTAGCTCCTTTTATATATATATATATGATAATGTTTGCTACTTATATGGTGTTTTTGATGTCCATATTTGCTGACTAGTGCGGGTGTGGGTTTGGGTTTTATTTTCGGTTTTATACGGTTTTACGTTGTTTTTTTTCACAAGAATTTGAAACTAAAATATTTGGTTCTATAATTTATATATGTACATGTGTTACCGAATGTGTAACTAGAAGGTTTTAACTTTTAAATACATAAATAATAGAAGTAATACACATTTCACTCTCATTGTGGATTTATAAATGCGATCAAAGTCTTTAAACTTTAAACCCAATCAGATTGAACACATAAACAATATATACATGCACATACGTTCTCATTCTCATGTGGAGACAAATTATAAGGGTTATTTTGCAATAATATAAAAGGACTAATTATAGATAAAATTGAAGGCTTAATATTAGAGAGATAAAGCAAGGAGTAATGGTGGAGAGAGAGACAGAGAAGTCTGACTTTTGAGAGCAAGAGAGTAAATGCATTTGGCTGTCCATGTTGACTCTTTGATGAAAACAAAACCCCACTCTTCATAATTGTTACTTTTAACTCTCTTATCATTCTTACTAATTCACTCATCATCTTACCTCTCTCTATAAATATACTCAAGCTCTCTCTCCACATCTTCAGACAAAACCAACCACAACTTGTACCCCCTTGTCTTTAATACTCTTAACCCTACAGTTCCTAAGCTCTCAAGCCAAAAGAGAAATAACTTTTTCATCGATCTTCTATATATATATATATATATATCTGATCATCATCATCAGAAGTTCAAAACCCTTCTCTCTTCTCAGACCACAAACTATTATATTCTTCACCTAAACACAATAGGAGATTGAGATGGGAAGACCACCATGTTGTGACAAGATCGGAGTGAAGAAAGGGCCATGGACACCAGAGGAAGACATCATCTTGGTTTCTTATATTCAAGAACATGGTCCTGGAAACTGGAGATCTGTGCCTACTCATACAGGTTTCTTCTTCTAACTTATGTTTTTTTTTCTTTCATAAAAACAATATTTTAATCTCAATTGTTTACCCCTATGTTCGTAAGAAGTATCCTTTAATGTTTTTTTTTTTGTTTTTTCTTGGGTCTGTGATTCTTTTGTTCTGGCTTCAATATAGTTGGTATGATCATTAAATAAAAAGAAAAAATTGTAATAAATATCCTATTTATTGGCACCAGCTTTTTTGTCCTTACATCACAAAATTAATTACCCTTTTAGTGAAATTTTTTCATTGTTGTGGTGGTTTAGGTTTGAGGAGATGTAGCAAAAGCTGTAGATTGAGGTGGACTAATTACCTCCGACCTGGGATTAAACGTGGAAATTTCACTCAGCATGAAGAGAAGATGATTCTTCATCTTCAAGCCCTTTTGGGCAACAGGTAATTAATTAAATACATATACATATTCACATGCACATGATCTATAAAAATGTGCAAAAATTAGTTTCTTTTGGTATGTATGAAGATAAGGTTTTGAACTTTTTTAAATAACTTGGGGACCAAATAAATATGAAGGTGGGCAGCTATTGCATCATACCTTCCAGAAAGGACAGACAATGATATAAAGAACTATTGGAACACTCATTTGAAGAAAAAGCTCAAGAAGATGAATGATTCTTGTGACAGTACTATCAATAATGGACTTGATAGTAAAGACTTCTCTACATCAAACGAAAACAATACTTCACATCAAAGCAGCAGCTCCAACAAAGGTCAATGGGAGAGAAGGCTTCAGACAGATATCAACATGGCTAAACAAGCTCTTTGTGATGCCTTGTCTCTTGACAAACCACAAAACCCAACTAATTTCTCTATAACCGAGCTTGGTTATGGTCCATCATCTTCTTCTTCCTCTACCACCACCACACCCACTAGCAACAGAAATCCATACCCATCTGGTGTCTATGCTTCAAGTGCTGAGAACATCGCTCGTTTGCTTCAGAACTTCATGAAAGACACACCAAAGACCTCGGTGCCCTCGCCGGTTGCAACCACCGGGATGGCTATCACCACCGCGGATTCAAGCCCTAGCACAACCGAAGGAGAAGGGATTGACCATTCTTTGTTCAGCTTTAACTCCATGGATGAAGCTGAAGAGAAGCCTAAGCTAATGGACCATGACATTAATGGTCTCATTACACAAGGATCCCTTTCTTTGTTCGAGAAATGGCTCTTTGATGATCAAAGCCACGATATGGTCATTAATAACATGTCATTAGAGGGTCAAGAAGTGTTGTTCTAGCAAGAAAAAGAGTTTGACCATCTACTCGAAGAACGATGAGACTTAGTTATAAACAATTTGTATAATTAAGTACTCTTTAATTTTGTTTTAATCCTTTAATTATGTTTCGTATTGCAGTAATTAGGGATTTTATTCTTGAGTAGTAACTTTTTTAGATTTAACACGTACGATCTTCTCTATTTTTTTTGTGTGGAAATGTTAGATCTTTTTTTTTTCTTTGTCGACGTGGAGATGATATCTTATATGTAGTAGAAACTCAAACTTGTAAATCATCTTTATTAATGTGACGTTGCTTTTATATTGTGGCTCATTTGGTTATACCAATTCATGTCACTTAATTAATGTTGATATGGTTAGGTTTCAGATTTTATGCTCCCATAAATTTCAATCAGTAGGCTATAGGTAGCACACACATTTCTCCTCATTAATTACAAGGTTTAGATCGATGATTTCAATCTGTTACCACACTTGTTATTTTCAATAGAATTCCTGTAAAAACTAACCTAAGATACATGCTTCTATATACGTAGATACACTTCTAGCGATACTTACGTTGCATCATCACCCAAATCTTGTATTTTTTTTTTTCTAAAGATGACATCCTCATGTGTATATCATGAAATCTATTAAGGTAACTTAGAAAAAAAAAGTGAGGAATGTGGAAAATATAAAGGAGAAATGACAAATGTGTATATTTCAAGAAAATTAAAGAGCACATTCTAGTTTTTGTATCGGATATATAAAATGTAGGAGGCAAAATCTTGTGGTTCTTAGAAAATGTAAAACTAATAAAATAAAGCTATTAATTAACAGGAAAAGCCAAAAAAAGAAGAAGAAAAAGTATTGAATTAAATGCCAGAAGAAATTGTGAGTGTTTGACTTGTGCCTCTGAAGCTTAACGAGCATGATCCAAGTAGAGATGTTTTACCTTAGCCACCTCACACATTTTAATGTCACAGTGTCTCCACATCGAACTCGTTGACTTTTTCTTTGTTTTGTTTCTCTATTACGTACAAGGAACATTACTTTCCTACATTTCACAAACAATGTTCCTTTGTATTCCGATGTAATTACAAAAAAAAAAAGAAAAAAAAACTAAATATCAAAGAATTATGTGCACACTTTTGATGTTTTCAACGTCAAATATCTGTTTCGTTTTTCATCTGATCATGAAGATATATATACACAACCAGATAAAACAGTTTGATCGATTCAACCGAAACTAAATTAAATCACACTAATTTGATCTCACTTCAATTCTCAAAATTAAAATTGATGATTTAAAACCTAACCCAATAACAAAATTTGATACATTATGTAAAGTTAATTATAGAGTTAAATAAAAATAACCAAATATAGAGTATGTACACTCAGTGGCGGACCCAAGATTTTTTTTACTGGGGTCAAAACATAATTAAAATATTTATTGCTTCCCTATTTTTAATAAAGTTGAAAATACAAATGGACCTTTTTAATTTGAGTCACATAAAATCAATTGACTCCACATCTTTGTGTCTGGATCCGGCCTTGCGTACACTAGCTATAAAACCTCCATTTCTGATTTGTCAAGTTTTTAGCAACGACGAGCATGACTTGTACGATTTCGACATATCACAACAACTTGGTTCTACCTAAGTTTTTCAGCAGTGTATTAATCATATACCTTCTCCACATGATCAATTGTGACATTAACCCCCATGAACTGCTACTTATTTGATATAGTCAACTCATAAAAAAGTGACCATATATATTAACATGTGACGAAAGCATGCATGGAACCATCGATTCATCATACTTACTTCACCAATTGCATCGACAAGTAAATACGGAATAGACTATCGACAATCCGAACCATGGATGATTCGACTTTGGCCAAAAGAATGGAATGTATCTATGATTTGTGTTGGGTTTTTTTTTCTTAAAACACTTATAGAATTTCTATAACCTTGCTGCACTTGATGTAAAAAAAGCTTTTGAATAAATTTTACATTCTATTAAAAAAAAAAAAAGCACGCATGTAACCATATTCTCCATTCAACTATTGATTGATCGGATCAAACATCCTAAAATGTCACTCACAAGTTGCTTTAACAATATACTCACCAAAACAATTATCGTCAATCCTCAGAAATATACAAAAAAGTTGCAGCTTCAACAGAATATGATACAAAACATCAGCCAAAAAAGTATTTAGATTTATAAAAATTAAAAAGCAGGGAATTTCATAATAAAGTTGGGAAATTAGAAGCAAAACGGAAAATTATTAATTATATAGCTCAAACACATAACTTTCGTATTTTGTCTACGAAAAAAAACAGAGCATTTCTTGACAATATACTGCAAACATAGGTATTTATACATAGAGAAAAAAGAAAAACAAAACCACACATTTTTAAAATCGGATATGATATAGGCCTCACACGAAGCCTTTATTTCGCAGGTTGCAAAGTTTATAGGGGAGACCATAATCACTTCAGCGTCTAGCTGTCCTTCTGGCTCTAAAGAACCTCTCCTTGATTGAGATTGATTCTTTGAGAACTTCATTCATTGCCAACCGGTTTGTAGGAGATTCTTCAGAGCACCTAAGTCCCATCGCGAAAACCAATGTCAAGCACTCAGCAATTGGGAAACCGACTCTGAGACCCATGTGAATAATCGATTCGTCAGCGATGTCCAATACTTGCTCTGGTAACATTGACTTGGTGTAGCTGTGTAGTGTCAAGTTTCCCTCAAATAATTCATTGGCTGGTCTTTTTCCAGTGAACATTTCTAAAATGAGAACTCCGAAGCTATACACATCACCATGTATTGATGGTTGTCCTCCCATTCCATATTCTGCACCATTAATTCAAAGAAACAAACTTGGAGTAATAAAGAAAAAGAATACACAAATTTTCTTCATTCTAACATTACATATGTGTGATAGTTTTACCTGGTGCGGCATAGCCGATGGTTCCTCTAACACCAGCCGAGCTTAGTTGGTTGAGGAAGGATTCTTTGTCGAACTTGAGGAGCAGTCGAGCTAGACCAAAATCACTAATATGGACTATTAGATCCTCGTCTAGAAGTACGTTGCTTGGCTTAAGATCGCAATGAGCAATAGGTTCATGACAGTGAACATGAAGATAGTCCAAAACAGAGGCCATGTCTATGGCAATGCTAAGCCTTTCAAGAAGTGTCAATATTCTTGAGGGCCTACGAATCTCTTCGACTTCCTCTGGATATAGCCACATATCTAGGCTTCCGTTAGGCATGAACTCATAGATAAGAGCTCTGAATTCGTTTCCTTGGAAATCAATACTCGAACAAGCTGTCAACAGTTTCACAAGATTACGATGCCTTATGTCCTTTAAAGATTCACATTCTGTCATAAAACTCTACATTGCTCCACGTCTCTGCAAGTTAAGAACTTCCACTGCAACAATCTTGTTCTCCATCGGAAGCAACATGCCTTAAACACAGTACCTAAACTGCCTGACCCAACTATATTGCTTGAAGAGAAGCCATCAGTCGCATTTCAGAGATCTCCATAACTTATCTTCTCATGGAAAATCTCCAATGTGGAAGGAGCTGGATTATTGGTCTGACGGTTCTTCTTTCTTTTTCTGAACCAACGTAGAGAAAATAAAGCTACGAACAACAGCAAAAGCAAAGCTATACCTATGCTAACTCCGATCGCAACTTTCTTTAAACGAGAGGAATGCTTTGTCTCCACTGGTGGTGCTTGCATGAGGCATGGCTTTAGTTGCAATTCTTTGAGGCCTCCACATAGATCTTTGTTTCCAAATACTGAATTTCCATCAAAAGCCTTGTAGATAAATAACTTCTATCGAGAGACATTTTCCCAATGTATCTGGGAGTTTTCCTGATAAGCTATTATTCCCCAGTGATAGTAGAACAAGATTTTGCAGTCTTTCAACATCATTTGGTAGAGAGCCGGACAAAGCATTACCTTCCATACTTAGGTGAACAAGGGTTGAAGTTTGCATGATTTCCTTAGGTATATTCCCATTCAACTTATTATACCCAATCTGTAAATCTAGCAGGTGACTACATTTACCGAGACTTGGAGGAATAATTCCTTGAAAACTATTGTTGTACAAGTAGAGTGTTTGTAACCGAGTGATGTTGCCAATAGAAGATGGTATCTCTCCTGAAAATCTATTTGAATAGAGAATAATTGCTCCCAAATCTGATAGCTTCCCAAGAGAGTTTGGGAGTGGTCCTGTCAATAGATTTTGTGCCAACCAGAATACTTGTAGTCTTATGAGATTCCCAATGTCAGGAGGAATGCTTCCTGAGATGAGATTATTTTGAAGGCTTAAATAAATCATGTTTTCAGACAGATTGACAATTGAAGTAGGCAGGTCACCGACAAGCCTATTGTCACCAACATCTACGTCTTGTAGCTGGGTGCAATTAATCAAAGCATCAAGAAATTGAAGAAGTTTCATGCTTTTAATATTTTGCAGGAAAATGAGTAGAAGGGACGAACAAAAAATGTAAATGTTGGTAATGCAACTTAAAGAGAAGATGCAAGGCTTTTCCAACATGAAGTCAAAAGTCAAGTCATTTCACTTTTTTTATTTACAAATTAACATATTGATGTCCGTAGAAAACTAGTAGAGACTAGTGAAATGTAAAGTTAACTTGACGTTTACTCATCAAAAAACGAATTTGCAATAACATTGTAAAGTTTCAAAGAATTATCAAAGTTCCAAAATGAAGTCAAAGTTGACGTTTACTCACAGTTACTCCAAGCTCATACACGGCAGTATTAATCGTGTTTTCGAAGAAATTCACCAATTTGACGACAAGTCTCATGTTTCAACATTGTAAAATTTAAAAAAAAAAACAAAACAAAAAGGTAATCAAAAAGTTTCTTTGGCGTCAACGTTGACGTTTACTCACAGTTTGATTTCCTGGACGCTAAGTTCATTGGAGACGACGTGGATTGCCCAAAGCTTAGTAAATTTTTTTTCTGGAATTTTAAGGTTTGAAGAGGGTAACTGAATCGGAGGAGGATTGGGGATTGAGTTCGCAAATGATGAACAGTGTTGTGTTTTATTGCTAATTAACGGCAATTAGTGCTCAATGACTATTGGAAAATGGCAATTAGTTCATCTGTGGTCCAACTCCTAGCTGCCTAAGTTTCCACTGCAATGATGATTTAATGTTTGTTTCCTTATTTTTCAGTCATATGTTTTTTTTCCGGAACTTCCTTTTCGCGCAGTTTTGCTGTGGGTTGGGTAACCAAGTGGAATCGAACCTGGATCTTGAGGTAAATACATATCCAATTCCAAACCATTAGTGAAACATCCCATCCCGGAAACCACTAAACCGGAACCGGTTAAAACCACAACAAACCATGCAAAACGAGTATGTTAAGATTTTTCTAACAATCTAACTGAATAAATAAAATCCACTTTATTTATTCCAAAACACCAATCAAATCAGACTAACAACCTAGCGGAAGCGAATACTAAATAATCCATCCAATAAAAATAATTAAATAATAAATAACACTAAAAAGAACCTGGTCATGTCATCCACTCTACAGCCTTGGTTCCACGAGCTCCAGCAAGACTCACTCCTTACCTGCATCACATAACGAGGTGCCTTAGTATAAAAAATACTGAATGAGGCAACAACTACACAAAAGCTAACATTCATCAAGGCCAGCAATCAATAAACACAATCATATCAATAAGCAACACATGCTATAAATAACAACAATAAACATCCATTACTCCTAATGGACCAACAACAAGAACTACAGAAATGAGGACCACTCCAAGTCCTCAGACTAACCACAGTCTAACACACAAGCACTCACTTTTGCTCACAACGATTTCCTTGATGGCACTTTCCTTTTTAAGAAACTTTTCTTTTCAGAAAACTTTTCTTTTTAGGAAACTTTCCTTTCCAGGAATTTCTAGGGTTTCTTAAATCATAGCAATACAACCACAACCTCCTTTCCTCACCCTACAGCCAACCACAACAACAAAACAACCTTCAACCTAAACTGGAAAAATAACAGAAACGATCAACCTCAAAGATGGGATCACGAATCAAAATCTAACTGTCCACATTCCAATCGCACCGTTGAAAATCAACCCATAGATGTCCTGAAGCTACTCCCAAAGTTTCATGATGATCCGTCCATAGATGAACTCGCGATCTCTCTTTGAATCCATGTTAGTCCAGATCGCATCTGAAAAAGGATACCTCACAAAAATGCGAACAACTTTCAGAATATTAATCCAAATCAACATACAAAGTGGTACCTCTAGATATAAGGGTTAACTATAATACCACAAAATTTTTTTACTATTGAAAACGATTTGCTAGGTCGAACTTTCGTTCTACCACGACATATCGGATATATCTGCATCTGCTTCATGTACAAGCTTTCTTTTTTCTCTTTGAGCCACATTCAGCCTCTTTCTTTCTCTTCTTGAAGGTGGCCACGAAAATTATGAGAAAGAATTAGGGTTTCTACAAATTTTAGGGTTTAATAGGCTTAGGGTTTTATTCTCTAAAATTTTTCTTACGTCCATTAACTTTTCAGTCTTTGCAATTCAGCCCCACAACTCTTTAAACTATCAATTAAACCCGCCGACCACAATTGATTTAATCAATATAGTCTCCAAACTTCTAATTCTCTAACCAAAACCCCCAATTAATGGGTGACGGATGTTACAATTAGCATACACCACTTGGTTCACAATTATACGTTGATAACTTTTTAATTGGGTTTTCCACAAATTCGTGATATATATGCTATTGCCTGTCTTTAGTTCAGTCAGTGTCACGTACTCCTAGAGATCACCACACAATTATTCAATATTTTGTTTATACTTTATAGTCCAAATATTATTTAGGCATTTCTTAAAAATAAAAGTTCTTTAATAATTTTCTTTTTCCCATCTCAGGGAAGTCCAGCTTGCACACAACAGAAGATCGTGATTCCAAACAGCCATAATGAGAAGCTGGTGGGTCTGTTTCATGAAACTGGTTCCAGAGAAATTGTAATCTTGTGCCATGGCTTTCGATCCAACAAGGTTAGTGTGTGATATTTGATTCGGTTTAATTTGATTTACACTTTCTTCTCACTTAATCTTAATCGAATTATGAATCTGAAATCGTAATCAGTGATTCACCAATGTAAATCTGCAAGCTTTTTTGCTTTTCTGTTTCTCTGCTCTTGTGGTGACTGATACTATCTGAGACTTGACTCAATTCCGAATTATAGGCCTTATTTCGTGTCTGTAACTTATTCGTGTGTTAATTTCTCAATCCAATAGCTTATAAAGTTGCATAATTTTAGCTCAATTTGTATTAGTAATTAAAGGTTTTGTCATTAAGTAGCTCTGCTTCTTGGTTGTTTTGGAACTTTCTTCGTTTTTTTCCATATAGAGTTAGATAATGGGTGAATCTTGATCAGAATCTGCAATATACCAGGGGAAAAATCGACCAAATGACCATAGTTCATATGTTTGTCAAACTCTTTTACGTCATTCTTTTTCTCAATCAAGTCTTAAAGGTTGTACTTGTACGTAACCCCCACAAAAAATTAATAAGTGAAACATTACTATATATAAATTCGTGATATATTCTCTATGATGTTCGTATTTATTGTCTTTACTTCACTGCCAAGCAGGGTGCCAACACCTAGAGATCACCTCAATTAAAAAGCAAACGTGAATAACGATGCCAATGTTCTCATATGTTGTTGGCTGTGGACTGTCTTCTTAATAAACAGAAGCTTCATACTTCATAGTTTGGTGGATAAGACAGAGGACACATAAGCTTTGAGGTTAGATTTGGTACTAAACCTTTATGGATAGAGAGATAAAAGATGATGAGATCATGGATAGGAACAGAGTAGCCACATACCACATTGGAAATGGAAAACTGTCTTATTTGAAAAATGCAAAAGCATGTATTATGTATACAATAAAGTAGGGACTGCAAACCCTGCAATCTCATTGTACCCAATTCTGACTATAATCATACCTATTAAGGCAATAAAAATGAGTAATAAAACTGAAAACACTTCATAAATCTGAAATACATTAGAGCATATGATAAATTAAACCCTTACACATGAACTTAAGAAACGGGTTTCGGTAGCTTCATCCTCCCATTCCACACCTTCAAACCATTCTTTCTCGCGGTATCTTATGACAAGTCCTTTATCACCATCCCAGCCGCTTTTAGAATTGAGCGGAAGTCTTTTAAGCTTTGGACATCCGATTGCAACGATTGTCTTTAGACAGGGAAAAGGTAGAGGAGTCCAATAGATGTTTAGCAGCTCTGGTACACTCGACAAGCGTAAAAATTTCAGCTTCTGAAAAGGAACAATCCCTGATTCTTCACCTACATTAGCCTTCTCTTTGCTTATGATATCTTCTAGTTGGTCTGAACACTCAACATCAATATATGTAAGATTTGGAGCAAACATCAGCCACGTCAACTCCCGTAGGCAATTACAACCTTGTACATACACATCAGAAAGACTCAAGAAAGATGGATTTATCGGATTGCATAACGGAGAACCTGTCTCACTTCTAATGCATGTCATATCAATCTTTACCTCAGAGATAGTGCAGCCAAGGAAGTCAAGATATTGAAGGTTGTTCATAGTTGTTGAAAATGATATTCCAGATGATTCTAGCTGAAGACCGCTGATCTCTAAATCTCGTGTACAACTCATCAGCCTGTGAGAGCTTAAAAACTGAACCAAACCTGAATCATAACCTATTCCTATGGTTAAAATTTCTAACTTTTCCAAGACTTGCAACTCCTCTACTGTTCTTAGATCCAATGAAACACCAGAACCTCGCAATCTCAATACTTTCAAATCTAGTAGACTTGATATCCCAACGATACTCAAAAGGTTCCATGTGAACTCCAAATTCAAGTAAAGTAACTTTTTCAACTTTTGTAAGCCGAGAGGCAGACATTGTATATTTGTTTTTGACATGTTGAGATATTGCAAAGAAACCAACTCTGATATTCCTTCCGGCAATTCCGAGAGATTTCTATTATACGATAGATCCAAAACAACTAGCTTTGACATGAACCGGAAGAATTCAACCGAGATATTTGACAATGCCTCGTTTTTTTGCAAGAGCAGCGTTGTAAGTTCAAGACATTCAGGGTTGCCCGAGAGACTTCCAATCTTATTACTCATCAATGACATCCTTCTCACAACATTCCAGTTTTTAACCTTTGGTGTTTCACATAATCCAGCCCGTGCGCACACAATGAAATTATCTTTTTGTTTACCAAAATCAGAAGCTATCCACAAAGCCATCTCACGAACAACATCATGCACATACACTTGGTGCAACGCCTCTCTTTCATCTTCAATCAACAAAGATGCGCAGATAAGGGTACCGATTATCTCATATCCTTGGTTCTCAGTCTTTTCTATACCTTGATTTCCGTCGATAATCCCCTCGCATATCAAATAATTTACCAACTCATCTTTATAAATTCTTTCATCTTCTGGAAATAGAGAGCAATATTGTAAACATAGCTTGACATTCTCATCCTTTAGACTGTCGTAACTATATTTTAAAATCGGAAGAATCTCATCCTCCATGCCAGAAAACTCAGCAGCGTATGAAGTCAAAACATTAACTGCATGATGCCACTCTTGAATCGTTCTTTTGCATGCCATAGTCTCGCCAATGACATTTAGTGCGAGCGGTAGGCCATAGCACTTCTTAGCAATTACGTTTGCAAGCTCAGGTATATTTGGATGACTTCCTAATGTGATCTTTCCAACTTTCTTTAGGAACAAATCCAATGCATCATTTGGTGCCAAACATTGAACTTCCATCTCAACATCAACACCCATGCGTCTACACACTTCTAGAGAACGAGTGGTGAAAACTACTTTACATCTATTTTCAATACTTGGAATAGGGACTCCAATCTCAGATAGATTTACTTTTGCCCATATGTCATCCAACAACAACACAAATTTCTTCCTCCTTAGGATATTGTGTATATCACATGCCTTTTGATTTCCATTTTTTTGGCTCCACCCATCTCCAACTAGACCTAGTTTATTTGCAATCACTTCTTGAATCGTTCGGATATGTGAATCTTTAGACACCACAATCCAAATCACAATATCAAATACATACCCATTATGTAGAAACTGATTGTTGATTTGCGTGAGAAGCGTAGTTTTGCCTACACCGCCCATACCATACAAACCCATAACACCTACTTCATCTTCTGTGAGACAGTCCAATGCCTTTTTAAGCATTGTTTCTCGACCAAAAATTCTCAGTTGGATAGGCCTCTCCTCTACCTCAAATGCTTGAACTTCCTCCGTAACCACTTCAAAATCTCCACTAGAATTTAGATTCTCAACTTCCCTCAACATTAAAACAACCTTTTCCCCATAGCAGTAACTACTTGATTTGAAATTCTTAGAGCAAAACCCACAAAGAGACAACCTTTGACGTTTGAAAGTTCTAGAACTAAGTAAATCATGGACTTGAGTTTCGATGGTTTCGACTCTTGTAAGCCATACCTGGACTTGAGAAAGCCTTCGTCGACCTATATCCTCTCCTCTCTTCACCTTTCTTGACAAATCACCTCGCCTTGCGTGGAGCTCCTCCATGGTTGTCTCTAAAGCCTTGAGATTCTCTTTGAGATTGTGAATATAACCCCTTCTGATGCATAACCATTGAAAGACTTGATTTGAGCATTGATCACATGATATAGAGAGAGATATACAACTTCCCATATTTTAGAGGGAGAGAGATAACTAAAAAATAAATTTACTGATTTTAACAAACAAGAGAGATCCAAAGATCATGGGAAGAAGTTTGGTTTGATTAAAGTCAACGGCCTCTCCTCTAGCTCAAATGATTTATTGATTTCAATTTTTGTTTATTATCGTCCCAATATTATCAAATTCATTTTTCTAGCCCACTAACTCTGACTATGTCATTTCAACTATAT
Source organism: Cardamine occulta (assembly GCA_028015245.1). NCBI lineage: Eukaryota > Viridiplantae > Streptophyta > Magnoliopsida > Brassicales > Brassicaceae > Cardamine > Cardamine occulta. The sequence goes on along the minus strand of CM051379.1, from coordinate 11,922,828 downwards.
TTTATTATACTTGGACAGTTGACTAAGAAGGTTGTTATTTATTATACTTGCGGACCATAGACGTTATGGCTCCGGAGACCGTCCATAGTGCCCTTCACTTTCTTGATGTTTGAATCTCTCCAATTTCCAGTGATTTATTTATAATTTGATTTGTGTTGTCTTTTTCACCATATGGTGTTTGTCTTTTTAATCCAAATTACTTGATTTTTGTTGAGAGCAGCAGGTGTTGAAGCAATTGGAGCCATTGGGTGAGCTTAAAGACAAACTGTTTTTTTTTTTTGTGTGACAGGAGCTTCCTCTGAACTCAACAGCTTTGGTTAAACCGGAATCCACAAGTTAGAGATCACACAAGGTCTTATGCAAAAAGAGTGGCTCAAGAACATGATCCAAGCGGACTGTACCGTCATTCTCATTATCTTGTTAGCCCTGACACACTTCATTCTTGCTTTGTGCCGGTGTAGAGAAAGAAGTAGCAACAAAAGCGCTGCTATACATGCACAGACAAATGTTAAGTGAACGTATTAGTAATGGCCAAGACATCAATGAATTCGATATATACCAACTTGCTTATACATAGTCTTTAGAAAATCCTATTAAAGTTAGCATTTATTTAAAGACCAAGTTAATTGGACCGAGTTCAACTGGTTTACCTCTGATTAGGACAGGAGCAGCAAGCGTTGCGTTAATCGAATACTAGGAGCACCTGAGTTTGTTTCACTAACAACAAATGCAAATCTTAGCTAGATAGCAAAAAACTTACAATAACTGAGTAAATGTACCTAAAGAAAATTTATTAAAATGTTTGAATCAACAATTAATAGACAATTTTTTAAATAAAAATTGATGTTAAGAAATAGGAATAAACCAATTACACATATGATTAATGCTTGTTAACTATTTTGAACAATTTAGGGTCTATCATGGTCTAAGTATTATTTAGGCCATGTCTTAAAAAGAAATGTTCCTTTTAATCATTTTTTCCTTTTCTCATTTAAATAAAAAATAAAAAATAAAAATTCTCATCCATCCTCAGTCGACCGTTCATTCATAGCTTCAGTCATGATATGAAAGAGAAACAATGAGCATACTTTTACAAAACTTCCATTTCGCAACTCAAGATTCTCTATATTGCAAAATCCCCCCCCCCATTTCCCACATTAACGTTCTTCAACACTCGCCTCCCCATCAAGAACAATCAAATCTTCTGCAACAAAGCAAACAAGTTGAGAATGGATTCGTCTCAGGGAGATCCAGCTTGCACAAGACAGAAGATCGTGATTCCAAACAGCCACAATGAGAAGTTGGTGGGTCTGTTTCATGAAACTGGTTCCACAGAAATTGTAATCTTGTGCCATGGCTTTCGATCCAACAAGGTTAGTCCGTTAATCGAATTATGAATCTTGGAATCATAATCAGTGACTCACCCACCTAAATCTGCAAGCTTTTTTGCCTTTTCTGTTTCTCTGCTCTTGTGGTGACTCATACTATCTGAGACTTGATTCAATTCCGAATTATAGGCCTTATTTCGTGTTTGTAACTTATTTGTCTGTTCATTTCTCAATCTAATAGCTTATAAAGTTGCATAATTTTATCTCAATTTGTATTAGTAATTAAAGGTTTTGTCATTTAGTAGTTCTGCTTCTTGGTTGTTTTGGAACTTTCTTCGATTTTTTCTTTTCATTTAGAGTTAGATAATGGGTGAATCTTGATTAGTATTTGTATGAATGTTGAAGGCAAACTTCAAATCTGTTGATGGCAAAGACTCCTCAAGCTGTTTGCTTTTTGAAGTTTTATCAGTTTCGATCACATTATATAATAACTGATTTGAAGGTTTACAGTACTCAATAACTGAACATCTTTACACAGTTTGATAAATGGTTCTCGAATTCATAAGCTTTCTTTCCCCATAATAAGCTTTCATGTTCTATTTTTGATAGATGCTTCTCTAGTGAATACCACTAACAAGTAGAAGATTCCTAGAAATTAAAGTCGGTTTTTTTGTTTGTTTGTATCAATTCATTTGCTGTATTAATATCTTGAGTTTCTCTTTTTCTGTTTTCTTTCATTAACCCTTTGGCTTATTAGCAATTTGTACACCAAAGGTAGGAGTTAACTCGTCTTTTGGTCTATGAAATCTGCAGAATAACCAAACTATGAATAATGTGGCTGCTGCTATAGAGAAAGAAGGGATCAGTGCTTTTCGTTTTGATTTTTCTGGAAATGGGTATGTTTCTCTTCCTTGGATTATCACTGATTTTAGTAATTTGGATTTTGTTTTGACTTTGGGGGTTGTGTTGCTTTCATTGTTGCAGAGAGAGTGAAGGCAGTTTCTATTATGGTAACTATAACCATGAAGCTGATGATCTCCATTCTGTTATCCAATACTTCACTAACAAGAACCGTGTGGTTCCTGTAATTCTTGGCCACAGTAAAGGAGGTGATGTGGTCCTCCTCTATGCCTCCAAGTATCACGATATCCATAATGTAATCAATGTCTCAGGACGTTATGATCTCAAAAAAGGCATGAGAGAGCGTCTTGGGGAAGATTTTTTGGAAAGAATTAAGCAACAAGGATTCATTGATGTTGATGATGGTATTGTTATCGCTCTTCGGTTTTCCTTCATTGTCTCAGATCAAAACTCTAGTGTCTCTGTCAATGTGCTGATATTTTACAGGAAAATCCGGGTACCGTGTTACCGAGGAGAGCTTAACTGAAAGATTAAACACAGACATGCATGAAGCTTGCCTCAAGATTGACAAAGAATGCAGGTGAGATTCGCTGAGTTCTCTAACTCATATCGCCTGTTTAGGATATAAACAAGCCATGGTTTATGTAAATGACAGGGTCTTAACGGTTCATGGATCGGATGACGAGGTAATACCTGTGGAAGATGCGAAGGAGTTTGCGAAGATCATACCGAACCACAAGCTGGAGATTGTGGAAGGAGCTGATCATTGTTATACCAAACATCAAAGTCAATTGGTTTCAACAGTTATGGAGTTTATAAAGATAGTTATGGAGAAGAAGAACTAGTCTTTTTTTTCTTTGAAAAAGGTTCAAAGATTCATATTACGAAACCAGAAGTTTGCATTACAAAAATCCAAATCAAAGTGGGAATTCAAAGGGAACATTTATTGGATTAGCAACTATAAAGCTGATACACAACATTCATACAATTTCTGCAAATAAAACAAACCTTCATTACCAATATTCTGCAAGCATAAGTGTCTTTAATAGAGTAAAAATCACAAATTATGAAAGTAGAGATTATGATAAGTTTGATAATGTATTTCTTGGTTTTAAATTTTAATTAATGACTGTGATGTGAAATGTGATTAATGATTACGCATATGATTATAATTTATGACTATTCCAAGAGACTGTTACAAACCGGGAGTAAACCAAAATCAACGATAGCGATTAAACCAACAAACATTGGAGTCTCAAAGATCAAGGCTCAAATTTTGGGATTAGACGGAAAATCAACACATTGATGATGAATTATTTACCTTTAACCCTCTAATTGTTCCTGGTTTAGGGTTATTTTAGCAAATTGGTTTACCTTTCGGTTATGTTTTAGCGTTTAAGTATAATTAAATTAGGAATAATGTCACCAATTTGATCCCGTTCTAAGTAGTTGCTTCTATTTACGGCCACCAGGAATCGATGGTACTTGGGGTCGTTGTAGGATTTGAGGTGATACTCGTAACATGGTTTTCTATCGAGGTAATTAAATTACCTCTCTTTTTGTCTATATCAAATTTCTAAATATCAATTAAGATTATTTGGGTTTTAAGGTAAACTAAACCCAAATACTTCACCATTACCGAAAAAGATAAAACAAATAAATATTTTGCAGATTAAATAAAGGGAAAAACAAACCTAGGGGTGAGTATAATTTTCGTCCTGTCTCATTATTAGTTGGAAATTTCCGTTTCATTTTAGAATATATTTCCGTATTGTACTACCTTTGATTCCCATTTCGAAATGAGACAGAACAAAAATAATTTATAAAATCTCATTCGGGACAAATTATATATATAATGGATAATATTATATATCTCATAAAATATAATAATAGAAATTAGAACTATTAAATCTTCAAACTCCAAAATTTTCTAATATGTTTAGAACAAAAATTCTTATTATTATATTTGAATTTATGTAAAAAAATTTAAATTTGTCTAATAAACTGGCATGTATAAATTAAAACCTTCCATTCACCATTCTAATTTTGGTTCATTAGAATTTTAGATTGCAGAAATATATTTTGATTTATTTTGATTTTGATGATTTATGACTATGAAATTGATGTTGGGTTATTTTCAAATTTTAATTTTTTTATTATTAAAGAAACACATTTGTGATAGTTTATTTGGTTATCATGTTTATTTTTTTGGAACTCCCGTTCCGATCCGGTCTAATTCCAATTCCGTCCTAAATTTTATATGGGACATAAAAAAAGATAAATAAAGATGTCTTTTACTATTCATGTATTTTCGTCCCGTTTTCGTTTACGTTAAATCTTGTCTCAAAGTTCCGTTTGCCTAGTCGAACATGTTAGTTCTTATCCAATAATCATACATTTTAGAGAGAATGAAGAGAATTCTCAATAGAATAACATGTAGAATATCATCACATTATTACTTTTGTTGTTATGTCAATATTTTATAAATTTATTTAAAAGAACTAAAATATTCTCTTGATGAAAGAGATCAATTACAATTTCATGTGACTTTAAATGTGCTTTTTGATCTAATGATATATTAAATTTTTTTACAAACATAGAGAGAACATACGGACAAAACTAATAAAGTACAAGAAATGAGAGAAACGTACATAAAATAACTATGATAAGTATTTTTATTGTCAAAATTTATATTAAAACAAAAGGAGAAAAAATATGAACAAACTGAAAAATAAAGAAAACATGAGAAGATGAATGAAATGAATTCGAAGACATGAGAAAATGAATACGAACGATACTACAATTCTAAATAATATGATGATGGGATTAACAAAAAAAAAAAACTGATAAACTAGATTACTAGTGATGTAGGTAGTAAAATAAGAAAATCATAAAAGAACTTAAACACAAATGGGTAATATAACTTTTGGGATATTGATATAAATGATGCAAAAATGAGTACTACCTAATCTTTCAAAAAAGTTAATTAAATGAATTTATAACTCAAGAAATAAATTTTTTTTTTGTTGACAAAAATATATTCAAAGAATTTTATTCATGTAAGCGATTCTAACCAAGTGTCTCGAGGGATAAATATATGTTGAAAAATTTAGTATATAAATTTACGGTTATGACCCTGTTAGTTCTTTCAACAAACAAGATTCTGCAAGCATAAGTATATTTGATAGAGTAAAAACCACAAACGATGAAAGTAGATATTGTGTAGGCCTCATATTAAGCCTTTTAAGCTGGTTGCAAAGTTTGTAGACAAAACCATAAACGCTTCAACGCCTGACTGTTCTTCTGGTTTTAAAAAACCTCTCTCTGATTGAGATTAACTCCTTTGCAGCTTCACTTGTTGCCAACCGGTTCGTAGGAGATTCTTCACAACACCTAAGTCCCACATCCAAAACCAGTGTCAAGCACTCAGCAATACGGAAACCGACTCTGAGACCACTGTGAAGAATCGATTTGTCTGCAATCTCCAATACCCTTTCCGGCAATGCGGACTTGGTGTAGCTGTGTAGGGTAAAGTTTCCTCCAAATAACTCATTGGTTGGTCTTTTTCCAGTGAACATTTCCAAAATGAGAACCCCGAAGCTATACACATCACCATGTATTGATGGTTGTCCTCCCATTCCATATTCTGCACCATAATTCATAGAAACAACCACAACAAGATTGTAATGATAAAACAATATACTAATTTTCTTCATAGAACATTGCAAATATGTGATAGTATTACCTGGTGCGGCATAGCCGATGGTTCCTCTAACGCCGGCAGAGCTTAGTTGGTTAAGGAAGGACTCTTGGTCGAATTTGAGGAGAAGCCGAGCCAGACCAAAGTCGCTAACATGGGCTGTCAGATCATCATCTAGAAGGACGTTGCGGCTTAAGATCACAATGAGCTATAGGTTCATGAGAATGAACATGTAGATAGTCCAAAACAGAAGCCACGTCTATCACAATGTTAAGCCTTTCAAGAAGTGTCAAGGTTCTTGAGGGCCTACGAATCGCTTCCACTTCCTCTGGGTGCAGCCACATGTTCAAGCTTCCATTAGGCATGAACTCATAGATGAGAGCTCTGAATTCGTTTCCTTGGAAATCAATACTAGCGCAAGCTGTCAACAGTTTCACAAGATTACGATGCCTTATATCCTTCAAAGATTCACATTCTGCCATAAAGCTCTTCATTGCTCCACGTCTCTGCATGTTTAGAACTTTCACAGCGACAACCTTGTTTGTCGTCGAGAGCAATGCCTTAAACACAGTACCAAAACTGCCTGACCCGACCATATTGCTCAAAGAGAAGCCATCAGTCGCATTTCGGAGATCTCCATAACTTATCTTCTCATGGAAAATATCCAATGCGGAAGGAGTTAGATTACTGGTCTGCTGGCTCTGCTTTCTCTTTTTGAACCAACGTAGAGAAAATAAAGCTACGAACAACAGCAAAAGTAAAGCTATACCTATGCTAACTCCGATCGCAACTTTTTTCAAATGAAAGGATCGCTTTGTCTCCTTTGGTGGTGGTTGCGAAACGCATGGCTTTAGTTGAAATCCTTTGATGCCTCCACATGGGTTTTTGTTTCCAAATACCGAAACAATAGTAGCATTTTGAAATACTCCTTGTGTTGGTACTCTTCCCTCGAAATTGTTGATGGATAGATTGAGATTCTCCAACTTGGAAAAGTTTGCTAGATATCCAGGTATATCTCCAAAGAGATTATTGTTGGACAAATCAAGCTGCTTAACACCCACCAAGCCGCTTATGTCTGGAATGGTTCCATCAAAAGAATTATTGCCTAGAAAGAGCTCTTCCATGGAAAGACAATTTCCCAAAGTTTGTGGGAGTTTTCCTGATAAGCTATTATGAGCAAGAGATAGTCCAACAAGATTTGCTAGTCCTCCAACATCATTTGGTAGAGAGCCCGTCAAAGCATTACCTTCCATTTTTAGGTTTACAAGGGATTGGATTTGAAAAATTTCCTTAGGTATAGTCCCATTCAACTTATTGTACCCAATCAACAAATGTAGCAAGTACCTACAATTACCAAGACTTGGAGGAATGCTTCCTTGAAAACGATTGTCGCGCAAGGAGAGTGCCTCTAACCGAGTGATGTTGCCTAGAAAAGATGGTATCACTCCTGACAATTGATTTGAATATAGAACTAATATCGCCAATCCTAAAAGCTTCCCAAGAGAGGTTGGGAGTGATCCTGTCAAGAGATTTTTCTGCAGCCGAAGTGATTGTAGATTGATGAGGTTCCCAATCTCACGAGGAATGCTACCAGTGATGAGATTTATTTCAAGGCTTAAATCGTTGAGCTCTGTGGAAAGATTGGCAATGGAAGTAGGCAAATCACCTCCCAGCCTATTATTACTAATCTGTAAGGCCTCTAGTTTGGTGCAGTTAGTCAAAGCATCAATAAACTTTAGATCACCAAAGGAGCCATTTCCCAAAAAATTCTCAAAAAGAGACAATACTTTAAGATTTTCTACTTTTCCAAAGCTCACAGGAATACTTCCTGTGAGACTGTTGGCACCAATTCCAAACTTCTCGAGAGTTGAGATATTTGGAATTGTTGCTGGAATGACTCCTGTAAAATGGTTTAACCCCATAGATAACTCTCTGAGGTTTGGCAGCAGAATACCAAAATCATGCTGCAAGCTTCCAGAGAACTGATTACCCATCATGTATAAATACTCAAGCGAGGATAGATTATAAATTGCTCGAGGAAAAACACCGGTGAAGTTGTTTATTGTTAATTGAAAATACGACAGCCGACTCAATTTAGCTATATCATCTGGAACTCCTCCATGTATTTTGTTATTCCCACAGTTAAGAAATATGAGAGATGTCAAGTTTCCAAGAGATGCAGGGAGCTTCCCTTTTATTTTGTTTCGACCAAAATCTAAAACAAGAAGCTTCGTCAATGACCCTAGCTCTGAAGGAACACTTTTGGAAAGACGATTTCTAAGTAAACCAAGTTCATACAATCTAGAGCAATTAGAAAGACTAGTTGGAATCCCACCTTCCAGAAAATTAAAGCTCATATTCAAGTATTGAAGCCTAAACAAGTTTCCTATCTCTTGAGGGATAGTTCCACCTAAAGAGTTACTTGAGAGATTAAGTAATGTGAGAAACGAAAGATTACCAATAGATGGCGATATCACTCCATCTAACTCCATTCCTCCCAGGTTCAAACCAGTAACTCTCTTGTGTTTGCGGCCACATGTAACACCTTTCCAGTTGCAGAGAGGGAATGAGTTATTCCATGATGACAAAACAACTCCAGAAACTTGAGACTTGAACTCCAATAACGCTTGCCTATCAGTTTCGTCGCTAAAACGATATGCTTCAAGTAACATGAGAGCACTGAAAGAAACTAAAAGAAACAGTTTCATGTTTTTTTTTGTTTATCTTTTGCAGGAAAATGAGTATAAGGGACGAACAAAAAATGTAAATGTTGGTAATGCAACTTATAGAGGAAAAACTAGTCAGACGTAAAGTTTACTCATAAGAAAATAAAACAATTTGCAATAACATTGTAAAGTTTCAAAGTTGACGTCAACGTTGACGTTTACTCACAGTTGACCTCAAAGCTCATCATACACGGCAGAATTAATCGTATATGTCTCGATCAGTATTTTTTGGAATTTCGAGGCATCTGTAGATGAAAACAAAGACCAGAACCATAAAAAAAAAAGGGGGGGGGGGGGTTGAATCAGAGATCAAACAGCTTGAACAACAACATTGGATTAAAAATAAATAAATAAATAACACCATGACTAACAAAATTGGGAAATAAGGTTTGAACTTTGGAGAGGGTGAATCGGACATGGAGCTTTTGAATCACATTTGAAGTTGAAATCCTGAGGAAGTGAAAACCAGAGTGAAGCTCTTTGTGTTGTATGCTTATAAGTTATCTGAGAGATATAAAAAAATTGATATAAATAGCTAAATGAAAATATTTGTATTCGGATGATATTTTCATTTGATTGGTTATAATATATTTATGATAAAAAAAAATTAGAAATTAAATAGCTAAATTCCGAAATATGATCAATGAGAACACTGTTTTGCAAAATCTTCCGTTTTGCACCTTACAATTCTCTATATTACAAAATTTCCCCTGTTTCCCACATTATCTTTCTAAACGTTAGCCTTACCATTAACAACAACAATCTAATCTCCTGAAACAAAGCAAACAATCTGAGAATGGATTCGTCTCAGGCACAACAAAAGATTGTGATTCCCAACAGCCACAACGAGAAGCTGGTGGGTCTGCTTCATGAAACTGGTTCAAGAGAAGTTGTGGTCTTGTGCCACGGCTTTCGATCAAACAAGGTTAGAGACTTAGAGTGTGACTAAAGATTCGGTTTATTTTGATTTTATGCTTTCTTATATCTAAAGATTTTATAAAGTTGCATTATTTTTTAGATCAACTTGTATTGTGACTTCAAGATTTTGCCATTAGTAGCTCTGTTTCTTGATTGGAATCTTCATGAATTAACTTAGTCTTTTGGCCTTATGAATTTATACAGAACTTCGAAATTATGATAAATGTGGCTGTTGCTATAGAGAAAGAAGGGATCAGCGCTTTTCGTTTCGATTTCTCTGGAAATGGGTATGTTTCTCTTACTTGCATTATCATTGATATGAACAATTTGGATTTTGTGGTTGTGTTGCTTTCATTGTGTTGTAGAGAGAGTGAAGGCAGTTTCTATTATGGTAACTACAACTATGAAGCTGATGATTTACATTCTGTTATCCAATACTTCTCCAACAAGAACCGTGTAGTTCCTATAATTCTCGGGCACAGTAAAGGAGGTGATGTGGTCCTCCTCTATGCCTCCAAGTATCACGATATCCACAATGTAATCAATCTCTCGGGACGTTATGATCTAAAGAAAGGCATAGGAGAACGTCTTGGGGAAGATTTTTTGGAAAGAATTAAGAAACAAGGATTCATTGATGTTGAAGATGGTATTGTTATCGCCTCTTCGGTTTTCATGTATTGTCTCAATGAACCTGCTAATGTTTCTATCAATGTGTTGGTTTGTTACAGGAAATTCTAGTTACCGTGTTACCGAGGAGAGCTTAATGGACCGGTTAAACACTGATATGCATGAAGCTTGCCTCAAGATTGACAAAGAATGCAGGTGAGATTCATTAAGTTCTTCTTTAACTAATATCTTTTGTTTGAGATGATAATATATGAATAAGCTATGATTGATGTAATGGCAGAGTCTTGACGGTTCATGGATCTGATGACGAAACAGTACCTATTGAAGATGCTATGGAGTTTGCAAAGATCATAGCTAACCACAAGCTGGAGATAGTGAAAGGAGCTGATCATTGTTATACCAAATATCAAAGTCAATTGGTTTCAACAGTTATGGAATTCATAAAGACTGTCATTGTGAAGAACTAGTTCTTTTCTGATTCATACTACATTTTGTATCAAACTCAGTTAAACAAAAATGCATTGAACGTTTATTTATTTTTGGTAAATAAAAATGATAAAAAATAATAATAATCATCATCATAATGATAACAAGACTGTACATAGTGCCGTGAGAGCTCTGTTTAAACATTTGAGAGCCGAAATAAACATTTAACAAAATATTCAGAGAACACAAACATAGGAGACAAGATAATAACAAGTGAAGAAGCATAAGTAAGGTGAGGAAGTTCTTCTTACAACCAAGTTCAAGATTTTTGTCTAACAATATTACCGTAAGAATCATTGCTTAGAAGGATCAGACTGGTGATGGATTGGATATAGGTGGCTCCGGTGCTACAGCAAAGTGTAGTCCCCTGCGTTGAGGGCCACCACCGTGTATCATGAAAGCAACTTCTGCGGCAGCTAGAGCCGCTGCTTCCTGATTTCATATAAACAAAAGCGGTCCATTGTCTTGTATGTTAGATTGAGCATTTCACAGTTTAATAGAGTTTGGTACTGATGATATATTCGTGTTCAGACCTGTCTTTGTCTCCGGCGTTGTAGTATACCGATGGCCCATGCCATGATGTAACAAGGGAGGAGAAAACCGGCGGCGCGAAGAAGGAAAAGCTGTTGAAATCAGAGAGAGAGAGAGAGTGAAACAATCAAACATTATTAACAAGAAACTCAAAGATGTGTATTCAGAGAAGTTGAGAAAGTAAGTAAAGATGTTCATACAGAGAAGAAGGCAGTTGGATCGTCCTCGTCGTCTGAGGTAGTTGTGAGATTTAGCGCATCTCGTAACAGTAAAAGTGCCATTAGCTGCCATCACAGAAGTACAATGCAGGTATTTAGTATTGAGTTAGATTTGAAGAAATCATATTCTCAACAGAATTATTGAAAAAGCTTACGATGAGAGCAGCAGAGCGACAAAAGGCAGCTCCGCTTGAGTTAGACTCAGAATACTCATCATAGTCAGCTTCCAAGAAATGGCGTTCTGCTGCAGCCATTGCCAGAATACGCGGGTCGCTCAAGTCCAAGGGAACTCCGTTCTCCCAATCGTCGCTGCATGATAAAATTTTCAACAACAGAAACAAACACATGAGAAAATAGCAGAAAGAGATATCAAGATGAACATGTAGGCAAGGAAGCTTAGATAAATATGAAGACTTTGCAAAAATATTCTCTTTCTTGTTATGTTACCAATATATTACATTACCTTTTAGAATCTTAAGCATACAAAGATAATATTAGTTATCAATACCCATCAGAACAAATCAAGTATGAAAGAGGGTACATGTTGAATTCTCCATACCATATCAAAATCATACCAAGACTGGTAAAGATCAGATTGAATGAATAAACTTATGAAAATGGATGAGGATTACTTTATTAAGTTGGTGTGAGGGTTATTTAAAAGAGATCAAATTTGTTATAAATGGTTCAAGGCAGTAAAACGCGGTCAGAAACATAGATTTTGAAAACTTACCCGACGTGAATTATAGTTTCATTAGGAGGAGGAGGTGGAGGTGCTGTATATCCAGGTTGGTAAGGCTGTTCATCATTTAAACAAAAAAAAGAACGTTTTAAAATTTGTAATCAAAATTCTCTTGTAGTTAATAGCAGTTAGATAACCAAGAACTTAAAGCAGCGATAACAAGATGAACCATTCTAAACTAACATAGAAAAAGTCCCAAGAATTAAAAAGAAACAATCAAGAACTCAAATTCAGGAAAGGTATGTGGTATAGTAACTACAAACAGTATTACAGAAATGAAAAAAAAAAAGGATTATTGTTGATTCATTTCATCATTCAAATCTAATTTCCATTTACAACATTTTAGTAGCTGAGTATGAGAGATTGAATACCTGATGACATATTTCACAGGTTATGTCGCCTTTCTCATTACACCAACGCTGAACACATTTGCGGTGCGCATACTGCGTAAATCAAAACTCATAAGAAAAATTCAAAACAAACAACAAGAAGATCCTTTAATAAGACTTAAATCATTTTACCTTCAAACTACCATTACAAGCACAAGGAGCTTCAAGGTTCTTAGTGGTATCTTCCTCCTGGCAAATACGACACTCCACAGATTGGAGAAGTGGGTCTTCTTCCTCATCCGCAACAACGTAGTACTCTCTCGGTTCCTCAGCTTTGTCCACAGATGAAGAAGCCAAGTCTTTGCCTTGAGAACGAGAAGAACTTTCTCCACAAGACTCAGAATCTTTTTCTGAGTTCAAGCTCTCAGATGTTATCAGACGATCGGTACATAAACTCATATGATCGGCCATTTTTAAAAATCTGTAACAAGAAGCTCCAATACTTTTAAAAACCAATATCAACAACCCTAACAACATCAATGAAAAATTTCAGAATTTCTCAGGAATAAAAAAAACCCTAATCGAAGAAGCCCCAAATTTTAATATTAAAACAAATAGAGAGAAATAAACGATTCGATCTACAGAATCAAACCCTAATATTCTTCAAAAATGAAAAATCCAATCGCAAAAGACAAACAAAATTGAACAATAACAATGGAAGAAGAGTAATAATTGAAAGCAAAATCAACATTACCTATAAATTATTCTGCAATCGAATGGAAGAACAAAAAAAAAAAAAAAAATTTAATTACTTCTTTCGAAAATCTGGAACCTTTAAGCTCAAACGAAAACTCTTAAAAATTTGTGTTTGTTTTTGTTTTTTCGTGTCCGGTCTGAAAAATCAGATAAACATAATCCAATCAATTAATATATTTGGGAGCGCGTTTTTATAAAATATCTAAAAACAATTGTGTTGACAAAAAAAACAAAATCTAAAAAAAATTGTATACGTACGTGTATGAAACGGTATAGAGGTTCGGTATGTACGAACCGGAGCTTTGGAGCTTGATAAGATAACGTCTGTTAAACGGCTAGTTGAAAAAAAAAAAAAAGCTCTTGGTAAGATGGTAGCTCTTTGGTCTGTCGTCAATTTAACTAAACGGTAACGGAAGTCGTTGGGTGGAAAGGTTTGTTTTTTAGATTTTAAAGGTTAATAAAGAATTTCACCGAAATCAGATACAGTAATACTAGGAATTAATTATTTCGTCCCATATATAATTATAACGGCTGAAAAACATTTTACTATATGACAGATAACAAAAAAATACATTGTTTGCCTTCTTTTTCAATAGAGTAGGCAAAATGGACCAAGTAAGCCTTTAGTAAGTTGAATATTCTAGACGTTCCCTGATTTTTCATCTTTGAGTTTGACTTTTTCCTCTTTGGAAAATTCGAGAATTAAATTTACAGATACTTAAAAGAGTAATTATATGTGACTAACTGTCAAACTCACAACTAATTACAGAAACCTTCTTCCAATGTTTACAAATTACAATGCATGCATGATTGAACCAGTTCGGGTCAGGTTAAGCTGGGTCCAAGTAAGTGGAGATGTTCGATTACTTTTAACAAGTTGATACATTTCTGGCTGAATAATCTCGATGTCAACAAAATTAGGACATTTGAGTTCCTCATCATCTGTTTTTTTTCAAAGTAATTTTTTGTTTTCACTTTTCAGTTCTCTACTATTTTTCGTCTGTCTCAATTAGAAACATAGAATTTATTTATTTCAGATGAATTTTGGAGCCTTTCTTTTATTGTATGATAAAGGTTCAAAGAGATGTATGATGTTTGTATTTTTACTAATTTGATAAAGAGAGATTTATGAGGCCAGAATGATTTGTAAATTATATTTAAAAAGATGTTCTAGATTAGATCTCTCTTCTTATGTTCAGAAGATTCAGAAGTTAAGATTGTGTTTGCTACTTTGTTACTTTTTTCTTCTGTCTCAATTAGAAGCATATAATTGATTTCTTTCTTATGAATTTTGGAGTCTTACTTTTGTTGTATGATAAAGGCTCAAAGAGATGTATGATGTTTGTATTTTTACTAATCTGATAAAGAGAGTTATATGAGGAAAAAATGATTTGTAAATTATATTTAAAAAGATGTTCTAGATTAGATCTCTCTTCTTATGTTCTAAACATGTAATTAACTCTTTAACCATCAGTATTCTAGAATAGAAAAGAAATAAAACTAGCGAACCAAATTTAATGACAGTTTTCTCGGATCGCCCTATAAAAATTGTACAGTTTTCTTGGATCACCTTATAAATACTAACTAGAGACTTCTATATACAATATATGTTTACATGTAACTATGTAAGATTTTCTATTACAAAAAAATTAAAACGATTCTTTATCAAAAAAAAACAACAAAACGTTTCTTGGAGAGAAGAATCATCATGTCGTCTTTGAAATTTGCTATATTTTGTATCACCCTCGTTTCTCATTCGCTAGCTTTCATGAATGCATGTCATATAAAGTTAAGGTTTTGTTTATCCATTAATTAGCATTACCATTATAATCATAATCATATCTTTCGTTGTCTTTTTAAACGGTTTATTCTTTTTTATTTGTTTAGGTTTTGTGGACAAGATTTTCAAAAAAGACAAGCCGTTAACAGATCCTGTCAATGGAAAAAGGACAGGAACACCACCATGCAAACCAGCCAAAGGTTATTTTGTCTGCACAGAAAATCCAGAAATAAAAGTAAAATCTTATAGTAATTTACACTAAAAGTAAAATCCGGAATAAAAGTAAAATCTTATAGTAATTTACACTAAAAGTAAAATCTTATAGTAATTTACACTAAAAGTAAAATCCGGAATAAAAGTAAAATCTTATTGGACGCCTGTGGTTCAATTAGATTAGGGGTGTCAGCCTGAAACAAGTGGAATTTTAAAATCTTATAGTAATTTACACTAATTTATTTAATTGAACTCTTAAATATATTACATTTGACCCCTTTTCTTTCTTAATTTTATTTTTTAACTCCAATTTTTATTTTTTGATTAGAAAGAAAATTGTTTTATCCATAGAATCTAGTTTCTATTTTTATTATAAACTATGTATATTGTAATATTAATTAAGGGAGAGTGTTATAATATTAATTATCCCCACACCACATAGAGACCGACTTAATGACTTGGTGACCAAGTTTTATTACTTGTATAAACACGGTCTCTTAGTCATTGTAGGATGCACAACAACATTAATAATAAAAAAGGCTTCTTCCTCTACGCCACTTTTTATAAAGTTTTAATAATATTTTATTTAACAAAAAGCTCTTAGTTTAGAAAATATTGTCTTCGACCAAAATTTTTTTTTATCAAAAGTGCCCTTCAACTGATGTCATTAAGAATTAATTTCCTTTCTACAATATATATTTACGAATATGATAATGGTGATATTCTACATTTCTATTAATTATTTTTGTAGAAAATATTTTAAAAACTAAAATCGGCCTACAAAGCAAAAATGGTAAAAGGTCCAAAACTTGTAACATAAATTTGGCCAAAAACCTATGAGTTTCCTTAAATAATGTTCTTTTTAATAATTTAAGACCATCAATATAGACTTTAGAATAAAAGTAGCCAAACAAATATACAACAGTTTTTCCAATCAATCTACAAAAAAAAATGTACTATACTTTGGAATAAAATTTGCCAAACAAATCAATAACAGTTTTTCGGATCACCCTACAAAAAAAATGTATTGTACTTTAGAATAAAACTAGCCAAACAAATCAATAACAGTTTCCCGGATCACACTACAAAAAAAATGTACTGTGCTAGTTAGATAATTGTATAAATATACCGACATGGAAGGGTTTTGTACCATACATGATGATACAACAACAAAGCATTTCTTTTTAAAAGAAGAATCACAATATCGTCATCCAAATTTGCTATCTTTTGCATCATTCTCGTTTCTCAGGCTAATAATCTCAATCAATGTATGTTTTATATAGTTTAGATCTCGGGTTTAGCCCTGAATGGGTTTGGAAGAGAAGCCATTGAAGCTTTCAACGAAATGTTAAAGTTGGGAATCTCTCCAGAGGAACAGACACTTACAGGTCTATTGTCTGCGTGTAGCCATTCCGGTTTGGTCGAAGAAGGAATGATGTTTTTCAATAGAATGAGGAGCGGCGAGTTCAAGATAAAACCAAATTTACATCACTATGGCTGCATCGTTGATCTCTTGAGGCGTGCCCGTCAACTCGATAGAGCTTATAGTCTCATACCGTCAATGGAGATAAAACCGGACTCCACCATTTGGCGTACGCTGCTGGGGGCTTGTAGAGTCCACGGAAATGTGGAACTTGCGGAGCGTGTGATCTCTCAT
Organism: Cardamine occulta; assembly: GCA_028015245.1. Classification (NCBI taxonomy): domain Eukaryota; kingdom Viridiplantae; phylum Streptophyta; class Magnoliopsida; order Brassicales; family Brassicaceae; genus Cardamine; species Cardamine occulta. The sequence continues at coordinate 11,905,956 of CM051379.1, read as the reverse complement.
CTTATAGAACTCAAAGCTGAAGAAGCTGGAGATTACGTTCTGTTACTCAACACATACTCTTCGGTTGGGAAATGGGAGAAAGTGACTGAATTGCGTTCGTTGATGAAGGAGAAAAGAATCCATACCACACCCGGATGCAGCGCCATCGAGCTACGAGGAACGGTTCATGAGTTTATAGTAGACGATGTTTCGCATGCGCGGAAGGAAAAAATCTATATAGTGCTGGCGGAAATCAACCAGCAGCTGAAGATTGCGGGTTATGTGGTGGAAACCACATCGGAACTGCACAATCTTGATTCGGAAGAAGAAAAGGGATACACGTTGACGAACCATAGCGAGAAGCTAGCTATTGCCTTTGGTATTCTGGTGACTCCACCAGGAACAACCATTAGAGTGACCAAGAATCTCAGAACTTGTGTTGATTGCCATACTTTTGCAAAGTTTGTATCTCGTGTTTATGATCGTGTTGTGATCGTTAGAGACCGTTCCCGGTTTCATCATTTTAAAGGTGGGTCTTGTTCTTGTAATGACTTCTGGTGAATGATTTATGAAATGTGATTCAATACCATGTTTTCAAAATCTTCAAAAGTGAAGCTAAAACATTCTTTATTCTACAACAAGAAAATGTCTCGCCGATGCAAGAAACATGAAAAAAAAGTAAACAAAACAAAACTTGAAATGATCAGATGAAAAATGTTATCAGCTTCTCTGAAGAATGTTTTCATGAGTGAAAAATCACGATCTAGTTAGATGCTGCAGGCTTGTTTGCAAACGCAATACCTTTCTCGATACTCGATTTCAGTTCAGTCTTGAGAGCTTCTAATGCTTTCTGCTCATAGTCGGTCAATCCCTGGAGATCAGACTCAATCACAGCTTCAAGTCCGTTCTTCCCAATCTTGATCCTTGATGCAAAGAAAGGAAGATCAGTCAAAGTCGAATCCACAAACGAACACTCATACACATCTCCATCCCCATCAAGAGCACGAAGAGACGACTCAACAAATCTCGCTGCAGCATATGCCATTGACAAAGTAGCTGACCCAGCACCTGCCTTAGCATCCACAACCTCAGTTCCAGCGTTCTGAATCCTAACAGTCAGTTCTTGAATCTCTTCATCAGTGAAGTTAACAGAAGGTTTGGTTTTCGAAAGAAGAGGCAAAATAGTAATCCCAGCATGACCACCAATAACTGGAACATCAACATCTATAAGCTTAAGATTCTTTTTCTGAGAAACAAAAGTGTTAGCTCTCACAACATCCAACGTAGTAACACCAAAGAGCTTCTTAGGATTATAAACACCTTTCGATTTCAACACTTCAGCAGCGATAGGTACCGTAGAGTTAACCGGGTTACTAATAATGTGAATGAAAGCATTAGGACAGTTATCAGCAACAGCTTCAACCAAAGTTTTCACAATATTAGCATTGATGTTGAAGAGATCGTCACGAGTCATACCGGGTTTCCTCGGTACACCAGCAGGGATAACAACAACATTAACATCTTTCAAACAATCAGCTAACTCAGAAGGACCAGTGAAATCACGAACTTGTGAAGGAGTGTTACAATGACTCAAATCAGCAGCAACTCCTTTGACATTAGCGATATCGTAAAGATGAAGCGTAGAGACTAAAGGAGACATCTTGATGAGAAGTGATAAAGGTTGACCTATACCTCCAGCAGCACCAAGAACAGCTACTTTGTAAGAAGCATTGATCTTGAATCCATATGGTTTCTTGTCATCATATTTTTGGGATTTCATAACGGAACCGCGTAGAGTCTTGGTGAATGAAGATGAATCTTGTCCGGAGATGAGAGAGGTTGATCTGAGACCGGTGAAGCTAGGGAGTGAGTTAAAGTTGACAACTTGGGATCTTGACATTGGTAAGGAGCTGGTTGCTCTAGAGGAAGAGTAAGAGCCAATTGAAAACAAAGAAGCTGATGTTGCTGCCATTTTTTTTTGTTTACCTGTTTTCACAACATTTACATATCATATAACTTCCAGAAAATTGAAATAATAAGCAATTAAGAGAAGAAACAGAAACCCTAATCGATAAACAAGATCGAAAACATAAGTTTATACACAGTAGAGCTAGCTATATAACAAAAGATTCAGAGGAATCAATCGTAATCGAAGAACAATGGATGAAACGTTCTACAGAATCAAGAATCAAAAATTGTAGAGAACAGAACAAATAATATTACAAATAAAGACGAATTGAAAATGAAACGAGTATGTTGAGAATCTAACCTTGGAGAAAGCTTCTGAATCTGAAAATCAAAATGTGAAAGGGAGAGAAAGGATTCAGGAAATGTTCTCGATTTTGCTCTGTTCGCAGGGCTCAGTGAAGAAGAAGAAGAAGAAGAAGAAGTAGGGAAATGGGAGGGGATTAGGTGTAGGTGACGACGACAAAGAAAAAAAAACTATTTATTTTAGGAAGAAGGAAAATAGAATTTGAGATCTGTGTGTTGGTTGGTTGGTTGTCTCGTTGGATCCGCCAAGAGGTGATGCGTCTTTTAGTAGTATCCGTACGACACACAAACGCTGCGTTTTATACTAATCCTAGTCGGCTCTTTAGTGTATGTAATTAACATTCCTTCAGTTGATCTTTTCTCATTTAAGTTGACATTTTCTTTTTTATGTCAATTAGGTAAATAAGTATACGATTGTTTTGTAAACTAGATGATTAACTACAGTTTAGAAAGAAAAAGAAAAAACCTACTAAATGCAAAAGAATCATTTTTTTTTTCAACAGAAAGGTGTCTGAACCGAAGCCCGACTAATCCCCCAAAGGGACAGTACCGACGATTAATCCGGCCCGGGTTTTCTAATGAAGCCTAAGACATGACGACATTTTCGTCTGGCCAAGCAATAACAACTTAGTTTCTGGCAGGAATCGAACTCAGGGCTGATGAGTTAGACATCTTTCCCCAAGTCAACTCTTACCACTAGGCTACCATTGCTTGGTTAAAACTATTAAGGTAAATTTTTTATAATAACAGGTCCCATCGCAAAACGGTCATCTATCCAAGAAAAACTCCACTTTCAGGCTGAATTTACAGGTTAGTATATACCGCTTGTTTTTACTTGTATGGAAAAGTTTTTATTTGGAAAGGTTCAGTACTACTGTGGTGACAGAGGACTTGAACTCAAGACATACCATTATGATACAACAACTTCTCAACAAAAGACTCATAGTTATATACTTACTTTTATATATGGGTTTTTTCAAAAATAACACAAAATAAAGTTTTTTCCCACAAATAGCACATATTTTCATTTATGACAAAATAGTATTTTTATCAAAGGGTATAGCACAAATCTTTTAATCTCATATTTTTAGAGTTTAAAATTTATGGTTTAGGGTTTAGAAAATTCTAAACCCTAAACCATACTTCTTATCCCCAAAAAACTATACCCTAAATTCTAAAATACTTAATCCAAACCAAAAAATTAAATTATTACTCTTTATAAAAATATTATATTTGTTCTAAATGAAAATATGTGTTAAATTTATCAGAAAACCCTCTTTTGATGCTATTTTAGGAAATTTCTCTTTATAAAATGTATTTATATTTTATATTTATATAGTTACAATTTGCATATGTAAATAACTAATAATCCTATCTATGTTTGACAAAAGAAATGTATAGTAGAAAGTTTCAAAGATGCTCGTGACGCAAATGCTGGTTTCTGTATACTGTAATTTGGAGTTGACGGAAAACTCTTAAAATCTATGGACTAGCAGCTACGTTCATTGGTTCATTACCACGGCCGGTTTAAATCACCCATAGATTTATAGTTATTTCTATTTTTATTCCCATTAATTATAAATTTATAATTGATGATTTGGCAGCTTTAATGATGAAATTTCTTCCTATATCAATGTCCCCTTTGATCCCACGAATAAAACCTATGTTGCTTCTTCTTTTAATCTATTTTAATTTAGTTTTTTCTTAATTTGTTTTTCTTTTATTTCCCAACACTATATTAATATTATTAGTTCATATATTATGATCATGGTTAAAAAATATGAGCTAGATCCGCTATAATAGTAAAACCATTCTGTTTTTTGTTTGATAATTAGACGTTTATGGGTAGAGTCATAAACATTGTTGGTAGTGCCAGATTAGAGGCATTCACAAGTATGCCACCAACTGTTGGTGGTTTGTTTCCGAGAAAATGTGATTCATGTATGTCATTGCCAATGGGAGACGTTTATAACTGATCCAAAATTATCATATTTTTTAAAATATACCAAAACTAAATGGGATTTATCATATTCGTGTAAATATACCAAAATTATAGCTTGAAGTAGTATAGTATGGAGTACTCGTTTGTGGCCGATTCTAAAAATGCAGGGCCCTGAACAAAACAAAATTTGGGGGGCTTTTACAAATTTAATCAAACACGTCCAAAACAAAACAAAAAATAAGGACAAGTATGATTTTTAAATATTTTATTTTTCCACATCATTATCTTTTGGTTTCTTCCTTTATCCTACATTTAATCTTTTTTATTATAAATAATATAGATATATATCAATATTAATATATATATATATATATATATATATTAAAAATGGGAGACCCTAGACCAATGGGAGTATATCCCGTATTTCACCAAATTTAAACTGTATTATATAAATTAAGTTGAAAATGAAACGAGATATGTTGAAGTAAATCCAGTATTTTTATATACTGTATAATCCATATATCTATATGTAGCATATATATATTAAGTTGTTAATATTAACATCTTTGGATTTAATAACTGAACTACATAAAAAAATCTATATGCTTTTGAGTTTTCTCCCTAGAAAAGTACATATAAAGTCTAATTAATCGTCTCTAGACTCCGATGCTAACTAACCCAATTCATAATCCGTAGTAAATAATTAGACGTAGCTTACTTATACATAAACTTATCGACACTCTAATTATATTAATTGATTTATTCTTCATTTTCTCTATCAGCAATCGACGAAGCAGCCTCGCTGACGTGGCAAGTGGCGATTGTTGGCACCCGAACCTGGATAATCGTTTAACTCCATGACCATCCTTTCTTCTACTTCCTTCTTCACATCCTAATAACATTATTTTAAATAAAACCATCTTTATTAACCTAATTATATTACCTCTTAAGAACATATATACTACATGTCTACATGTATATACATAACGTAAGAACTAACCAGTAGTGTATCTTGTTGAGGTAGATCAATATGATCGGGCTTCTCCATCAAACTCCCAAGTCCTACGCACGTAAAAGATGAGATAAGTTAAAACATATTAAAAATTTACTACCGAAACGAAAAAAAAGATTTAAGAGAGATGAAGATCTTACTTGAAGCATGGGAAGGGAAGAAGAAGAAGAAGTGAGATAAAGAAAAGAAGAAGATCACGAAGAGATGGAAGAGAGCTTTGTTGGTCATTTGAAGATGATGATTTCTTACAAAATAAGTAAATTAAAACCTTAATTTTCGTTGTGAGTTTTGTCTCTCGTTTTCAGTTTTGTCTTTGTGGTGGTTTCTTTGTTAGTTCTCTTCTTTCATCCAATTTGAGCATTTTATACTATTTTCGTGGTGGGTTTTGATCACTAAATTAAATATGAAACGTTTTAATAAACCTGATTTGGAGTGCTAAAGTCTTGTGTATCAATTTACCAAAATGTCTAAACTTTAAGAAGAAGAAAACAAACACGAAGAAACAATTGCAATCGACGCGGTTTAACTTTTCCACATTTAGTGCAGTTTTTTTTATTGGACTATATAATATAAAGTCTTGATTTTAATTTCAGTGTGAAAAATGTGTGTACTCGATCATACTGTATGATTCAAACATAAGCCAAAATCCTAATTTTACTGTTTGAATGTTAATTTCGCTAGATTAAAAGAATCTTTCGTAGTTATCAATGTTTCTACGTAAAGACTGCAAATAGTAGCAATAAAAGGAACGAATTAAAAAAAGTAATTGAAATTTTTTTGATATTCAACTCTTTCAACTCCAAAATAGTAGATGAATGAGTTGGACACTTTTTCTTTGTAATTTGTGCATTTGTTCAATTTTTTTAGCTGAACGGGTTGAATTATTTTTTCAACTAATTTATTTCAAATGGTAAAATTTTAGATGAATATCAATTCAACTCTTTCAACTTGTTAATCTAAGCAGAGCCGGCGTTGAACACAATTCTATGAAACATTTGAATGGAGTCCCACTTTTTAGGGGGCTCTCACAAAAAAAATTATATATATATGTACATATATTTTAGTTGACGTCAAAAGGTGAAAAAAAATATATATGGAAATGATGAGTAATGTATTAATTTTCGTATAAATATTTGATAAAATATTGTGTGGGTCTCAAATTATTATTATTTAAATATTATAAAATATTATTTAATTAAAAAGGGGAAATTTAAGTTAACCTCCTTCTTTATGTGACTTCTCATTTTTTTTTCTCTTTTTTTGGTTTTAGAGAGATAATATTTTCTTAAAAAATCTGAATGTTAATTTATTCTAAGGCAAAAGGCTACTTGAATTTTCTTGAGAGAAAAAATCATGGTTAAAAACCTCGATTATACAAGTTTGATGTATGATTTCGCAGAGAAAAATAGAAGAAATGTTGTTTTTAGAAACTTTAAATTGTTGTTATTTTTTAAGATATTATTCTAGTTTTTTTTAATTTTATTTTTGTGGAGACTGAAATTTTTGTTTTTGCTATTAAGTAATTGAAAAATTATTTTTCGTTTGGGGCCCCAAATTTCTCAGGACCGGCTCTGAATCTATGTCAACCATTTGTAGCTAAAATCTTACAACGAAATTTTGAATAACTACCCTCTATTTAAAATTGTACAACGAAATATAAAGAATATAGTTAATTTTGATAGTTTTTTCCAATCAAAAATTAAAATGTTGATAGTTTTGGGGATTTTTGTAGATTGTTCTCTTCCTTCAAAGTATGAATCATTTTGTATATGTAAATGATCAATAAGAAAGTTGTAGAGAAATGATGGACGCTGGTTAAAGTGGTGGAATTGTGAGAGCCAATGGGCATGACTACTTAATTTCGAGTGTTTATTTATAATTAGTTATTGACAAATGGGTCGAGTCAAGGGAAGGTTTGTGTCTTGTGCTTTAGGCTCACGTTTAATATGCTTTATTGACTTGTCAATTCTCAATTCACTAATGAGATTTGTTCACAAATGTTATCATTTATCAATATTAACTATATGCAATTATAAAATGACTAATATTTTTTGGAATTTATACATACTATATATATTATATTGAAATTTGCGCTATTTTTAAAACTTTCATCCACTATCTGAATTTTATGAAATCAAATACTATACATTTGATAGAAATAAATCACAAACTACAACCTATAAAGCAAATTTGGTTACTTTAACAACTATTTTCAAGTTTTGAGGGAAAAAATTAAATAAATATTTTCGAAGATACAATTAAATCTTTAATCGTAGTCACTATGATGGAAGATAGCTAAGCATAGACAGTATTAAAAAAAACTTACAAACCATTTACAATTAATTGTTTAGACATGTTGACAAAGTATTAAGTATACATATCTATGTATATTTATAATTCATTTAAATAAAGTTATAATATATGTAAGTGCATAAATGATACCTGCTTGTCAAAATCATGGCACTAACTCTTAATGATGTTTTCAGATCACTTCACGAATTTGGCTTCTATAGTGGCTAATACATCATACCGCTTACTCCTAATATACCATTCATTTTTATTTAGGTACAACTTTTTAATATTGTTTTTTTTTTAAATTACAATATCAAACCTCATAATTAAAAAAAATAGTGCAAAACCTCAGAAATGAAGTACTTAGAAATTCATATATTCGAATTTTAATAATGCCTTTTTGTAGAAATTCTTAAGTTTTTGAATCTCTGCATCGATGTCTAAAGAGATCATTGTTAGTTTTTCGAAAATTATGGATTTATTATTAACAAAAAGGCAGAAGAGATGGGGTTATAAATGTATTTTCATCAATGTAGATTAACTGTATTTTAAGTGCATTCCACTTAACGAAGCTAGCTTTATGGGCATATGCATGCACTGCTTTTTTGCAAAATGTCAAAATATACCACAATGTCGAAAAGTTTATAAGCACAATTGCAAAGATGTATGTTCTTGGAAAGTTCGATAGTATTTTAAGTCAACAAGAAATTTTATTAAAATTCGATAGTGGGCCTTGCATCACCTCACACCTTCTCTCTGTGTTTCTCTTTCTCAATATAATTATACTTATCATTTAATTTCATTTTCTTAATTGACATTAGCAAGAGAAGTAGGAGTACATTTTAGATAAACACTATAAAGTGACAGAGTTTGACTTTTTTTAGTTTTGAGGAAAGCTCCAACTTAGAGAACATTTAGAAAATTAACTCGGCTTTAGTGGACGAATGGTATTAATTCGGATTCGGGTTTGAATCAGTTTATTGGTGTATCAATTAATAGTTTAATACCAAACCAGTTGATTAAAAAAAAAAGAAGTTAGATTGCAGCTCAAACAGTTCAGTTTGATTCACATGTTCATCTTCTTATTCTTCTTTTTTTATCGACATTTTTTATGATCAACCACATATTCATCTTCTATACAAGATCATATTTGGTATTAAAGATTACTGAAAATTATCCTAGTTATAGCATTTTTGATAAAGGCTTTAACTGGGCTACAATATGGACCTTTAAATGGGCTATTAGACAATTGGTTTTTTTTTACATGCTCATTTTTCTCCTCCGCCAAAATATATACTAAGAGGTCGAGTAACATTTATTATTTTTGACTAATTTTTTAAAAGATAACTTTTAAGTGAAAAACTGATCATTGTTTTGTACTATAATCACTACACAATCTAGTGTTTACAAACGTTGAAGCACTAAGGGGGCTTATATGATTTAGGAAAACTTTTAATGAATACAATAGTTTTGGAATCTTGTGAACTCTTATATATTCTCTTTAACTAAAGATAAATTATTAAAAGACTTTTACATATTTTCACAGATTTCAAAATATAGTATTATAAAGTTTTGTTAACTTTGTCGTTCTTATATTACTCTTTCACTTCTGAGTAACAATGACAAGATTACTAAAGTTAACTGCAACCATACTTCCATTAGTAGAGTTGCAGCTAGTAAGATAAGTTGCATTGTAAAATTAAAGTCTACATTAATAATTTATACAAAAAAATTTTTTAAGAGATATTATGTTGATGATTTAGAAATTTTATATCAATTTATATTTCTTTTGTTTTGTGAACAATAAGTTTTATAATAGTAGTATTTTTATAAGTTTAAGATTAGTGATTTTTCTTTAATCTAGAAAGATAGTTAATGGAGGAATATATTTTTCAACTATGGAGAAATACTTCTAATAAAAATATATTTTGCATATGAATTTGAGGTTGCAAACTGCATTTATATTTTTATTTGGAAAATATCTTTAAAGTTTTTATTGTATATTGCATCTGCTCAAATATTAGATATAAATAGTTTGTAAAGTCTTTGAAAATATCATGTTAACATCTAGTATTTTGGAAGAGTCTTTATGTGAACAAAAAAGTTTAAACTCAATCAACCAATAACTGACTTTCACATAATCATAAAATCTATTAAATTTATTTTATTTGAATAACATATGACTTTTATTGAGTTTTTAAAAATCTTCAACCAGTAACTCATGACTTTAAATGATGGTAAACAAAACTTTAAAACTACTAACACCAATAACACGTAACTTTTATAGAGTTTTAACAATTCAATATTGAATAACAGTAAAGTCTTTGAGAATTTTAACTCATTAAAAATTTTAGAACCAATAAACCCTCTAAATTCTTTTTATTTTATTTTATTTTTCGTGTTCAATAATAGCTTACTAAAAATCAATTGAAAATTACATAAACTAATGAGATATTGAGACGGATATATTTAGATATATATATATATATATGCTTTGTAATTGAAATTATATTAATGTTTTGTAAGACTATTATATGATGGCATTGTTAACTGTAGTTAGATGTGTTGGAACTAAAATTTTGGTAAAGTGGTTCCAACCAATTTCTGATGATTTTTTTGGCGAAATATGTTATCGGAATGACTAGCAAATTAATGTATTTGGTTCTTTGCAATGAACACTATAACATAATTAAAAGTAAAACTAATTTGAATGATAAATAAAAGTTTGAAATGGATAGCTTTGAAAGCTTTTAAAACTTTTAAAATTTGATCAACTATCAAAATTTGCATTAATCCATATTGAAAAAGTGAAATAGAAACTCTAATATATACTTTCTCTGTTTTGAATTAAGTGTCGTTTTATATTAAATTTTTTTGTTTAGAATTAAATATCGTTTAAGATTTTCAAGACAAAATTTTAGTAAAAATTTCAGTTGTATCTCTATTATTTTAATGCATGGTCAATAAAAAAATTATAAAATATATTAATAAAAAATAAAGTAAAAATTTAATTATTTTTTTCAATTAACGTAAAATTAGCTAAAACGAAACTTAATTCTAAACCGAGGTAATATAATATAAGATAGGTCTTAAAGATGTTCGTAAGTGAGTTAGTCTACATGTCAGTTTTACAATTAATAAAAAAAGAGCTGATTTGTTATTTTGGAGATACTGAGATACATGATTTTACTTTCTTTTTTTTTTTTTTGAAAAAGTTATTTTACTTTTTAGTGTATTGCTTTCTTTCTTTTAATCAATCAAACTGTTTCTCGTAAAAAAAAAAAAAAAAAAGGCTAGATAGAAAAAGGTGTTGTTTTTAATGTAGCTCCCAAGGGGACGCAGTGTCCACATCTTGCCAGCCGTGCTGTGTAAAGGCGAGGCTTAAACACAAACATGGTTTATCTTCACATATATTATTTTTTTTATTTTTATTTATATATATATTATTATTATCTATTTATTACTTTAAAATCATTTTTTGTTTGTTTGATATATTAAAAAAAAAAACCTTGTTTCGAAAATGCTAGATTGTGAAGTAAAAATGTACTACTCATATAAGAAAACAGAGATTGAGAATAACTGATAAATACGTATGATATTTCTCTACTTTAATTCCAGATAGTTATGCTCTTATCTAATTCCTAAATCTTAACTGTTTTTTTAGATAACTAACATTTAATCATTTATACCAAGATTGAAAACTTAAAAATTTTTTTTCTATGTAAGGATTGAAAAATACATAGTTACCAAGTTCAAATAGACTTCTATGTTGGTCAACAAAATGAAAGACACTTCTATATGGTAATACTATTACGCTGTCTAATTTGTTAATAATAATGTTTGATATTCATTACATGTATTAAAAATTGTTTAATATCATTTGTCTTTGCTTGACATAAAATATCACAGGAATCAGGTAATAAATGGTACCACTTTAAGCCAAAATATTGATATCTCAAGGAAAAAAAAATTACATCAAAATATGTATTTTCTATTTACACAACAAAATTGGGGGATTTTATGCAAACATACATCTTTTAAGTTTTATGCCTTCATGGTCTCGTGGAAAAAAAGAAACTTATAAATTAAAAATAAAACCCGTAAAGTATTCTTTTATTTTTAATCCACATATACCTATACTTTCAAATGGAGTTTTATTTTGATCACAAATGTTATAAAGTATATGAATTTGAAATGAAGAAATTCATATTTTTAAAAAGTATTGGCCTTTTCATAATTAACTTTTGGGCTTCCAAATGATATTCTTATTTAGAAATGTCGATTAAAAAACAACCTTCTTATTTTGCAAAGCAAGAAAGAAAGAAAAGAGTCTGAGAGAGCTTTTGGTTTCTACTCTATAATTTTTTTTGTCTGTTTTGTTTTACCCAAAAAATCCAGGATTTTTCCTTTTTCTTTTGTTTCGTTCCTCGTCTATTACACTTGTTTTTTTTCTCCTTAATTCCTTCAGCTAAAATTCGTTTAATTGCAACCTTTAACCAAAAAGAAAAAAACGTTTAATTTCACCATATTGTTGCCATCGACATAAACACATTAACCCCAAAAAAAAAGAAATAGCGAGCGGAGCGCAAAACAAAAGTCTTGCTAAGATGCGACCAGAGTTGAACACGTGGATGGTTCAGATTAGATCGATCAAGATGAAGAAGAAATGCATCTTTTGTTGAAATCTATGTACAGGTGTGTCAGGGGTCCCACCACAGAATCCGACGTGGTAACAGGCGGAGTTTGATTTAGATCCTCCAAAAACGCAAGTTGGTAATTGTACTATGTGGCAGATATCTATGAACCTTTTTGTTGATAGCCAACGATTGATTGACACGTCGTTGAATCCGACCTTCCTTTGCTTTTACTTATCCAAACGTAGTACTAGTCATGCAGTCCATTTCATCCATTCAATCTTAAATGTGTAAGAACTTTTCTATATTAGATTTTGGTCCTAAATTAAATTAAAATTTCTAAATAATTAATTTCGGAACGAATTGTACAAAATGGTCATATTTGTCAATTAGGACAACATCTATCTGAATCATAAATTAATTAGATTCTTGACAAAACTAAAATAATATTGTGATGTTATAATTTTTGTAGGAAAAGTATATGACCACAAGCTTTTAAAATGACAAGTTATGACAATCCTAATCAAAACTCTACTCCATTATGTTAAATGTATCTTTATTTTTTAATGAAAAATACATGGTTTATTCCATGTGTCTACTAATGTAACAGGAAAATATACTCCATTTAGAGAGATTTCACCACAAACAACTAGAAGAACTAATTAATTAATTAAAACTATGTTTAAGATTCAAAAATCTACTTTAGTTAAAATTTTATGTTTATCCAGAAGGAATGTTCTTTTAACATTTCAAAAGAATAAACTATGATTTTTCTAGTGGCGAATGTTCATCTTTCAAGTAAATATTAGTCATGCTATATGTGAAAACACAAATCTCGTGTTTGCTTCTCTGAGACGACAAATTTTACAAAAGAGACCTTATATATAGTTACTATTATTATATAATATGCCGAAACCTAAAAATATTTGTTCAATAATTTAGAATACTTGTTAAATTTTCTTTTGCTACTTAAAACATCTATAGTAGACAAAATAAATGATATCATTTCATACATATGTAAAAATAATTTAGGTGTTGACGACTTGATAATTGGTGAATTAATGGTGGAATTGTAGTTTGGAACAAGATTGTATGGATAAAATTTCAATTATGATAGGACAAAATAAACTTGAGTAGGCGAATGACAAATAATACAAGATTGCATTGATGCTGCTTTATAAAATGGTTTTCTTCTCATGAATAAATTATGAGTTCAAATCTGGACTGCAACAAATCAAATGACAGAAGAAAATGCCATATAGATAGGACTCCTTATCAAGACAAAAAAATGTAGTAAATTAAAATTCTTAGGCTCTATAAAACAAACAAATTAAAATACCACATTCGTGTCTGATAAGAAATTAAAATAATGATACTTTTAAGTTGTAGTTATCATATGGATTTAAATCGACGAATATAAGTGCGACAAAAATCAAGAGAAGAAAGAAAAAAAATTAAATGCGAATAATAGACATAAAAAGGGAACGAATTATTATTATTATTATAAATAATAATAAAAACCCGACAACCCGACCCGGTATTAATAAGCGAAAAGGAAAATATTGGAGGCCACATAAACTTGTGGCTGAGAATTGAAATGTGATGCTGACATGTTACTTCCTTCTCTTTTAAACGGATCTAAATCCCTAATTTCAACAATTCACCTCCAAATCCCCAAATCTCCCAAAAAAACAAATTATTAAAGAAAAAGAAAAAAAACAATTCACAGAGTGAGAAAGAGAGAATAGGAAACAGAGAGACTCAACGAAACTTTCTCGCGCCAAGCTTTTGATTGCTTAATCGAAAAGAAATGATGATTGAAAATAGAGATCCAGCTATTAAGCTCTTCGGGATGAAAATCCCTTTTCCGGCGGTTTTTGAGTCGGCGGTGACGGTGTTAGAGGAGGAAGAAGAAGAAGAGCTGAGCGGCGGAGATGACAAATTACCAGAGAAGGTATTTGATTGATTCTGCTCTGTATTTTTCTTCTATGGATTGATTTCGTAAACATAATTAGGCCTAATAAATGTGATTTCAAGTAGTTTTGTACTAAGTAATTAAACTAAACCAGAGTTAGTTTCTTGTCTCTATAAATTTCAGAAACCTTAATCATGTGTTTTGTTTTCGTAATTATGAATCTACAATACTAGTTCCTTTAATTATTAGAGATTCTTGGGTTTTGATGAAAGATTAATTTAAGAATAAAATTGTTTGATTCTTACCAATTAGGAAAACAAGATCGTGAAAATTTCTCTAGAACCTTCTTCAAAGAATGTTTATTTAATTGCAAGTTGTTCTTAATTTAATGTTTATTTTGCATCTTCAGGTAACTTCAGAGTTATCAGATAAGAACAAGAACTGTGACGACAACACTCTTAACAATTCACATGACTCCAAACCCGAAACTGGAGAAAAAGAAGAGACAACATCAACGGATCAGATTGAGAGCAGTGAAGAAGATAATCAACAGACGACAGCTGATGGTAAAACACTGAAGAAACCAACCAAGATTATACCATGTCCAAGATGTAAAAGCATGGAGACTAAGTTCTGTTATTACAACAACTACAACATAAACCAACCTCGTCATTTCTGTAAGGCTTGTCAGAGATATTGGACAGCTGGAGGAACTATGAGGAATGTACCTGTGGGAGCAGGACGTCGCAAGAACAAAACCTCCTCTTCTCATTACCGTCACATAACCATTTCCGAGGCTCTCGAGGCGGCTAGGCTCGATCCGGGTTTACAAGCGAATACTCGGGTCTTGAGTTTTGGTCCAGAAGCTCATCAACAACATATGACACCTGTGATGAAGCTACAAGGAGATCAAAAGATCTTAAATGGGGCTAGAAATGGGTTTCATGGGTTAACGGATCAGCGGCTTATCCCTCGAGTTGAGAATGGAGACGATTGTTCAAGTGGCTCCTCTGTGACTACTTCTAACAATCATTCAGTGGATGAATCAAGAGCACATAGCTGTAGAGTTGTTGAGCCACAACAAATGAACAACAACAACAACAATATGAATGGTTATGCTTGCATCCCAAGTGTTCCATGGCCTTACTCATGGAATCCGGCGATGCCTCCACCGGGTTTTTACCCGCCTCCAGGGTATCATCCAATGCCGTTTTATCCTTACTGGACTATCCCAATGCTACCACCGCATCAATCCTTATCGCCTATGAGTCAAAAGGGTTCAAGTCCAAACTCTCCTACTCTCGGTAAGCATTCGAGAGATGAAGAATCCGCTAATGAGACAGAGCGGAAACAGAGGAACGGGTGCGTTCTAGTCCCGAAAACATTGAGAATAGACGATCCTCAAGAAGCAGCAAAGAGTTCGATATGGACAACGTTAGGAATCAAGAATGAGGGATTAAGCAAAGGCGGTGGTATGTTCAAAGGTTTCGAGCAAAAGACGAAGATGAATCACAACGATAAAGCCGAGAATTCCCCTGTTCGTTCTGCTAACCCTGCTGCTCTATCAAGATCACTCAATTTCCATGAAAGGATTTAAGGGTTACATATATATTATGTGTATATATGTATAGATCAAATTGGAGAATGATGAGGTTTTTGAGAATCAACTCTTTTCCTTCTTCCTCATGACATTGTTCCTTTAGATGTTTTGTAATGTACACTATTGATTTTACTTTTTTTTCAGCTCTTTTTTTTTTCTTTCTTCATTTGTCAAAAGTGTTGGAAGATAACATTAATGGTAAAAAGTTGCTATTGACCGTTACTGTTGCGTTGGCATTTCAACCGACACTCTTCTTTGAGTCTTCTTTATGACTTTTTATCTTGTGAACATTTCTACTAAATATAAATAAAATACTCCAAAAGAAAAAATAGTTACTTTTCAAGATAATGCGATGCGATGCGATGCGATGTTAATTGAATCTCTAATGATTTTATCTTGTTGATGAAACTATTGGTTGAGTTTAGAACCAAAATATGTTGGGTCATTTCATGTAATTTATTTATATTTATATGTATTAACTATTAAGTTATGAATTTTATTTTAAGAAGTAAATTTAGTACTTGAATTTTTGTTAAGATATTAATTCTTGAATAATTAGATTAGCAATTACGAGAAGAAGGTCATGTCAAATTTTCTTATCCTGGTTTTATCGAAGATTTTTCTATAAAGATATAAAAGAATCAATATCCTTTGAGATTTTAGATGAAAAAATATGAAAGAACAAAAAAAAAAAGAAGTAAGAAAATCGAACGGTCCCATTCCACGTAGAGACAATCAGAATTTAATGTGTTGAAAAAGTTCCTTTTATTTGTATCCTTTTTAATCCATTTTATATATTTTGGATATTGATGCTGAAAAAGATGGGTAACTATATGTTTTTTTTTTCCGATTTTTACTTTATTTATTTGGTCTGTTTCTTTGAAAGCAACTTAGATATTTTTAGAATACCAAAACAAATTATAAACCACACATATATTTTATTTTATGTATTTCTGTTTTATACTAAATACAATGGGTCCATAGCACACAATATTATTATCACCCTTACAAATAAAAAGTATGTCAAGTTGTCTTTTTTTCCTTTTTTATATAATACTGTTCTTTTCTACCTTTTTTTTTCATTTTGTGGCAAAGCAATATTGTTCCTTTTTCATGTTTTTCCCTACCTTGCAAATTTTTTTTAATTTTCATTATCAAAATCAATAACTAAATTATGAGTACCGATTTTTTCTTCCAGTTTTTTTTTGGCCTTTTCAAAAAATTGGGGAAAGAAAAAGTTTGGCACCAAATAAAACATTGACTAATGCCAAACGCGTTCCAACCGCAAACGCAGCAGTATAGTTGAAGAGACGCACTTATTGGGTCTACCTTACTTTTTGTTCAGAGGGTTTGGAAAATTAACAGATGATTGAAACATTGTATTTGCTTCTCACAAATGGTTCCTAATATGAGACAACAACGTCACAAGATTAGGTGTAGACCCATAAATAAATAAATAAATAATTAGCAAAGGGGAAAGAAACTCCA
Source organism: Cardamine occulta (assembly GCA_028015245.1). Taxonomy (NCBI): domain Eukaryota; kingdom Viridiplantae; phylum Streptophyta; class Magnoliopsida; order Brassicales; family Brassicaceae; genus Cardamine; species Cardamine occulta. The sequence continues at coordinate 11,888,823 of CM051379.1, read as the reverse complement.
TTTTCATGTTTCTGTTATATTTAAAATGGAAATATTTCAAATCAAAGACAAACAAATAACAAAATTAGGCCTGATGAATGGCTAAAATGCAATTTTGATTCATCTTTTAATCTGCTAACTGATAGAGCTTATGGAGCTTATGGTAGATGGATAGTAAGAGACAAATTGAGATTTCCAAAATTTTTGGGATGTTCAAACTTAAAATATACAATTTCTGCTCTTGAGGCAGAAACAAAAGTTTTATTGGTTGTTATGCAAATGATGTGGTGTAAGGAATAAAAAAAATTATTTTTGAAGGAGATTGCCAAGTTCTTGTTATATATTTAATAGACACCATGTTGAGATTTCAGTCCAAAATCTATGCAAAGACATCAAGGCATGGAAGAAGAATTTTGAAGAAATACAATTTGCTCATGTTTTAAGAAGCAATAATGAAAACAACTCATCTTTTATCAAGTCATAGACCACCAAATAATTTTTTTTCTGATTGTATTTATCCACTTTCCTGTTAACAAAACGTTTGTATCATGATTTTATTAGTTCTCGTTAATAAAATTATTATTTGTCATAAAAAAACAAAATTAGGCCTGATTAATATTTTGACGTTGTTCCTTTTATTTTTAATTTATATATCATCTTAGCTAATTCATTTTGCTAGCTAATCTTACTATGATTAATATGATAAAATTTAGAAAACCATAAGAAACTGAAGATATGATGCCTCTTGGTTTCTTTACCAGCATAACTCAAGATCTTTTATAAAGTAAAATCATTATGTTAGTTAGGTTATAGTGTCAAATAATTTGACACTTTGATATATATATACAGTAACCAAAAACATATAGCATTAATGGTTTGTGTTTATGTTATGGTTTTGTCACTATTCAGATTTAAACCTACAAAATACATGTTGTTGACTAAAAAGAATCTATGAAAGGATGATTTTTTTTAATTAGTTACATTACTATGTACCCTACTAGTTTGAACTACTAAAATTGATCATAACACCTAATTATCTGGTTTGTACTACTTATATATATATTTTTAAAATCTTCTTAGAGAATATGTAATTTTTCTGATGCATAATGGACTCATGGAGAAAACCATTAGTGTATATACACACTACGAATAGGATAGTTCATTGGAGAACTTATGATTTAGTGTTGACTTTTGATGATCAAAGTGAAACCACTTCAAGAACTAGAAGTTGGGAGTCAACCCTCCACTAAAAAAAACATGGATCAACTTTACAAATCAAAGAAAAACTAATGGAAGTATTTCAAATCAAAACGGATCAAAATTAAATATTAAATAGAAAATTAAACGAATCATAAATACTGATTTTTTTTTTGTTATCTTACTATATGTTCGTGTCTATCCCCCTATACAAAATTCCCTATCACGAACGAATATGATTTAATTTAAGAACAGTTAAATGAATAGAAAACAAAATTCAAGCGAGAGAATGAGTGGTATCAGTTGCTAATAAAACTTTATTGAGTAGATTTCCATTAGTACCCAAAAAAAAAATAACTATCTAGTTTCCTACAAAGTAAGGCATCTTCTATGATTTTGACACGTGTAACCAACTTTAGGCTCTTTGAGGAGACCTGACACGCCTCCTTAAGATAACACAAATAAAGTTGAGATCTTTTTAGACTTTTATTGTATTCTTTAATTTTTCCTTTTTCTTTTAACGTTTCGTAAAAAATGATATGTAAATTAAGTAAATATACTTATCGTTCTGGATAGAGTGTAAATCGGATGAAAAATTCACTATATATATATAAAAAAGGTGTTGGAAAAAGAAAAATCGAGTTTATTTAGTAGACTAATGAAAAGAAATGGAGAAAAAGTAAAAGCTTCCGTTAAAAAGAGTCCATGAAGAAGAAACAAAGCTACTTTTGTTCACATTTCCATTTGAATATTGGATCATGGAAGTATACTTGTAAAAACTAAAATAAAAATTACTAGTAGAAGGCCTTTTCCTACGTGAAAAATACAAAATTCAAATAAAGAGTAGACTAAATAGAATACGTAGATGTAACAAAGAACTGACAAAATTTACAGATTCTTGTCCGAGTAAAAATATTGAGAAACACTTCCATTTTCCATTTTCGTCAATGATCTAGATCTTCTGAGAGAATCGAATACAAATCATTGAATCCTGCATCCACTTGACTCATGCGCGTGCTGTACATTCCCGTAAGCTGTTAGCTCAATGAGATCCATATCTCGGCCTATGAATATATTTTCACATAGAACAGTTTAGTATCAAACTCAGTTATATAGTTTGTTTTACAGAGAAGAGAGTGACAAAGCGTGCAGAATTACCAGCAACTCTGCAAATAAGAACTCCTCTGGATAAGCTGAGCTCGAGAGATATCGGTTTTGTTACCCTTTGATCGGTTTACCTTTGCCTGAAACGTAGAAGCGAAACATATTCAATGACTCAAATGGTAGTAATAAGTTAGTCTAAATTTCCATACGAGTAAACTACGTACCTGCAGAACCTGACAGTTTTCCAGAGTGCTCTTGCCGCCCTATAAAAATAGGAAAATAAACTCTTCAGATACTACTTTAGAAGACAAATTACTAATGTTAGATGTAGATGACAATATCATCGTCCTGCATATCGGACTATATACCTACTATGAATCTAGTTACAATGAATGAAAATATAGACTCATCAATACAAATTCAAATAAATTTCAATGCGAAACTATACCAAGAATCGTGTGTTCTTATGGACACATCTACTATTAATAGCGACGAAAGAAACTTGAGAAAACAAAACAATAATAACAGTTTCGTTCTCATTCTTCAACTTACTTGGTGAAGGATAATGAAGTAATATCGAGTTTGATAAAGAAACTTGCCAAACTACAATTAGATTCTTTAATCCAAACCAGGAATATAAAATAACTGTTTAGTCCTCACTCCTCAAGTTACATCTTTTAGACTTTGTTCTGTCACCATCCCCAACATTAGAGCACAAGAGAAGAACTCATTTCCCTATCTCTTAGTCTCAGATCCCAAATCAAGAATGTAAATAGCTCAAATTCAAAAACTTTACTTGACAATGATCAAACGCCTTTCAGAAACTGTATTGAAATTACAGAGCTATCAAGTTCATATACCTTTCACAGTGAAAGATCCTAAATTTCATGAAGTTTGGAGCTCAATCCTAAACCCTAAATAAAGAAGAACTAATAGGCCACAAAACAGAGTCTACTGAAGTGAGAGTAGTAATGGACACAAACCTTGGAGTAAGGAACAATGTGATCATAATCATGGCATAAGCATCCAGGACAACCTACAAGCTTCCTAAACACAATATTCCCTAAATGATCTTTCCTCCAACGCTCAGGATTTCTCCCTTTGACTTTCTCAGCTTTTTCCCAGCATTGCTGCTTCACACTGTAAGGGAAGCTTCTAGGTTCTGGATTCGGGTCATCGTAACCCGACCCGGGAAAGAGACCCATCTCCTCCCGGTCGATTAAAGTGGCCGAAGTTTTAAGCTTTCCGCCGCGGGATTCACCGGATCTTCCGGGTCGGGTCTTTGGTGGGGAAGGAGAAGAAGATGATGATGATAAGGTTCGGGTTTTGCGTCTGGGCGGGTCGGGTTTCATCGCCGAATCGGAAGAGAGATTTTTGTGATTTAATTTGATGAAGAAAATCAAAAGATTATTACAGATTCTTCGGGAGATGAGTGTCGTAGTCCAATCCATTTCTTACTCTCTTAGGCCCATCAATGCATATTTATGTATTATTGGGCTCGAACATATAATGATTATTTTAGATATTTGTAAAATTTTCTATCTACAAAGACAAGATGTAGACCATGCTATGCAAAAGACCCAAAGAGTATGGTTTTCGGATTTAATGATGAAAAAAGGTCTGATTTCTTTTCAATAAGAAACTGAAAAATTACAATGTAAGATCAGTCAAGATAATAATATCATAATACCCCAAGAGTTTCGATAAAAAAATTTAGATTTCAACTGCAATACAATACCTAATAACTATGTTTTTATTTAGATCTAAATCCAGCGACAGAAATAAATAAAAAAAAAAAATTTACGGTCTCCAAATCTTGTTGCTCGTATGGTCAAAATCTAATTGTAACCATATTTCACACTTTAACCAGATTAGTTTCAACCGTAACCATATAAAATGTTTAAAATCCATAATTGTCAATCATAAAAAATATATTACTTATAGTTAACCGTAAATTATTAATCATAACTGTTAATTAACCATAACCGAATAAAAACTATTGGTTAACCACATAATTAACCTTAAAATTCTAACCGTAATTGTTTTGAAAATAGATAAAAAGTACGCATAATTAATCATAACTGTAATTTTTTGTGTAAACTAAAAATACAACTAATATTATTCTTTATTTTAATCATCAAATAATTGAATCGTATTTAACCATATATAATCGTAACTGTGTATAACCGTAACCGGTTTAATTGTAACCATTATAACCGTATATTAAATGGTTAAAGTTAGGCCTGGCCTTTCGGGTACTTGATCGGATTCAGATATTTCGGGTGTTCGGATATAGAGATATAGAACCCGATCGGGTATATCCTAACATTGGCTCGGGTTCGGATCAGTTACTTTTTGGTTTGGTTATTTTTGGGTATACCCGAAAACGGAATAAACCGTCGGATACCCGAAAATTCGGATAATTTAAACAAAAATAGATAGAAAATACCCAAAATTAACCAAAAATTCAAAACCAACAGCCCAAACAAACGAATCATTCAATGTCAAGAATGCTACAAAACATCCATGTCTGCACTAATATGATTTAAACTTCAAACCAACTAGTCTTATACTAAAACGAAAGGGTAAAACCGAAAAAATAAAATAGAAACACAATTATGATTCCAAAACAAAATAGTAACATTGTGAAAATGTTAAAGACTAGTAACATTATTTAAAAAAAGATAAACTCCATATAAAATTGTTACAATGTCATTAGAAATGTTCTTTACCTAGTAAGTAAATACTAAGTACCAAATAGCATCAGAGTTATACACTACCTTATAATCGAGCCTAGAGAAGCAAATAACCTTACTATTCTTCACTTCTTAGGGTCCCAAACTCTGAAACATACAAACAAAAATAACATATTCGAAGTTAAAAATTGAAACATATAAAAATTAACATCTAATCAAAGAAAGAGACAAAAATTGACCTTTCTCAAGTTGATCTCAAATTTTACTTCAGCAAGTATTTGTGAATTTGTAAGAACCTTTGTTTCAAACTTAATGTCTTGTTTCACCCACTGCCCTGTACACATCAAAACCTCAACCATATAGTAAGTTAGACAACTCCTATATGGTTATATTATCCTTCCACTAGTGCTATAAGCACTTTCAGATGCAACAGATGACACTTGCATAGCAAGTAAATCCCGAGCCATCTCTGATAAAATGGAATACTTGTCATTGTTATTTTTCTAATAAGAGAGTACAGTATACTCAATTCCATCCACCAAGTCAGGATTCTCAACTTTGTCCTTCAGATAAGTATCCAACTCATTCGTGTTCCTAACTCTTATCTCCTTAAGCAAGGTATTGTACCTTTTCTCAATCCTACGATAATCATCATCATCATCAGCAAAATCCATTCTCTCTTGAGTACACTGAGATGACTGAGTAGACACAGACGACTGAGCTTGTTGGAACTCTACATTTTTATTATGCCTATCACTATACTCCTTAAACATATCATGTAGCATATTATAGACCGAGTCATACAAGTCCTTAGCCTCTATACTAACTTCCCCATACAACTCTCCAAAACACATTTTTAAAAATTGCAGCTTTTTCGAAGGATCAAACACAGTTGCTAAGACTAACATCTGGTTTATATTCTTTAAACCATCCCTATACTTGTCAAATTTGCTAAACATTTTATTAGTTTGTAACTCTATCTCCGGATCAAAGTTGTTACAAAACAACTTCAGATCCGATGCAATATTCACTATCTCGCCATAACAATTGTGTGAATTCAGAGTAATAGAGGTTGAAACTACTAATTTGGAGTTGTAGAAAATAATGAGGAATCTATTCAACCTTTCAACTTTACGCCAATCAGTCCGTGTAGGAGGGCCGGTCCTTTTCTTATCTTTCTCAACCTCCAAGACATGGTCATTCTACAGTTTATCTTCTAACTCCATCTTATCAAATGCAACTTTGAAATTAATTGCCCTTTTCAACATCAAAAAGTTGAATTCCACCTAGTTTTGACATCTAATGACAAACTACCTTTAGTAATCCTACCAGATTCTACCTTGTGTTCAAAAGTATTATATCTATTTTTCCAGATCTAATATAGGAGATTGCATTTCTGATTGCAGTCACACTAGCATCTATATCAGTCAATCTTTTCCTCACAATCAAGTTAATGATATGACTGGTGCATCGCATATGCATACACTCTCCTTTCAACACTAAAGCATCATCGGATATCAAGGAGAAACTCGATTCAAACTTTTTCAAAGCATTAGTATTAGCTGTAACATTATCTACAGTCACACAGAAGATTTTTTCTATTCCCCACTCAGCTAGGCATTCTAAAAGTGTAGTGGAGATGGTCTTACCTTTGTGATATGTAACATACTTTAACCTGATGATCAGCTTCTTTAATCGCCACAATGCATCAATGTAATGGACTGTTATAACCATTTAACTTGCACCTATGAATATGAATGATAAAATACTGTGTTGTGGAATTCAACTTTTTTGATGTTGAAAAGGGCAATTAAGTTCAAGGCTGCATTTGATAAGATGGAGTTAGAAGATAAACTGTACAATGACCATTTTTTGGAGCTTGAGAAAGATAAGAAAATGATCGGTCCTCCTACACGGACTGATTGGCGCAAAGTTGAGAGGTTGAATAGATTTCTCATCATTTTCTACAACTCTACATTGGTAGTCTCAGCCTCTACTACTCTGAATTCACACAAATGTTATGGCGAGATAGTGAATATTGCATCGGATCTGAAGTTGCTTTGTAACAACTTTGATCCGAAGATGAAGTTACAAACTAATGAAATGTTCAGCAAATTTGACAAGTATTGGAATGGTTTAAAGAATATAAACCAGATGTTGGACTTAGCAATTGTGTTTGATCCTTCGAAAAATCTGCAATTTGCAAAAATGTGTTTTGGAGAGTTGTATGGGGAAGGTAGTACAAAGGCTAAGGACTTGTATGACTCGGTCTATAATCTGCTACAGGATATGTTTAAGGAGTATAGTGATAGATATAATAAAAATGCAGAGGTCCAACAAGCTCAGTCGTCTGTGTCTACTCAGTCATCTCAGTGTACTCAAGAGAGAATGGAATTTGCTGATGATGATGACGATTATCGTAGGATTGAGAAAATCTACAATACCTTGCTCAAGGAGATAGGAGTTAGGAACACAAATGAGTTGGATACTTATCTGAAGGAAAAAGTTGGGAATCCTAACTTGGTGGATGAAATTGAGTATAATGTACTCTCTTATTGGAAAAAGAAAAATGAGAAGTATCCCATTTGATCAGAGATGGCTCGAGATTTATTTGCTATGCAAGTGTCATCTGTTGCATCTGAAAGTGCTTTTAGCACTAGCGGAAAGATAATAGAACCATATAGGAGTTGTCTAACTCACTATATAGTTGAGGTTTTGATGTGTATAGAGCATTGGATGAAACAAGACATTAAGTTTAAAGTAAAGGTTCTTACAAATTCACAATTACTTGCTGAAGTAAAATTTGAAGATTAACTTGAGAAAAGTCAATTTTTTGTCTCTTTCTTTGATTAGATGTTAATTTTTATATGTTTCAGTTCTTAACTTCGAATATGTTATTTTTGTTTGTATTTTTCAGAGTTTAGGACCCTAACGAGTGAAGAATAGTAAGGCTATTTGCTTCTATAGGCTCGATTATAAGGTAGTGTATAACTCTAATGCTATTGGGTACTTAGTATTAACTTACTAGGTAAAGAACATTTTTAATGACATTGTAACAATTTTATATGTTTCATAGGGAGTTAAGAAGTGATGGAAGACTTTTTGCGGTTTTGGAAGCATAATGAAGTTGCTTCTTATCTGGAATACACTGATATGAGTCTTTAACATTTTCACAATGTTACTATTTCATTTTGGAATCATAATTGTGTTTCTATTTTACTCTTTCGGTTTTATTCTTTCGTTTTAGTATAATAATACTTGGTTTAAGTCTAAACCATATCAGTGTAGACATTGATGTTTTGTAGCATTCTTTACATTGAATGATTCATTTGTTTGGGATGTTTGTTTTGAATTTTTGGTTAATTTCGGGTATTTTCTATCTATTTTAGTTTAAATTATCCGAATCTCCAGGTATCCGATGGTTGATTCTGTTTTTGGGTATACCCAAAAATAAACGAATCAAAAAGTAACTGATCCGAATCCGACCCGATGTTAGGATATACCCGATCGGATTCTATATCTCTATATCCAAATACCCGAATACTCAAAATACCCGATCCGAACTCGATCAGGTATTCGAATGCACATGCTTACTTTAACCATAACCTTAATAACCGTAACCGTGGTCATGCTTAGTTGCTAGGGATCTCCAAAACAACAAACCTCATATATACAGGTTTTAGGAATTGTCAGAATTTTTTTATTTTGAACTGTAAATATTATTGTGCACCGGAGTTAATGTATCATATTTACTTACTGTACTGGTTTTTATTATTATTATTATTCTATTATAATTAACATGGATTTATATTTGAAAGTGCCTGTCTATGTGAACTATAAACGATTAAATAATTTACAACGTGGAAACTTTAAAAATAGAGATTTTCGAACCAAACTATTAGAATAATAAATTCTTTTTAAAGCAGAAATGAACTGATCATTGGGTTGAAACTGATCTACCGCGAAGAGTCTCATTATTCCAATAAGCCAAAGCCCAATGGGGGAGTTGGGGTCGGTGAAAGCAACATGATAATTAATTGAGGAAAACATTAGAAGGAAATTGCATGGAAATTTCCATGAATTGGAATCCACGATAAGGAAAGATGCTCTCGCTCATTTCTTAACATTATTTTTATTTTATTTTTTGTCAAAATAAACTTTATATAAGTTTTTGTGTTATTGGGTATGATGAGAAGTTGATTACAAATTTTCTATTCAACTATCAAAATATAAATATATATATTTTTTCTTATATCACAAAATAGTCTACCAATCTACCATGTTTCCATTTGATTTAGTCCAAAAGTATAATAAATATTTTTAAATGAATAGCGGTGAATTTTAAAGTAGCATTTTGAAACGATTTTCTTTCTCTTCTAAAGAACTTTGGTAAGTTTCTCAACAATTTCCATGGAGACTCTTTCACACGCAGACTTTGTGAGTAAGATATGTTTTTGGTCTTTGTAAACAACTAGGAATACAACACCTCTTATATAATTAGACCTACTTAACACACTTTTTATCCAACCTTTGAAACCAAAGATATATCTAGAAAAAAAGAACTTCTTAGAAATTTGTATATGGTATTCCACACACATAAATTTAGATCAATATGGAGGATTCGTCTGTTCTTAGCCCAATATATCTCCTCACCATTGTCATCTTCTTGTTCATTCTCAATCTCATGATGATAATTCAAGACGTCTCTTCTTCTTTTCACTATCCTCTCCATCTCTTCTTCTCTAACGCCTACATTCTCTTCGCGTCAACAAGAAATAAGAAGCAAAATATGTTCAAGCTCCCAATCATAAAGAAAGCTTTCGTTCCAAATCAAGTAGATTATAACAAGACATCCGTGGAAGAAGTCAAGGCGATGATCGATGACTCGGAAGCTTTATACGAGCGGTTGATAGAAGAAGGAGAAGAGTACTTGCTTGAGAAGAATGCGATGATGGGTAAGGAGATAGTGAAGGAGGCGTTTAGGTTATTTGATGAGAATCAAGATGGGTTTATAGATGAAAATGAGTTGAAACATGTATTGCGTTTGTTAGGATATGATGAATGTACAAAGATGGAGTGTAGGAAGATGATAAAGGTTTTTGATGAGAATAGAGATGGGAAAATTGATTTTCATGAGTTTGTGAAGCTCATAGATAAGAGTTTTTCGTGAAATACTTTTTTTCCAGTCCGCTAATGAACTTATTTATGTTTATATATTTGTTGCTCTGTTCATTTCCAAGAAAGTGATAAACAAGGAATGGTTTGGTTATAAATCCCCTACGAGTCTACACAAGGACTAGAGTTTACGTAAGAGTATAAATGAATAATCAACTTGTAACTATTAGGGATAAATGTCATACATCATATGTGGGTTGGAATATTAACCGGTATATAAAGAATATTAGCCTCTTCACTCATTGTCATTTGGTTTTGAGTTACAAACCCATAGTCTAATATGGTATCAGAGCTCGATCACACTATATCCAATCCGATCCATAATCAGCCCGATCCAAAAAGTTTGGCCCGCCGATCCATGCCCGAACATACCGAGATTAATGGCTAGAAGTTTTATCATTTCGCAAAAAAGGCTATTTAATATGTAACCTATAATCGAACAAACAAACTTAAGTTTCATTAATAAATAAATACCATTTAAAATAATAATACTGCAAATTTATGAATTCCCTTTAATTGCAAATGCAATTGAGGTACGTGTTGGCAGCTTCTGTGAAACCCACTATAAGATAATTTGAGGAGGTGTACTTAGCATTTGGAGATATTTGAGTTTAAATGATAAATTATGTGTTACTAAAAATGAATTTTAAAATATTTTTAAAATTTTAGTTTTATTAGATTAATGATTTTAAAATTTACAATCAAATCTACTGTTATTAAAAACATTTTAAGAATTTAATTTAAAAGTTTTAGCTGAAATTTTAGGAGATTTCTTAATTAAGAATACAAATAGCAAAATCTCATGATTTTATGTGAGATGAATTTAATAACAAAATTTAGAATTCATCAAAATTCAACCAAATAATCTCAAATCTCAATAAAAACTCAAATCTCTCCAAATTATTCATCTAATATACTCTCAGTATCTCTGTTAAATTCACAGGTGCAAAAAAAGATGAACACGATCTTGAAGAGGATTAGTTGAAGAAGAAAATTGATCTAAGTTTTGTTTTCTTTCAATCTGTTGCAATGGAGTTTGAAATTCTCCTTCATATTGGGCCTATAACAATCCGATAGGCCAACTCATTAGTCCAAAATTTTCAACTTTGACAATTGGCGGGGCGTTCACCTTAAGGAAAGACCAAACTTAAGATTGACTTTATACAAATCCAAATTGGTGTTATGTTTTACAACCGGAAAATACGAGTAAAAAGTCACCTTTGAAATCCACGACAAATTGTTTTCTGATTTCAGCACTTGTATATAATTTCTCTATTTTTTCCTAAATTGAGATATGCTCTAGGAATATATTACAAAAATTGCAAATTTACTTTATATATTATATACATATATAATAAGGAAAAACCTACACTCTCCTATCCAGATGATTAGAAAATCGGACACTTGGATTTTTGGTTTCCCCATTGATTGGTTAAGGAGAATCCTCACTCCACTCTAATATTTTAATCCGTATCAGTGACACGTGGCACAACAGTAGACCCCACACTATCTTATTCCGACCAATCTCACAGAACATAAAAATCCTCTAAGATACGCTACCAAGATAAACCGATAAGCCCTGATCTCCCCTTAAACCCATCTCATCCGTCGAATCAACCACGTCAGCTGATCCAACGGTGGTTACTCAACCATTAAACCACAGCCACAAACTCATGCAACCAAAAAAATCTCGACGACCGAATAAAACTTACAAAGCCCCAAGTCTTATTTCTTCACAATCATCTCCAAACACATATTTCAATCTCTTGATTCAATCCATTCTTCTTCCAGTACCGGGTTCTCGGGTCGGATCTGAGTCTAGTGAAAAATGGCGACTGTCACTACTCATGCCTCGGCTGCGACTTTCCGACCATGTACTTCCAAGCCAAGATTCCTCACCGGTTCTTCCGGTAGATTGAACCGCGCAATGTCGTTTAAATCGATTGGATCGTCCACGAAAACGTCGTTGTTCAAGGTAGAAGCTAAGAAAGGAGAATGGTTGCCCGGTTTGGCATCGCCTGGTTATCTTACCGGCAGGTAAAGCACATTTCAATTTCGGTTTAACTCAACCAGAACCAACTTGATAGTCGATTTAATTTGGTCATGTTAGACAACCTGTTTAGTTTATGTGTATAGATTAGTAGTTTGTAGATGAACTAGATAACCGATTTAGACTGGTCAAGTTAGACCGGATCTGCCTTGTATCGGTTTAGTTAATACGTATGGTTTGGTTTCTCTTTTGTATATTGCAGTCTTGCCGGTGACAATGGGTTTGACCCGTTGGGGCTAGCAGAGGATCCAGAGAACTTGAAATGGTTCGTCCAGGCAGAGCTGGTCAACGGACGGTGGGCCATGCTCGGCGTCGCAGGGATGCTTTTGCCAGAAGTCTTCACCAAGATCGGTGAGTCACCATTAACATGACCTTCCTAAACAATTTGTAACATTTTTTTCAAGAGAACTTAACAAAGGGATTGTTAAAACTGTTGCTAGGAATCATAAATGTTCCGGAGTGGTACGATGCCGGGAAAGAGCAGTATTTCGCATCGTCATCGACATTGTTCGTGATTGAATTCATACTTTTTCATTACGTTGAGATCAGAAGATGGCAAGACATCAAGAACCCAGGAAGTGTGAACCAAGACCCTATCTTTAAGCAATACAGCTTACCTCCGGGTGAAGTCGGTTACCCTGGTGGAATCTTTAACCCGCTTAACTTTGCTCCTACGCTCGAGGCCAAGGAGAAGGAGATTGCAAACGGTAAGCTTATAGAAAGCTAATATGTTATCTTGTTATGCAAGAAACTGCTAGTTAGAGTTGAAAGACTAAAAGACCTTCTTTTGTTGTTGTTGATGTTGCAGGGAGATTGGCTATGTTGGCATTCTTAGGGTTTGTGATTCAACACAACGTGACTGGAAAGGGACCATTTGAGAATCTGTTGCAGCACTTGTCTGACCCATGGCACAACACTATTGTCCAAACCCTCAGCGGCTAAAGATTTATGAATCCCATATCTATCTATCTTCTGCCACCTTCATGTCTGTTGTGTCTTAGAGTTCTTGGTTTTTGAGCGTAATTTCAGTATGGAATCGTTGTAGCTCCATGAACAACCTTTGAAATCTTCAATGTACAGAGGAACTATGGTATTCAAGATTGTGTGGTACTCTTTAATATCTATCCATTCATGTGATACAACAGTGATTATTTAATCCTATTGTCTTCACACATTTGATGATTTGAAAGAAGAATCTTAAAGTTAAAGGGAAGCTTCAGGGCTCTAATATGGATAAGGACAATGTTTAACCAACAAAATATTGGCTATATAAATTTCAAATAACATTACACACGTAGAAGCAATATTGGTTGAAGAAAATTAAGAAGAGGACATAGACATCATTAGCGTAGTTAAGGATATAAGCAGAAGTTATTAGCTCTGCTTTGTTACTGTCCTCTGGACCGTTGAAACACCATCCACGAATTTTGTTCGGAAGAGAACATTGGCGTTGTTGAACATTCCTTCTTTCAGTGAAACCACAATGAACTGTAAGACACCATATACACTTTGCAAATTTAGTTACAATATAAGAGTAACAAGCTTTGCGATTTTCTAAATCATGGGAATAGCGAGTTATGTGACCTGTGAATATGGGAAATGAGCTTTTATCATTCTTCCTATGTTCTGTGTGTGGCTGAGATCAAGAGCTGCATCAACCTGATGAAATCAAAGTCATGAGTTTTCATGTCTTTTGAGAATGTCATCAAACTTAAAAAGGTCCTCTGATCGTGAACATTTCCAGATCACTGGAAGCGCGATCTTAGTTGTTTAAGTTTTGAAAATGTTAAGGGAGAGCAATCATATGGAACTAACTCATAAAAATGGAAAATCAAGATGCACCTCATCTAAGATATAAAGAGGAGCTGGTTTGAAGAGAAGCAATGCCAAGATTAAAGATAGTGCAAGAAGAGATCTTTGCCCTCCACTTAGTTCAGACAAAGACTGTTTCCAGACACTTCCAAAAGCAACACGGACCTCAAGACCATCAAGGAAACTACCGCCTTCTGGTGGTTCTAGTTTTGCCATGGAACCAGGTAGTAGAGTTGAAAAGATGGAACCGAAATCCCTGAAGATAAATATCAAAGTGTAAATATCATAACTTGACCTCGAAATGAAGTAAATCACATTGGTTAAACAAGACAGGAAATGAAAATAAGCGACTCACTGAGTAACTTTAACCCATGTAACTTTCAGCGTTTATTTTTTCTTCTCATCAAGCTCCTCGATCACTTTCTTGATTTTGAGTTTGTCAGTCTATGAAAAATGAAAAAAAAGCTGCAGTTTATAGATGCACGTAAAGCTGTTAAAATATGTCGCACAAACCCTTTAAAACTAACCTCGATTATGTTTTTCTTTGACATAAGAGCGTTGTACTCATCTTCTGCCTTCTCAAACATAGCCATGACTTTCTTGATTACTCTTTTCTCAAGACTTTACGAGAGAAATGAATAGCCAGGAAAAGAGAGAAACAGACATTTCTCACTTAGTTAAAGAGAAGAAACAAGAAAGAAAAAGAAAGCACATTGCATTGCATTGTATGTGAAGATTATAATCCTCAGAATCATACCTTGATTGATCTACCCAGAGCCTTTCAAGTTCTTCTCTTGCTTTATAAGGATCTCGGGATTCAAAATCATAGTCTGTCCCTCCTTTTCCAAAAATCTGCTTCTCGGTTGTTATCCATGTATGCTTCTCAACAAGTTTATCTACCTTCACAGAACACTCCTTCTGCTCCATCACCATCCTTGATACCTAATCAAAGTAAAATGTTCGTCCATGACATTGATAAGTGTGCATTCCTTAAGATGTAGATTTTTAATAAAATAAATACTTATAGAGTACATATTCAATTTCGATACCACAGTCGAATTACCGGGAAATCCTAATACTTATATATCCACTTCTATCCCAACATCAACATTAAGAAGTTAAAGCAATTAAGTAAACTCAAGACATCTGTCAATAAATAAGCAGACAGCCGCAAGAATAACGCATGCATATTCAGACAAAAAGATTGAAGAGAATACCTCATTTTCTAACTTCTTTCTTTCAAGCTTCAAGTCACTAATCTTCTGCAGACATTTTTCTTGGTCTGCAATAGAACCACTAATCTGTGTATCACATTCCTTCATCTTTGCATGTATCAACTTGAGCTCAGAGAGAGACTGATCATGATTCTTCTGTATGGCATCCACCTGCAGGGGGGAATCACATCCACTCGTTATTCATATATTATGTAAATTTAAAAATTAAAAGATACCAAGAGAAATGATTGATGTACCTTGGATCGTTGATTGCCCACATCTAAAGCCAGAGAGCTAATTTGCGTCCTCAATGAAGCTAGCTGGTTCTCTAAAGATGACAGTTCCTGCACCACTGCTTCTTGCTCCATCACAAGCCTCTCTCTTTCGTTTTCATGACCCTATGAGCAAGAAGAACCATAGAGCAAAATCTATAAAGCCAATTTAGAAATTTTAAAAGGCCAAAAGCTGGAGCATAAGGAAAGGGATTATAAAAGTTCACATTCACAGTCAAAAGTCTTTAACTGAAAGATCTGGAATACCTTTAGATCTTTTGAAGATGCCTGAATTTGAGCTTTGATAGTTTTAATATTCTTTTCCAAGTCCTTGAGTCTTCCCTCTCTGTTCTTGTCATGATCTTTAATGGAATTTCCAGCTTGGAGACAGTATCAGCACAATTTTTGTAGAGACATTCCTTCTCTTTGGTTTGGGATCTCACTTCTTCAACCTCTTCTTCAAGTTTCTTCCCCGCCTCACCAAGCTATATGTGAAATTAGTACAAGGGAGCGAGACTATATCAGCACCAAGAGAAGGCAAAAATTCGAATTGGGGAATTTAAGCCAGAAAATGATTGAAATAGAGATACTTTGACAATAAAGATGCAAAGATACAAAACCTTGTGGTGCTCGTTCTGTTCAGCCCTTTTTAAAAATAAATACAGGTCATACATTTTCAGCTCCAACTGTGCATTCATGTCTGTGAACTTCTTATGAAGAGGCTGAAGCTCCTTGATCTGTAGGTTTTAATACAACCATAAAACTTATTTTTTACCAAGGAAACCAAAGAGAGAGACAACAACAACATTCTTTGGGTGCCTTCACAACATATGTGAGGGACCATTAAATCCGAGAAAGACAAACATGAGATTTAAATATGCTGCAATGGCATTACCTAAACATTTGTATCATTTGAGCCGGAAACAACAAAACTGACTGAATATCTGAGATGACGAGCATCTAAATAAGGTTCGAAGTGTCAGTTTCAGCAGCTCAGATTATATTTTCTTTAGATCACCAATGAATAAACATGAGCCTCGAGTTCCCAATGTACTTCAAACAGTTCGTTAGAAATTCTATTATGCCTAACTAGCTGTCAAAACCCAAAGTTTCTATTTCTAAAAGGAAAGCAATAGGATATGAAAAATTCAAGGAATTTACCTTCGCTTCAATTTCAGACAACCTTTTCTGATGTACTTGAAATTTTGTTTCAGCCTCAGCCAGATCATGAAGTTGCCTTAGCAGATCACTTCCACCCCTACAACAGAGGAATACAAAATATACAATGTTTTTGGTCAGGTTATAGGCATTGCTGAGTCATAACTGTGTGAAATCAAGAAGATGAACGCCACAAAAGATCTAGAGGTTTCATAGAAAGAACGACATACTTCCAACTTCCACCCGTAAGAAAACCACTTGGCTGAAAGACGTCACCTTCAAGTGTAACACTTGGAGTCCGAATTTCGCTATTAAAAGCAACCTGCCAAACAAGCATTTAAGGGACAAATCAAAGAACGAAATATCGAAAGAAAACAGAACAGTCGTGCAATTAAAATATCAGTATCTAAGAGTAGAGAAGATAGAGTACTGCATTATAAATTATGGAACTCAGATAAATGCATTTATAACCCAGTAAAGCAAACAAGTTTTGAGAAGAAAAAAAATCATCTGAGAATGGTAAACAATATATGACAACTCTCCCTCTGCTAGAGACTACAGCCAGAGGCTAAACTGTTAAATATTATTGATAGAAAGTAAATTCTTCTACGGTCATATTCCATTAATATAAAGAGGAAACCATTATCTAAATTTTTAACATGTGTTGCATTTTTCACTTAAATAATCAGAAACAAGGAACAAAAAAAGAAAGAATCAGAGACAAGGTGAGTTTAGAGGCTTTATAGAGGTGCAGTTGAAAATGTATGTCAAAAAAGGTTGTTATACAAATAGCTTAGGAAATCAAAATAAATTTCTACAACACTTCCTTCACGAATACACATAAACTAATGTCTGGGAAATACTTACTTTCTTTGCTGCATCAGTAGTTTTGCAAACAAAAGTGGAACCAAAAACATATTCCATTGCATTCTGCAAAATAAACAGAGAATGTCAAACAATAATATATTTTCATGGACTCATGGTATCAGTTTGTACATAACTAAATTTTCTAAAACATAAAATCAGCATTTACACAGATCATGAATGTGATAAAAGTATTTATAACGTTATCAGATATTTGATAAACTAACAGACAATGCAAATATATCAGATTCTTGGTGCTTTGCAGGCAACTAACCCACCTTTAATTCTTCGCTATAACCAACTAAAGAAAGTGCCAATTCCGCATTACCCTTTCCAACCTGAAAAAGTAGTAGAAAACAGCACAGAACAAAGAAAAGGGAGTTGAATTTAACAGTGGAATATAATAGATGTACATACCAATCTAAGTAGTGGCTTGCTGCACTCTAGGTGGAACTAGGTAAGATTGAATTTTGTTTAGAGGAATAATAGTAACTCTTCTCCGAAGATCACCCTTATGAAGGAGCTGTTTTCCAGTATCTTCTGTATCTACAACAACATTAAATAACTTCCCACTAGCAGTAACCTGAAAAAAACTCACCTTAGAAAACTGAAGTGATCAGACAATGTGTAATGATAAGTTGAAACCCTGCTTACTTCCAAAGCTGTCATTGAATACCTATCATTTACTCTTATCAGTTTTGCGACCACACCTTTCACCTTTAACCTATCAAAGTTGTTCACAGGATCACGGTATGTAAACTGAACATTTGCTAATTGAGCTGAAAGATTACGCACTTTGTCTTTCAGCCTTTGCCAACTTCAAGTTCTAATCCTCGATCCTAGAAGAAAATTTCAGTCACATATGTATTCTTAATGTAGCAGAAAAATGGTAAACAATAATAGAAAAAGCCTGCTACCTTCTCCAATGCTTCCATCTGTCCCTCTTTATATGTAAGAGAATCAAGTACCGTTTTTACACTTTCAACATCATGTTTTCTAGCACTGAGTTCATTTTCCACTGCAACAGCTTCTTCACGTTTTGACATTAACTGGGACTTTTTCTCTTCAGCTCCTTTTCACAGTGATCAATTTTGGTATTCAGCTGCTTGAACTCCGTTTCAGCTGTTCCAACAGCAATCTTTGCATCTCAGAGTTGATCTTCGAGGCACTTCTCTTCATCTCCACTACTCTTACCAGCTAGTACACCCTAATTATCAAGGGACCTAAATCCAATTAACTTACAAGATAGATAAAGATAATCTGGCAGTAAATAAAGATTTACTTTTTAGTGGTACTACCTGATGTTCTCTTTCACACTCTTCCAATGTGGTGGAAAGTTCCTGAAATTTTCTTTTAAGATCTGCTGCTCCTTCGTCGGACTTCTTCAGAGCAGAAGCTCTCTCTTCTACATATTTCTTCATATCTTCTATATTCTGAACAAGCTGGCAACACCAAAAGTTGTCAGAAATAGCTGAGAATCTATAACAATTTCAACCCAAGGTAACAACTTCCAGATAACCTTTTCAGCATTCTTTTCTTCGCCCTGAAGAGTGTCCCCCATATTATTAAGCTTGGATAGTTCACGCGTCACTTCATTAGACAGTGAATCCACTTTATCAGATAAAGCTCTTACTTCTCCCCCCATGCTGGCTTCCTTTGCTTGAGTCAAAGCTTTTACTTGTTTCTCCAGTATCAATACTTCCCCCTGTGTCTTTTCTGTCTCTTCGTCAATACTTGTCATTTTCGTCTTCATTTGTTCAACCATATGGCCAGAATTTTCTCTAATTTTCGCTGCTTGAACATACTCAAAAGCCACACAAAACCTCTTGAGTCGATCCAATTCCGCGTTACCATTAGCCCACTGCATATACTGTGACTTTTCTTTTCTAAGCTTCTCCAAAGCTGGCAACATATCTTGCTCAAGAAGCTTATTAATCTCATCAACCTTGGTTTGCTTCTTCTCTAGCGTCTTTAATGCAGCCTCTTTTTTGTTTTCATACATCCTTGTACCACCAGCTTCTTCAAGCATTGATAAAATCTCAGGAGGTTTCATGTTTAAAACTTTAGTAATACGCCCTTGCATAATGAAAAAATGAGAATTATTGATATTTAGTTGCACTGAGTGGAAAAGATTCTGAACTCGATTTGGTTGTGCAAGCTTCCCATTAATCAAATACTTGTTCCTTCCGCCAACTACAATCTACAAAATTCCCACAAACAAGAATGGTCACTCTAAGCAAAAGTTAAAAAGAAAGAAAAACGAAACCTTTCACTAAACCTTAAGAGAAGTAAGACTTACTTGTCTCGTCACTGTTATCTCTGAAAGATCTTCATAGCCTAAAGGACTTCGATTTCTGTCGGAGTTGTCAAATGTAATAGACATAGTGGCTTTAGTAATCCCAGCTTGTCCTTGCTAGTAAACAAGCTCTTGTAGATTAGCAGCTCGAACATGTTGAAGATTAGTGATACCAAGAACGAAGCATATGGAATCGAGGATGTTTGATTTCCCGGATCCGTTTAGACCCGTTATCGCGTTGAATAGCGGGTCAAAACCCGGAACTACAGTCCTCGTCGCGTATGATTTAAACCCCTCCAAGCATATCTCTTTTATGTGCATCTTCTTTCTTCCTCGTCTTCTTCTTCCCCAAAGTTACCCCAATTGAGAAACTAAACCCATAAACCCTAGAAATGGAGTTCGATTCATAACCCAGACGAAGTATCTTAATAAGCTTAGTTCTGAAATTGAAATCGCAGGTATAAAATCTAACCGTTGTAGGAGAAAGCAGAGACGAATCTTCAAATAGAAATTTTGTTGAGAGGATTATTACGAGCGAATTTGGAAAAAAAATTCGTTTCAATTTACCATAACAAATAAAAAAGAAAGTAAAAAGTGGATTATTTTTTCAAATTGGGAATTTCCGATTAGGTAGCAAAAGAGCGGGAACCTAAATTTCTAATTCATCTAGAAGGTTCCTCTCTCAAATTTTATTATTAATAAGATTTACCGATTTAATAATTTATTATTTACAAAATTAAATTAAAAATAATATTTTCAGTTTTTTATAGGGGCAATTTTTTTATTGGTTTTAACTATCTCGATTTAATTTTACAATTCGTTTTTCCGGTAAATTTATTTTTATCATTTTATATCATCAAGAATGAAAAATTCGTTTAAATGTATATTTTGTCAAACATATCTTTAAATCCATACATGTTCCAGATTCCCAGTCTCACAATTGTTTTATTTTCAAAACTTGAAAAGAAAATATTGAAAATGATTTAAAAAGTATCTCAAAATTTTCAAGTTTCGACTAATATGAAATAATTAATTACTTTTTTATAAAAATATAAGTTTTACAAAGAAAACAAATCAATTATCAAAAAAACAAAACCGAAATTTCTTCATTTGAATATATAAGACTAGAAATAATAATGGTTAAATAATATGTTTTGGTAAATATTAAAATTTTCAACAATTTTGAGATAATTTTTGTTAGTATTTCAGAATGGACAGGCTTCTAAAAAATTATTTTCCTTAGTGGATAAACCGCTGAACCACCTAGAGTCTCTCAGATCTCTCCCATTGGGTTCTATCTTCTTAACAGCCTAATTAGCTGGTGGGAAAAATCTCAATTCTCAACCATGGCGCTACGAACACTCTCAACGTTTCCTTCTCTACCTCGTCGACACACGAGACGCGAACCCAACCTCACCGCGATTCACCGAAAGCCAGTGAAGTTAATCCTCTGTAAATCCACCGCTAGTTCAGAATCGCCGGTTTCACTCTCAGAACGAGATGGATTTGCGGCGGCTGCTCCGACTCCAGGAGAGAGGTTCCTAGAGAACCAACGAGCTCATGAAGCTAATAAAGTGGTGAAGAGAGAGATCAAAAAAGAGAAGAAGAAAAAAAAGGAAGAGACTGTAAAGAAAGTTGTTGACACCTCCGTCTCTTGTTGCTACGGCTGCGGAGCTCCGTTACAAACTTCCGACATCGATTCTCCAGGATTCGTCGATCTTACTACTTACGAATTGGTATTAATTTTCAATTTCGATTTGCTGAGTCTCAATTTAGTTAGCTGATTGATGAATTGGTCATTTTTTCTCATTTGAGATGGTGAATCGAATATGAGTGTTTGTTATTGTAGAAGAAGAAGCATCATCAGTTAAGAACTATAATCTGTGGAAGATGTCAGCTATTATCTCATGGACATATGATTACAGCAGTGGGTGGTAATGGAGGATATCCTGGTGGGAAACAATTTGTATCAGCTGATGAACTCCGTGAGAAACTTTCTCATTTGCGCCATGAAAAAGCTTTGATTGTTAAATTGGTGAGTAGAATGAAGCTATCTCATAAGTTATCAACAATGTTGTATGGTTTAATGTTATTTTTGTTAACTGCTGGATTGTCTCTCAGGTTGATATAGTGGATTTTAATGGTAGCTTTTTAGCTCGTGTTCGTGACTTAGTTGGAGCTAATCCGATTATACTAGTTATAACTAAGGTGAGGTTTTACAAACCTGGCTACTTCGTCAATCGTTTTCAACTTTTCTTTGGTGAATAACTGTGCTTTGTTTTGTTAGATTGATCTTCTTCCAAAAGGAACAGATATGAACTGTATTGGGGATTGGGTTGTAGAAGTAACCACGAAGAAAAAGCTTAAGTAGGTACCAAGTATTCATTTACTAGGTTTGTTACTAGAAAGTGACTTAATGTTTTTGGAGCTAGTGTCTGAGTTGGATTAATATTACTCTACAGTGTCTTGAGTGTACATCTCACGAGTTCAAAGTCTCTGGTTGGAGTTAGTGGAGTTGCATCAGAAATCCAGAAGGAGAAAAAGGTACCGTATATCCTAATTATACTATGCACGTTAAAGCTGTCTTGACACTAGTGCTCAAAGATCACTCTTAAGAAATGTAAATGCCTTGAATTGTCGTACATCTTGTTGACTTTATGGCTCAATATTGGATAATACGACCTTCTATTCATTTATCTTCTGCCACCTAACCTCTTTATCCCTGTTTTTCTTTCAGGGACGAGATGTCTACATTCTGGTATGTGCATTCGCAACTTTATCACCAACCAGAAAATATTGTAGTTAGTAAACCTATTAGTTGATTGATGCAAGTTCTTGTTTTTACTTAATAGCTTAATATATATCTTAAATGAGAGGGGCGGTGCTCATTGAAAATCAACTTTGTCCAGCTAGATTTTCTCTTATGACCATTGGAACAACAAATTCTATACTACACTGTTCTATATGGTCCACTAATTCATAAATTTTTTTACTGGAGATAGAGGCTGTGCATTTATTCTTTGACGGTCAGGCAAATATTCATTTATCATTTCTTCATACTTTCATAGGGTGCAGCAAACGTAGGGAAGTCAGCTTTCATCAATGCTTTGCTGAGTAAGTTATATGTTCTCCATTGTGTGTGTGTTACTTGTCATTATGTATCTGCTCGAATATGGTCTGGTTGCTGCTTTAACCTGATTTAAGTTGCATCTTCAAAGAGAATTTGAGTATTATGGTCTGGTTGCTGCTTTAACCTTTATATGTATTTCATTATACAGAAACAATGGCCGAAAGGGACCCTGTTGCAGCAGCGGCACAAAAGTACAAACCAATTCAATCTGCTGTCCCTGGAACCACCTTGGGTCCAATTCAGATCAACGCCTTCCTCGGAGGAGAGGTATAAACTTAAACCACCATCAGATTCTAGAATTTTCAAACATTTACCGCAGTAGACATTTTGCTAAAAGAATACCTTATTACCACAGAAGTTATATGATACACCGGGTGTGCATCTACACCACAGGCAAGCAGCTGTTGTTCATTCAGATGATTTACCCGCCCTTGCTCCTCAAAATCGGCTCAGAGGCCAGTCTTTCGATGTAAGTCTACCATTTCTTACACCTTCTGAAAGTCTATATAACCGTAGGATCAGTAGATGATTCTATAGTGCGTTTTTCCTTACAGATTTCAACTTTGCCAATTCAATCATCAAGCAGTCCCAAGGGTGAGAGCTTAAACGGTTATACATTTTTTTGGGGAGGTCTTGTCAGGATTGACATCTTGAAGGTACTGTTTTAACCGGAATGAATACTGAGTTATGTTTCACAGTGGGTATCAGATGTTTGAAACCATTACATACTTGACATATTCCAGGCTCTACCAGAAACATGTTTCACATTCTATGGACCAAAGGCTCTTGAGATTCATGTAGTACCAACCAAAACAGCTACTGACTTTTACCAGGCAAGTTCCTTTCACCATCAGTACTAATTCAAGGGCAAGTTCTAATCTTCTTTTTACCATTTACTTGATACTCATTTGTTCTGTAGAAAGAACTAGGTGTGCTTCTGACACCTCCATCAGGGAAAGATCAGATGCAAGAGTGGAAAGGATTACAATCTCACCGTTTGCTCCAAATCGAATTTAACGATTCAAAAAGGTAATATATTTATCTTCTATTCCTATCTATCTTTGGTAAAACGAATGCTCTTCACCTAACATAGACACATGTCTTTCTCAGACCGGCTAGTGATGTTGCGATTTCTGGGTTAGGATGGATTTCAATTGAACCTATCTGCAGAACACGA
Organism: Cardamine occulta; assembly: GCA_028015245.1. NCBI lineage: Eukaryota > Viridiplantae > Streptophyta > Magnoliopsida > Brassicales > Brassicaceae > Cardamine > Cardamine occulta. The sequence continues at coordinate 11,864,699 of CM051379.1, read as the reverse complement.
GGAACTGAACCGAGAGATCTTGATGATACAGAGAATGAGATACGTCTTTGTGTGAGTGTGCCAAAACCAGTTGAAGTGTTTCTTCGACCAACATTACCAATTGGTGCTTCTGGTGCTGAATGGTATCAGTATCGTGACTTAACCGACAAGGAAGAAGAAGACAGACCCAAATGGTACTTCTGATACTACTTAAACCGAAACACTCAATATCAATTTTGCTTTAAACCTTCTCCGGTACTGTAAAATAGTAGATTGTTTGTAATGAAATTGAGTATTCAATAAATTAAACATCATCAAAGTCAACAAACATTTTCTGAAACTAAAAAAAAAAAACATAAATAAAGCTCTACATCAACATTTCAACAATCAAACATATAAAACTACTAGAGAGATAAGTCACTACACTACACTCCAATGGCATCTCCAGTAGATGAACCATGGTCATCGTCCGCCAGAACCACAACATTGTCATACACTAACGCAGCAGTGGCTCCTCCAAGCAAAGGACCAACCCAATACACAGCTTGGTTCTTGAAACTTCCATACACCATAGCCGATCCAAAGGCACACGCCGGATTCATAGAACCTCCAGAGAACGGACCAGCGGCTAAAACATTCGCACCGGCAACAAACCCAATAAATATCGGCCCAACGGCTAAAGGTAAACCCCGTCTCGGATCATTAGCCGTGAGCACAGTATAAACAAGGACAAAAGCTAAAACACCTTCAAGAACCGATGCTCCAAATCCAGTCATTTCTCCAGCAATCTTATAGATCGGTATATGCTGAAAAAACAGAAACACAAACTTAGACAAAAAGTTATTAAATATGTAACACAAATTCTTTAATTACCTGTTCAACGACGGTGACTTTAAGAACAAGACATGCCATAACAGAAGCAATCATCTGAGAAGTCCAATAAAACATAGCGGTTGGAACGCTAATCCTGCCAGCAACCGCCATCGCAAACGTGACCGCTGGATTCACATGACCACCAGAGACATTCCAAGATATGTAAACCGACGAAGATAACGCAAACGCATTCGCAATCGCTGGTATTAATACACCAAACGGACCCGACACATCTCCCGCCATCATTTTCCCTGATAAAAACACGATTGAGGTTAATAAAACAAGCCAAAAAAAAAAGATCAAAACTTTCAGAGATTTCAGAAAACAGATTAAAATTTACTTGAAGCCATGACGGATCCAACGGCAGCGAGGACGAAGAAGAAGGTAGAGATAAACTCCGACACATAACATCTTAACGCATTCATACTTATTACTCCTTGAAACTTACTTGAAAAAGACGTCGGAATCATTCTTCTCATCAGTTATTTTTCTCTGTGTTTCTCTTTGTTAAAGTGAATATTGTTACGTTGATAAATCTTTAAATATTAAGAGAAGGTAACGACTTTTTGATGAAAAATGAATTTCAAAAAAAAATATTAACCCTTTCAATGAGAGTGAAAGAGTGGGAAGTTATTACAAAATTACAGTTATCAAGTTTTATGAATTTCAGAAATGCTCCCACGTACAAAATTTATACTTTTTATACCCTTAGTTTTGTTTGATCTTGATTTGACCTCGAAACAAATTCGAATAGAAATGTTCATATATTATTATTACACGTTTGCTATGTTCATTCAAAACATATATAAAAACTAGACTTTTATTACATCTCACGATGGCCAATTCCTATACCAACCTGCCCAAGCCGATACTAAACCACTTATACCGAGTGTAATCGTGTGGTTACAAAACGGGTTCGGTTCGATTTCCGCCAGTGCGATAAGCAAATCCGCAATGTTAGCAGAAATTCCCATTAACCTCATAACTATATCTTCCCGAATCTCTCTAATTTTTGCACCGGTTTCTTCTTCCGGTTTATCGGAAGAATACCGGATTTGCTTCAAGGATTTGACTCTCTGCCTTATGAAGATGCAATCAATGACGATGAAGAAAACATAACCGAAAGATTCGCCAAAAGCTGAGATGAAACTCATTCTCTTGGCTAGCTTGGGGTCTAATGTACCAATTCTTGATAACCAAAGAAAGTGGTCAAAGAAGAAGTAAACCATCTCTCCTGAATTGGCTAGGATCGCCAAGAAACGTATGACTGGGGTTGCGCCGGGGTTTCGTCTCATCGCATTGAACCCTGTGAGAGATCTCCCGGTCCTGTTTTGCATAATTCGACCATTTAATCAACAAAAACAAATTATTGTTGAATATATCTATTCAATTGTATTTTTCATGTAAGAGTGTATTAGTACTAGTAACTATTCAAATTTGTTAGAGAAACGACTTTAACTAAGAAATGAACCATAATAAACATATCATTTCATTTATTAGACTATAGCAAACATATAATTTCACTAATTAATTAGACAATATTTACGATTATGCCATCTGTGTAGATAAAGTGATGGATAATACTATTAGAAAGGTGTAGGACCTGAAGGCTTTGCGGCTGAGACCGGACGCGACCTCCCACTTCTTGAACCTCTCGGCAGCTTCGGGTCGTGTGGCTTCAACGCGCCAGCACGCGAGCTTGGAAACATATTGGAATGTCTTCACTAGCTTATCTATTCCATCTCTCTTGGCCAAGAACACCACCAGCTTGTCCATCGTGTCTGAAGACATTGCTAACGGTGGCGGAAGGAATGAGAGGAGGAGGAGGATAGAGAGAAAAATATGAAGTTATGGAGATGATGAAGAAGATGTAAGCCACAAGTGACGTTTGTGTAGCTCGAGTTAATCGTTTTTTTGTCTTTTGTTTGGTTTTGAGGTTTGAGTTTAAGATGATTGCTTTGTGGTGGCTACTACTTGCTCTTGGTGTCTCCTGTTTGATATTAAAGATTGGGATAAAAAAATTTTATTTCTCTTTAATTTTGTGTGGAAGGAACTTTCACAAATATATTCTCTAGTTTCTTTGTTTTTAACAACAATCACTTTCTTTCAATTATTTTTATTGTTTCGTGTAATGAAATTGAAGATAAGTCACTCTTTTACAATTTCATTGAGCGTTGGAGAATGTGAGCACACTGCACAACATGATAAGTGGGATTGTTTGTACAAATGGGCTTGATTTTGGGCTGGAGCTTGGACTTCGAAAAGTTCTTTAAATGTGTGAATAAGAATTTCATGCATAAGAACAGAAATATCATGTTACCAAATAAGATTTGCTTAACGTTTTATATTTGCTTAACGTTCTACTGCGTAAATTATTACTATCTTAAACACTTAACAGTTTACACTTCACACAAACCACTTACTTTTGAATTGTCCATTTGCACATACAATTTGTGAAAACCAACGTAAGATAAATATATGCATTTTGAACTTTCAAAGTTTTTAAATCTTTTTAACCGGACTAACATCCAATTCTTCACGGCGGTGAAAGGCATCACGTCATACGTGTCCAGCGTTCGAACTTCCTGGATGCTAAGACTTTGGCATTTTAAAACAGACAAAAAACAATTGATAACGAAGAAACTAAAAACCAATCAGTTTTCACAAAACAACAAGAGGCTTTGTGTATCGTGTTCATCGATGTGTCACTTAAAAGGACACATCTCGTGTTTTTTTTAGGCCTAAGGACACATCAAGTTAGGCAAATAATTGAAGATGGATAAAATAAATATTTCTAATGGTTGTTTCGTTTTCTCAATAATCAATTTTTCTTCACATGAAACCAACAAAAACTATTCAGAGAAAAGTAAATTCTCCTTATCCTTCAATCTTTGGTTGTGTCTGCATTTGGAAATGGAGAGACTCTTCCAACATTTAGCATGTTCACATCTTGGCCCATGTAATAATTAAAAAAAACATATACTTTATAATTTTCTTACAAAAAAATATATATATATATATATATATATTCTTTTTGTTTGTTCTATATCCTACTATGGCCAAACATATTTATCCATAAAGTTTTTGAAATAATAATAATAAAATAACATTTTTATTTTTATTACCATTATCAAGAAATAATTTATTACCACTAGAATTTATTTCCATATTTTTTTATTATTGATTTTAATTAAATTCTAAAGCTATAAGTATATTTTGATAAATATAATTAAATAAATTACCGTATTAAATTTGATCATTTATTTTTCATAATACTAGTGATGGTACTATAAAAATAACATAATGATAAAATAAGCTAACATATATTCACTTTTCATACAGATTAAGAAATTAATTAATGCCTGTGTATACATTTTCCCCCACAATCAACAATTTTCACAACGATAAACCAATAGCAATTCCATAATTAAAATAGATTTAGTTAATATTTCTTGAAATATGGAATTTCTTAATATTAATTAACTGAAAAAATGCATTTATAAAGAAACAAATCTTAAAGCATCCCATCTATAAAGAACGGAGGGAGTATTTAGTATTTATTTTTGTTACTGATTTCCAATCATGCTATTATTTATTTTGATCCTATATATATTAGATTTCAAAAATATTGGTTTTTAATATAATATTGTCAAGAATCTCACAGAAAACGTGATGAGACAAAAAAAAAATAATAATACAGTATATAATTAATATGAGTTACTGTACTCATATCCAATTAATTTAAAGTCCATAAACTCAACATAATATCAAAATTCGATTATTTATTAAGTCACTAAAATTAGTTTGGAATATTTTCATAGGGTTTTTGTGGCTAACAAGTATTCTATATTTCTATTCATCGGTTAGAAGAAATGTTAACGTTTTGTCATGTTAAATAACAGCCGTATAAATATAAAATTTGCATTCCTTACGAACTGGACTTCTTTATACAGTCATTTGTCTTGGTCACAATCCACGTAGAAGTTAGTGATGTACATCGTTTATTCTATTTTGTTTCTTATGAATATCTTTGGAATGTGGTCATGAAATTTTTAGTCGACTAACGAATGAAGTCACAGCCATATTTGTAGATAACTAAACCTGTTATTATTTGTCAACATTCTAAAAAAAACAAAGAATGAAACCCAAATTAAATAGATATTAGTTTGTCTTTTCCTACAGAAAGAAAATTACTCTATGTTTTCTTTTTCTAAATCAGCTTCTTAACTATGACTAATTTTTAACACTATGAAACTTCAGTTCTTCAAATCTGATCAAATATGATATATTCTGAAAGCTTAGTAATTTAAAGTTCAGTTCTTCATAATGTTTATAATTAGCTGGTAATCGAGATGATTTTGCTAAAGGTCAAATTTCTTAGCATATATATATATATATAAACTTTTCACACTACAAAAAAATGTCCATTTCCGACTATCATTTCTGACTAATAATATTTGTCAGAAATTTTAGACTAATTTCTGACTATTTTCCGATAAATTTGAGCGTTGTCAAAAAATAGTCAGTAAAAAAAATTTAGTAGAAAATTTGTCAAAAATTTTCCGACCAAATTCTGACTAATTCTATTATTAGTCGGAAATTAGTGACAAATTAAATTAAATTTAGCCAGATTTTTTTAGAAAATTTCTGTCTAATGGACACTTGCTATTAATATTCAATTGTTTCATTTATAAATGTTCGTATTCGTTTTCCAGTTTAGAAAATTTGGTGAATTAGTTATTCGCGAGCAACTCTTATTCTACGAAGATTTAGTAACAGATCTGTATCACATTTGTTAGTATGATAAAATTGTAATAAATATATATAATTATGATAAAAAAAATTACAGAATTTCTCATATATATTCTAATTATTATTATTTTCCGCGACTTAATTCTCCTAACATTAGTCAAATGACCTAACTAATATTTGTAATTAATTTATGTGGAAGCTCGTGTCCAGTGTGTATGACAATTGACACTAAACAAAATTTAATAATCGAATAAACACCACGTCGGTTCGAACCCAAGGCTAGAATTGATTTTAAGACCGGGTCATCAAGGATCCTGTGAAACAACATCCACAACTATTGCCACGTCACTATATTCCGTACGACCAACGTGGCATCTATGTGGGCCCCGAAAAGTTGAGAAGATATCCACTGCACGTAAAAGCATAATTCCTTGGGTATATGCGAATATGCCACTCGTTCCATGACGCGGGCTTTCTTGACCTCTTCAATTACGCATATACCCTTCCTTTGTTTTCAAATCTTAACTGGGCCCCGCTGAAATTATGTTGCAGTTTTACGGAAATACCCTCTGTGTCAATTTGTGTGAGTTCATAAGTGGTCAGAGTCGTCAGAGATCAAGAAACGGCGTTCCCACGTGGGCTGCCATGCCCAGTTTGATATCATCTATTATCGCACCACTATCCCATTTTCTAAAATATTTAACAAATTTATAAGATGTAATTAATTCTTTTCTAACTAATTGATCTTAAATTAACGTTCAAAAAAATATTCTAAATTTTCGGAAAAAGAATCATATAATTATAGTATCATTCATGTTGGACAACTATAATTTAGATTGTAGGAAAATTCAAATCCTACTTTTTTCATATATTACGATGAATCTTTAAGCATTGAACTATATATGAGTTACTTTTATTGTATCCTAAAAATTTACAAAATTATATAATCGTGTTAATTTTTTTTTTTTGGCAAGACTTGTGTGTTTATACTTGTTGTATGGCTCCTTATTTTAATGATTGTTTAGATAGACTTAATTCAACAATTTTTAACTTTATATTTATATTTTGTAGCTATTAATCATTGTGGCAATTCATCACATCAAAAGTGTCATTGTAGCAATTCATTACATCATAAAGTTAAAAATTGTTGAATTAAGTCGATCCAAATAATCATTCAAATCAGGAAGCATACAACAAATCTAAAACAGTCTTACCTAAAAAACATGATTTTATAATTTGTTGCAATTATGGTGTTCAAAAAAAAAAATTGATGCAATTCCAATGTTATTGTAGCAATAAATCATCGAAGCAATTTTAAGTTTATGACATCTACAATAACATGAATTGCTACAAATTTGAACAATAACATTGAAAATTGGCATTGTAGCAATTCATCACATCTTAACATTAAAATATCAATTAATCGTCAATGTTATGAATTGCTACAATGCCACTATTGATCTCGGAGAAAACTTTGTAAGTTATAATAAATAAATTTGAATTTGCAAAACGATTGAAAAGCGAATAAATCGTTATTCAGCATTTATCATCAATAAGTCATACTATTAACGATTAACTAGTTAGTTGAGGTAGATAAAATATATGTCAATGTAGATACTAGATAGTACATAATTACCTCTAAAGTCAACGTAGATATATAGTTTTAGAAAAATAATAGTACATTTTAGTATGATTATATGTCAATGTTTATGTCATTATTACCGATAATTAATACATTAGGAAAGGGATGCGTATAAATCTTTTCCACTATCTATTTGGTCGGCCTTTGAATTCTTTGTTTTCGAGAAAAATACTACCATCATTAAAATTGGCGTCTGTCTTTTTTGTTTCTTTAGGAAAAAATAAATGCATTACTTACGACGGAATTATGAAAGTCTCAAACTAGCTATGCCTAATTGGTCAGGCCAAAAAAAAAAAAAAAGCTAAGATAAAATTGAGTAAGTGTTGTCTTTGTTTTTTAGTGGGTCTTCTCTCTTCTTTGTAATAAGCGAAAGCCAAACTAATTTACCTTTTAACATGTAAAAATCAAAATGTGCATCTTAAAAATAAAAATAAAAGAGCAGACTCTAGAGACTTATACATCGCCTAATTAAGATATAATGTATATTTGTAAATCAGGAAATCTATTATAAACTGAAATTTTCAAACATTTTCATTTCAAGTTTTGTTTCTTTTTTAAAAGTCGATTATTCTACCAAAATTCAAGTATGTCACAGGTGATTTATTAACCTACCATCTAGGGTTATAAGTATGTTGGATCTAGTTTGTTTCGGTTTGTGTAATCTGATTCTAATTTTGTAAACCGTACTATACCCGGTTTAGGTTGATTTATATAGTACTTTATATAAAAAGGTTATTTGCAAAGGAATTTTGGAGGATATGCAATCTTAAAAACTCTAAGCCCTTTATTGTCGTCGGAATGCCAATTTTTTTTTTTTTTTTTTTGTCTAAATCTTATACGTGTCCATAAACAACATTTCGTACTATATACATTTGTGTGCATTGTTGGTTTTCCGTAAATGAAGCATAGTTGGTTTATATCTTAATTTTATGGTCATAATAATTTTGAATATAGTAGTAGTATAACTTGTGTGTTCGCTTGGCAAAAACCGAGGAAAACGCGGCCGTGTTCTGTGACGGACCATAGTTTCGTCATACTGCTCTAGACTCTGCTTTTACATTTATTAATTATTTTATACACAATAGATAAGATCATTGTTTTTTCTCTAGTTCTCATTCTTTTTTTGTTGTCATCTGTTATATCATATATCAAATATGTATATTTCAATTTAATTCTATTATGACGATGTTCTCATCAACTGTTTGCATTACATTATATTTGATTATGATAACAATTTTCACAAACAACGAATTTATGATGCATATTTTTTCTTACAAACGATTTTGTATATATACAACACTTAAAAATCTATTTCAATTTCTTGTCATAGATGTGTTTTCTCGCCATTCACAAGACCACGGCAAATAACTCTATTTACAACACTTAAAAATCTTTTAATAAATTTTGCATTCATTACTTGAAAAAAAAATTAATTTCTTGGAACATCAAGTCTACAGCATATAAAATTTTAATCATTTTTAAAAAAATCATTTTGAGGAACACGAAATTTATAGTATATAAATTTTTAATCATTTGACCAGGTTTCTATCATATTTCACCGTCAACAATATCATTTACTACATGTACACAAGAAATATATATATATATATATATAGTTAATCTGAGAATACAAATTTATAAACCTGCTAAAACTGATCCATCTAACTAGTGAACCTGTTAAACTTGATCCTCTAAAGTATAAACATGTTTAATAAATAGTATGGGTTGAACTAAATATTACTCCGTACATATATCTTGGGTTAATCAATAAAATTCAACTCAGATTCACAGCTGGCCTATACGATTGACTTTACTAAAAAAACTTTCCAAATCACTTGTATTAAGTGATTTGGCTTCTTAAAGTTTCCAATCCCTAGCAAAAGTTTAATCTACTACAAAAACAATGAATAGAGTTTTTATCCAAAAAAAAAAAAAAAAAAAAAAACAATGAATAGAGAACAATAGTAGATGTCGCAGAGGTACCGTAGAGGTGAGGACCACGCATCGTCACTGTAGACAATTTTAAAATCTAAATAAAATCAAACATAATATAATAATTTCCATTGAAGGGCCCCAAGCCCAATAATGTGTTTTACCGTATATAAAAATCTGCTGACGTAATGATAAAACTAGCAAAACTGTTACCTCAATCGTTTGGTGACGTAGACCATATATTTATATCCTCGAATCTTCTTTACCTAAAATAATAGTACACCAATCAAATTTTCTGATCACTGAACCAAAAATTCTCAACAACATTCATTCTTTTAAAACTACAGTTCTAACTTCTTAACTAAAGTAAGATGACGATTGACGGAAAAAAAAAAGTAAGCTAAAATTTTGGTGAAAAATAGTCCTAGTATTTACAGATTATTATAAAATTTGTAATAACATAGAATAATTAAAGATCGACAAATAATGTCCAATGTAACATTTACTTAACTTCAAAATTTATAAATTATAAAAGAAAAATATATTTTACGGTTTAGTTTTGTTATATTCTTAAATATATAAAGATATAATAATTTAAAGAGCGTAAGAAAGATTTTAGTATGTATACTGCTAAAGTTATCATCATATATTATACATATATCTAAAAATAAATGTACACATATTTATCAAGTGTCTAGCAAATTCCAAATTCTATAAATAAATAAAAAATATCTAACAATTTACTTGATATATATAAAAAAAGCATATAATAATTACGTAAGGAGGTTTTAGGTAAACAGTATTACGTAGGAAATAAACCTTCGTTCATTGGCGTGGTATGGCAACTAGAAATGCAACTAGTAAGGGTAAATTCGTAAATCCCAAATTGAGTAATATGACCTGTACTGAGAAGGGTGTGATCGTAATTTAATGAATCTTCAAGAATAAAAAACAATTGTTTAATTCAATCTACTATTGGAGCTTCGAATGCTATAAACTCGTCGACGTTGCTTCAAGCTCCGAAACGTATCAAACTCTCTCTTTGCAACTTCAAAGCAAGCATCATTAAATTCTAAATTTTATAATATTTTCTCAGCGTCTTGAGAGTAAAAGCTCGGTGAAGTCTTAAACTTGTCGGAGACAATTTTTGGAGGAAACGTTCTTGATTTTGAGCTTGACCAACGTTATTAAGGTAATTCAGATTACTTAACTGTTTTTTATTTTATTTTTAATTTTGGATTTTGAAGTTAAGTTTCAATGCTTATGGAATTGAGTCAAATCTTGTTTTGAAGTTTTCTTCTATTTTCTCGGGGATTTTGTTTTCTGTCCGATGTAATATTCTACGGATTGTTACAGATTAGTAAGGAAATCTCCAAATTATCTTTATCAAAAAAAAAAAAAAAAACTCTTCAAATCATGATAGGTCTTCGTCGTTAGATCTCTTTATTCTTTATTTTTAGAATTATCTAGATTCGAATCTCATATTTATTATGTTCTGTTTAATTATACTCTCTATTAAAATTTTTAATTTGAATAATTCCAGGATGGTTTTTTTTTTTCCATTATTAAAAGAAATTAATTATCACGAGATTTTTATTGAATTTAGATTAGTTTTGAAGCTTCGATGAATTTTCAAGCTCTGCAGTTTTGCTTTCTCTTTTTGTCTAAAGAATATTCTCTAGATATACCAATTTAGAGGTAAATAACCCATATAAGGTTAAAAGTCTATAAAATTAGAGCATACGAAAATAAAGTAATCAACACAAGATAAATGTAACTTAAAAATAGTCTTCTGAGAATTTATTGAGACACAATTAAAAAAAAACATTATCTGTCACTAAGCTCCGACACGTTTCAGAGATTCCTCATAACTCTTGTACAAAGCCAAGAGTTTTAAAAGCATAATTCTTGATGAGAAAATGGAATATACTCTTTTGAGAATTTTCATCTAAATATTAATTTCTCCATCTTCAGGTAAAACAGAGAAAACAAAAAAACATGGGTTCTTTAATGCAATCAGAGCCAGAGATAGAGAAAAAACCAGTAGGGATTCGATTCTTGGAACATATCAAAGGCTCAAAGCTCTCTTACAATGCTTATCAAGCCATAGTTTTGATCGTGACGTTTCTCGCTTACGCTAGCTATCACGCTGCAAGAAAAACAACAAGCATTGTGAAAAGTGCTCTTGATCCTCAATCTCCAGATACAGGGCTTAACACACTCCTTCTAAGATTCACTTCGTTTGGATCTTCTTCTGGTGCTAAAGAAGAAGGTGGTTGGGCTCCTTTTAACGGTCCAGATGGGACGGTATTGCTCGGTGAGATCGATGTGGCGTTTCTTGCGGTGTACGCTTTTGGAATGTACTTCGCAGGACATATGGGAGATAGGATGAATCTAAGGATATTTTTAACGGTTGGGATGATCGGAACAGGATTGTTTACTTCTCTGTTTGGAGTTGGTTATTGGTTAAATATTCATAGTTTTTACTATTTCTTGATTATGCAAATGCTTGCTGGTTTGTTTCAATCTACTGGTTGGCCATCGGTTGTTGCTGTGGTTGGGAAATGGTTTAACAAGAAGAAGAGAGGTTTGATCATGGGAATATGGAATGCTCATACTTCTGTTGGTAACATCACTGGCTCGTTGATCGCCGCTGCGATGTTGAGATATGGTTGGGGATGGTCTTTTGTGGTGCCTGGTGTTGTCATTGTGATGATAGGTTTTGTGAATTTCGCTTTCTTGCCTGTCAATCCAGAGATTGTTGGAGCAGAGCGAGACCTAGATGGTCTTGATTCTACTGAGAAAATCGGTAACTTGGTTAACGTACCATTGCTATTGAGTTCTTCAGATTCGGAAACCGAAGACAAGAAACGAGCTGTTGGATTCATTGAAGCTTGGAGGATCCCTGGAGTTGCGCCTTTCGCGCTTTGTCTCTTCTTTGCTAAGTTGGTTGCTTACACTTTCCTCTACTGGCTTCCGTTTTACGTTAGCCATACAGGTAAATTTTTACGCGTATTATTGTAGTAGCACAAACCACTAGACTACAAGTTGTGATTATGTATCTGATTACAAAATCTTGGATGATAATTTGCAGCGATCGAAGGCGAGTATTTATCAGACGAAACCGCGGGAAATCTATCGACAATGTTCGATGTAGGAGGTGTGGTTGGTGGAATCATGGCTGGTTACATTTCAGATAGAATTGGAGCAAGAGCTATAACAGCTGCTAGTTTCATGTATTGCTCAATCCCAGCTTTGTTCTTCTACAGAAGCTATGGACATGTGTCATTATTAGCCAATGCGTCACTTATGTTCTTAACCGGTATGTTGGTTAATGGACCTTATGCTCTGATAACAACGGCTGTTTCAGCTGATCTTGGAACACATAGTTCGTTGAAAGGAAACTCTAGAGCTTTGGCTACGGTAACGGCTATAATCGATGGAACGGGATCAGTTGGTGCCGCGGTTGGACCGTTGTTAACCGGTTATATATCGTCTAGGAGTAGTTGGACCGCGGTTTTCACAATGTTGATGGGAGCTGCGTTTGTGGCGGGTTTGTTGTTAACGAGGCTTGTTATGGCTGAAGTAGCGGAGAAGATAGCTGAGTCTAGGCCATTGGATGAATGTAGAACTCCGGTGGACTATGAACAAGGTCATGTTATGGAAGTGTGATCATCACCAACTTTGATCGCCATTTTTTTTGTTGCGTTTTAAGTTGTGTTTTATTTTTTATATATAGGGAAGATTTCAGACCGGAGATTTAGGTATGTGGGAATTTGTAAACCTTGTAATCTTTGTATTGTGATGTACATAAAATTAATATAATATATATACCGATCTCGATTTGATCAATTTCTCAAATAATGATTAGCTTGGTTTTGCGAAAACAACACATTAATCTGAATGTTTTTTCCAAAAAGTTTAAAGAAAATTCAAATGATATATAGTTCAATGGTTAACATTTTGTTAATTGATGAATAAAAAACTATTTTTGTTAACCATTCCAAGGCTTCGAATGATGAGACGGATATTGTAAACAAAAATAGATGGTAGAGTCTATTAACTGTTTAATTTACTCCATCCATAACATTCATTTAAAGCTCAAATGTATCTCAGAGGCTAAACTTAACTTCTACTTTAATTATAGTCATGGTATATTGGAACCACTGTCAGCACTCGGTTTTTGATCTATAAATAAAGATAAATTAAGGACATTAACTATAGTGAAAAAATCTATCACTAAGATTAAGGGCCACAGCTTCTGATTTTCCAATATTTGATTGTGGTTTTAAGCCACTCCATTTGATTAGTGGTCAGTTTTATAATAGTATAAAAATTTTAGACTACACCTAGTGTCTTCTACATCTGGACCACATTCTTGACATTGACAAACTATTAGTTTAAATGCACACACAGACGGAGTAATGATAATGATAGGTTATAATCAAACGAATTAAGTAATCGGATCGCACTAGAAGCTGCTTAATTATTTATTAAATGACTTACGCATTCTCTAGATTGAGAAGAACATTAATCTCTATACTATTAAAAAGGAGATACTATTGTATCTATTGCCAAACATATTTTTAAAAGTATTTAAATGAAATAGTTTTATTATTGCATCCAAACATGATTTTTATTAGATTAAAACATAAAATATTTAAAATAATTATTAGTTTCCAAAAATTAAAAATCATTTTCTCTCTCTAATTAATTATGAACAAAATTAATATTTTTAAAAATTATTCACCAATTGCAAAATAAAGATCTCACATCTATATCATATTAATTTATTTTCTTTATTATACATGGAAAATTTTGTTAAGATATAAAATTATGATTCTCCTATTATTTTTGTTTGATCTTACTTTTAATTTGATTTGAATTTTTATATAATACATATAACTAATAAAGATCTATATTTTTTTACATATGTTGCAATTCAAATTTTTTGAAACAGACTTATATTATTCAATAGATGAAAATGTTTGTTTTTATTTAATGTCCCATATCGTGGAAATTTTTTGAGCAAAAATTCATAGTCATATTATAAAAAAGGAAAAAAATGATTCCAAATCTGAATGAGCAGAAATATTGATTTAACGACTTAACAATCATTCAAATTTAAAAATTTTATCCGGTTTAATATGATTATTTACCAGAACTTATAGTTTTACCAAATATAATAAATTTTAGAAATATTTCATTTTAAAAAAAAGTTTCAGATATTATGAAAACTTTGGGATGGGTATTTTGGATATTTTAATGTGAAAATAAGATAATTTTCAATAGTTTTGTAAATTTTATTTTTAAAAAAAGCATAAACGGGAAATATGGGTATTACATTCTAATCTTTTACCCAATCATTATTCGTTGGAGTAAAATAAAAATTCTCAAACATATAACTTTTTTAAATGCTTATGAGATAAAAAAATTTTGACTGGTACGACACGAAAGATATTTCCCATCCTAAAATGGATAGATTTAATTTTTTTTATCAAAATATATATATTTGTTTAAAAACATAACTCTGCACGTACGTGCGGATCCAATCCTAGACAATGAAAGCAAACATCAGAGACAAATATATATATATATATATATATATATATATATATATTTGTTTAAAAAAATAACTCTGCACTTATGTGCGAGTCAAATCCTAGACAGTGAAGGCAAACCTCAGAGATAAACAATGAATGTGGTTTTCAAATAGGTGTTTCTGAATTTGGGGAAAAAATTAGAGGTAAAGGAACCTATAATTTTGAACATTCTTGCATTTTATTTTATTTTTATAACTAAATCCAATGAATATTTATGTTGTCAATTAGTTTTATATAACATGTGATGGTGAAAATCAAACCAAAACAAGTTTCATCCATTTCTTCAATTTGAACTTTCTTAATTGCTTATATTTGATTATTAAGATATTTAAGTATGATATTGCTTTTCTTAATTAGGATTTTAGTTATTAGTTCTTTTTTGATAATGGAATAAAATTAATGCATTTGCTTTAAAATAAGACAAATGTCCGAGTATTTGAACCCCTATATTCTCTTCCCTTATAGTGTACTTGATTATAGAATATTGGCAAAAAATAATATGATCGTTGTATGTTATGAAAAATTATTAGAAGATAAGAGGCATGTTTGTGTCACCGTATATGTGATTGGAGAGGATGTATTTCAAAAAACAATTTTCAAACAAAACCATGTACATGTAATCTAATAAACACTCTCAAGTCTTTTTTCGATGATGTAATCTAACTTTCAAGATTACAATTTTTACAATTTCATGCTAAAACTACATTAAATATATTATAAACGAGTAAACGGTAAAAAAACAAAAAAAAACTTCAAACATATATTAAACAAGCAAAATAAAAAATTTATAAATAAAAAAAAAAAAGAAATAGCAATTTAAACTTACACAAAAAATATAAATATTTATAAACAAAAAAAATTACAAATTAGAAAACAAAACCATGGATTCAAATCTAGTTTATCCTAGAAATCACTTCCACTGTTCGCTTTAAAACTTAAAACTTGCTTAAGTCTAGAACCAATATTAATCGCAAACTCTAACCTTTTTTTTTTTCTCACATCATTTAGATACATTTTATTCTAACCACTATTTTTTGGAAAATGATGAATAAACCCGAGTTTTCTTTTCATTACTCATAGTCATTTACTCATATGAGTCATTGTGGGGCTACAGCTTATGAAAACGTGTAATAAAAAATTATAATTTAGATGTTCGAATTAATAGGGGCTCGATTGGTTTAAACGCAATGGTTGCATTTGCAAGTGCGAGAGTTTGCTGAAGCAAACAGTTGCGGTTATAAACGTTATTAAGCGGTTTGTACGACTCGTTTAATAAATAGAAACTGATGCATTTATAGAAAATTACTGACTGGTTGACAGCCGTTACAGTTACTGTTTAACATATTTAAAATATATAATTTTTATAAGAGAAAAATTATATTACCATAATCAAAATTTAAAAGTGAAGTTTTAACAAATTTTATAATAACTAATTAAAATTATTTATTTATTATAATAAATTTTTATTTTTTGAGAAAATATGTTTTGATTTTTTTTTTGTAAAATTTTATTAGTATTAAAAATTAAAAATTAAAAAAATAATTATTTTTTAACCAAACGCAACCACAAACGCTAGCTGAAATGTACTTTTGAAATAGAAAGATTCAAGCGGTTTAGAACGGTATGTTGTTATTTACATGATTGATATAAAACGTTTATAACTGCAAATGTAACGTTTGCGGATGGTTGATCAAGCTCTGAATATATAATTGCTCTGAACTCCAATGGACCACAAATAATTTTAGTTATATACATACAAATGTAGGAGAACCTCTTGGTGAAACATGATATCCGTTATTATATTTACGGTAGCAAACCTTATCTCCAGATCACCAAAGAGGCAAAGACATTAAGAAGGGAACATAACTAATGGACCAGAGAAGCCACGTACTTGGGCCTCAACTAACTAATATACAACTGATAACTGATATAATTTCAAACCGATGAGCAGTATCAAGAAAAATTGAACCATAAAATTCTTAAAACAAAACTTGACATGATTGATTCTTAAAACTTTGATTTTACAAAAAAATTTCATTAATTTTTGTGTGTGGTTCAAGTGTTAATTTTTTAAACCGTGAAAACAAAACGAATTTGATATCTCGTAATTAGAATATTATATAGTATGTTGGATGTGTTTTAAGTTTAATATATTTTCACACAATATAAATTTATCACTTAAAACTATTAAAATTTTTTTCATAAATAATATATATAAGTAAGCTGTTTTTTTTTCTAAATAAAATTTAATTTTTAAATTTCAAAATTCAAAACTTTGAGAACAAACTAAATTTGACATCATATCCTTAAAATCTCCTTTAAATCATTAGAGATTGTCTAAGTTTATTCTGTTTTCATGTAATATTAATTTAATACTAAACAATTTTTCTAACAAATCTGAATTTTTAAAGCTTTTTTAAAAATAATATTTTAAGTAAAGATTTTTTAAAATTTTTTACTAAATTTTTTTACTAAAATGCCTTTTTCAAGTATTAAATTTGAAAATCGTAAA
Organism: Cardamine occulta; assembly: GCA_028015245.1. Lineage (NCBI taxonomy): Eukaryota > Viridiplantae > Streptophyta > Magnoliopsida > Brassicales > Brassicaceae > Cardamine > Cardamine occulta. Next base: position 11,847,406 of record CM051379.1, on the reverse strand, counting down.
AATATACCAAATATGACATCCTTAGGATTTATTTTGGTCTATTAGAAATGTTTTAAGTTCAGTCTTGTTTTCACGCAATATAAATTTATCACTTAAATCATTTTAAGGTTTTTTATGCAAATAATGTTCTAAAACCATTAAATTTCAAAAATTTGAAAACAAACTAAACTTGACATCATTTCTTATGCAACTGTAATAATGAATTTGCCATCCCATTCGTCTACTTCTTCTACACTTAACTTTGTTTTTCAAATTTGATTTTCAGATTTATAAAAATATATTTTATAACAAAATTAAAAAGATTTATCTTACCTAGATTTTATCTTAATTAATATTATCTATTAATTTTTTTATTTTTTCATTTTATTGGATTTTGACATTCATAACTCATAAGACTTAGAACATAAAGAGAAGCTGAATTTCCATAGATAAGCCTTTCATCCAAAACAAAAAAAGAAGAAATCCCATAGATTTTCTAAGCTAAACGATGGTCTGCTTCATTTCGACTTCACTTGTGTGCGGGCAAGTTGGGAACGATGTGTGCACAATTGCCTATAATAAGAGGTGGAAAAAATGGATTTAACGGAAACATATGAGGCCAACAGTTAGCATCAATGGTAGAAAATGCTTTGCAACACGCCACTCCGACATTCCCAATTTTTCCAGAGAAAACGGATTGGAAGAGTTCAAGTATGCATCCTTGAACGTTAAAGAGAGATGACCAACATTTTTCTAAGTCGAGAGGAGAATTCGTTGAAGACTTTGATTGTGGTGGTTGCTCATGAGCTACTACTGCTGGATTGATCAAACCCGCAGCACATAAGACTACTACTAGGACTAAGGTGGCAATGGCACTTGCTTTGCTTTCCATCTCTCTAATTAAACTTCTTATCTCTTCTTCTTCTTGCTTCTTTTTACTTTGGTGCTTGGATGGTTTGGCTATGTGAAGAAACTTATAATTTATAGACTTGAGAAACAAAAGGGTATTAATTTACGTAATTAATTAGACAAGAGTTATATGTCTGTATAAGCAACGGAAGAATTATAAAGATTTTTTAAAAAAGTAACCTATGTTGAGTCAAATGCAATCAAACCTTTCAAGTAATTCTAATATTTTCTTTACAATATGCCTTTCAATAGTCCAACTAAACTACGGAATTTTTTATTTAATTAATTTTTTGTTTATTTATATTACTAATTTATCTCAGCAAATATTTGCTTTGCCCGCATACAACAAAACCAAAAGTCGTCGCCCTTATCATTCAGATTGCAATATTCATCCAAAATAAGTTTAACATGGAATTTTACAAAGAACAACAAAAAAAGAGAAGACAAACATTTTGAGAACAAAAAAAAAGCGCACGTATTACTAAACAAAAAAAGAACAAACTCCCTATCATGTATCGATTTTCAAGTATCAGTTTCTCAGTTGTAAAACAATTTCTAATAATAAAATCAAAATGTTAAAAAAGAAAAGAAAAAGAACAAACCCCTTTGTACCACTAGGTTTTGGTTATTGAACCATAAAATGTTCTAAAATAAAAACACAACTGAACAATGACATATACTATGGATCAGAACAATTTGTTACTTTTAAGTTTACTAGTTGGTGTCTTCAATGTCATTTGATCGCATTGTTTTCATTTTTCTTCGTTAGCCACAAAGTTGAGGGGCAGATCCCCTAATCTCTGTGGGCCGATAAATAATCTTCCTTTAGTGAGCAGTCCCTTCCAAACAGTAAATCGAACAAAGGGTCCAAGTTCAATTTCCATTTGGAGAGATTTGAGATTTGCCACTAGCCCAAACGGGTCCAAACTGAGCAACTCCACCTGTCTCCTATATATTTTTTAAAAAAAGTTAAAATAAATAGAATATTAGGAAGAATGCCATAAGGTGGGTGGAACTTTATAATTCCACAACCCATGAAAACTAAAAAAATGTCATTTTCTCATGGCATATAGGTGCGTCAAATGACGTCCATACCCTTGCTATTGAAGAGCTTCAAAAGTTATCTTCCTCTTTCCTTTCTCTCTATTTTTTTATTTCAATGTGTCTTTTCTCTCTTTCTTTTTCTTATATATGTTACTTTTCTTTTTCGCTCTCTACTTTTTTTTATTTTTCTATTCATATCAGATTTCTTTCATCAAACTGTTACTATTTTTCTTCATCTCTTCACCACGAAATTTGTCCACTAATACCATTTTTTCGTCCATCAATAACATTTTTTTCGTCCATCAAGTATAATCAAATTGTCTCATGCTAATTCGTCTATTGTACTAGTTATATACAATCCATATGTACCAACTTGTCCATTGTATAAAGTGTCCATACAAAATATCACTTTATTGGATATATAGACAAACCATCTATTGCAACAACATGTCTACCTCCACAACTTGTCCACCAATATATATTTTTTGTCCATACAAAATATCATTTCATTGCATATATGAACAAACTATCAATTGCAACAACTTGTCCACCACCATAAATTATTAACGAATTTTAAGATTTTTGTACATAAAAACCAAAAGCAAATGTGGAGGCCATGAATTAGGAGAATGCCATGAATTAGGCTGGACTTTTTAATTATGCCACAGGCCCGGAAAACTTAAAATTATGCCATTTTCTTATGGCAGCCTCATATAGAAAAAACGTGTGTATCCTTACTCTCTTGTTTACAAAATTGTGCACAGGATGAATTGTCAAAATTGTCCACTAATTGTATAGTCTTTCATGGAAAAAATTGATGAAATAGTGAACATTTTTATAGTTAGACTTGTTATAAACAAGTCAGATTCATGATATATTATAGAATTATATAGGTTTGTGGACAAATCGATTTTATGGATAAGATACACACTATATCTTGTCTAAGAAATGAATCGTCAAAATTGTTCACGAAATGAATCACCAAAATAAATAATATTTTATTATATAATATTATTGTCTACTAATTATATACTTTTCCATGGACAAAAGCAATGAAATAGTGAACCAATTTCTAGTTAGACATGTTATAGACAATTCAGACTTATGATATATTACACAATTAGATAGGTTTGGTGGAAAAATCGATCTTATGGACAAGATAACACTATATCATCTTCGAGATCTGATACGTCATCATCGAGATCTGGGACATTATCGTCGAGATCTAGAATATCGTCGTCGTCAAGATGCACCATCGTCGTCATCGAGATGTAGTGTCGCTGTTGTCGAGATACAAATCGTCATCATTATCATTGTCGTCGACGAAAAGAAGAAAGAGAAGAAAAGATAAGAAAGAAGAAAAAAGAAAAAGAAAAAGATAGAGATAGAGATGAGCAAGAAGAAGAAGAGATTAAGGAGAGACGAAGATGGAGAAACAAGAAGAAAGGAAGAGAGATAAATAAAAAATGAAAAACGAATAAGGATGAATATATATTTTATGTCAAATAAATGGCATGATCAAATGGTATAATTTTTAAGAAAATCAGAACATGTGACATTTTTCCTAATATTCCCAGATTTAAATTTCATGTCCCTATTTCACTTTTGTTTTTATTTATTTATGAAGTATTAGTAGTTGCAATATTACTTTCTTTTTTTCCTCTCTGTATTGATGTCCATTTCCTCGTCTTAATATTTGCATTTTCTTTTTGGACATCTATTTTTCTAATTAATTATACGAAAATCTAGATGCACTAACGTACGTGTACGTGTGCACGAAAAGGTACATATACTTTCATGGTAACCGTCGCAACCCACACAACATTAGAAGTTTTTCTATTCCACTTTCTCCACATTGTAAAATCCGTCGAAGAGAAAAAAAGAAATATTAACGGGTTAAGAGGATCAAGAGAATGAAGGCAAAGATAAACTCAGCCTTAGAGAAGAAACTTGAAGAACTCGAGTCTCTACTTGAAGTAGCCACTTTTAACGATGATGATCCCAATATTAGGAAAATACAACTCGGAGTTATATTCGCCATGACCCTTTTAACGGCTGAGACAGCTTCGTCCCGATCGGAAGGAGATGAAGACGTTAAAGAAAGGTTTCGTTGCATAGCAAAGAGGTTAAACAAAATAGAAGCTTTTGTTACCAACCAATTGCCCGGTCATGATAATGTTTCATTGATCGAACCGGAAACGGGAAATGTCGAAACTAATGCTGGTTTTGTCAAAGGTGAAACCGGTTCGGTCGAATCTTGTCTGAACGAGTCTAGTAAAGAAGAAGAAGAAGAAGAAGTAGAGGCTGAACAGTGGGCATTGTTTCAAGATGCATCATCGGAGGAGCAGAGAGACGTTACTGTTCCCGCGGTGGCGGCGGTGAAGGAAGAGGTGGTGGTTAGAGAAGTGAAAGAGAAGGGGCGGGTGGGCTTCAGGGCTTTGGTTTGTTTTGGTTTAATTGGTTTAGTTGGTGGGATGGTAAGTTTATTTGGTTTTATAGGTGATAACATCAAGGATGATACTTTTTTTCTAACCCCTACTTAGATGACTTTTTGTTTATTCTTTTCACTCTACTATTAATTACTTGCATTTTCAGTTTCATTTTGATACTCATATAAATTCTTTTCATTTACATTTTTCTCGTTTTAATTTGTAGTCTTTTTATAGTTACGTACAACTTAAAGTATAATCATTCTTAAATACTTAAAATTAATAAATTGTTTGTAACTACTACTGAAAATGAATTTGTTCTCAAATCATAATGATCTTCCAAGGGCCCTCAGAAAAAAAAACGCTTTGCAACATTAGTAGAATGCGGTAAATTTAAGCAACAATTAATCAAACCAAACTTGTGTTTCAGATTTCAAGCAGAATCAAATGTAGCATTAGAGCGGATGTGTTTTATACCACTGTCTCTTTAACTATAAAGTTTTTTTTGGGGTTGAAAAATAATGTAAAAAAGGAGATAAATAAATCAGTGATAAATAAACAAGGATCACATACACACATAACTGATAACACATTGTATAATCTTTAAGACGACTCTCCTCACAACCCTGTCTTGAATGGCACACCAGTGGCTGGTAACCATGAACCACCGGCGATAAGACTTCCTACGGTAAACCGAGAAGCAACCGCGGTACTCGTTATAGCATGGAATCCTTTCCATCGGACCCTCCATCTTGTAGAAGACCCCGGTCCAAAGTTTTTATACTCTCCATAAAAAACTGTATTGAAAGCAAAATTAGATCCTCTTAACCAAGGAGACCATCCCAAGGGACTTATCGAGTTGTCTATATAGGTCTTCATAATAGTGACACGTGAATAAGCTTGCCATGGTCTACCTAAATAGGTCTTATAAGCTTGAATCACAGGCTTCAAATCAGGAGCTGCCATTATCCTTGAGCTATGGATGGTTATGCCTGTGTTCTGAAAAGGGTCACCACGACCTTGAGCAGTTATAACGTTGGCTTGGCCATGGAGAGGTCTTCTAACGAGAATCATACAGTTTTGGAACACTACAGCTGCATTTCCGAAGATGAAGTCTATGGTGCCTGAGATGTAACATTCCCTAAAGAACTGTCGTTGTGAGTGAATGTAAAGTGTGTCTTGGAATCCATGGATACCGACTCGGTAGAAAACAGCGAGGTCAGAGGATGATCGAACCGCCACAGCTTGGCCACGTAATGGCCCTGCCGTGTTGATGAATGTCATGTCCTTTGCTACAAACCTTTGGCCTCCAAAGCCTTCAAAGAGAGTTAAAAATATATTAAAAAAAAACTTATAACTACACCATTGGAGGTCTTAAGTTGGATTTAGCCAAAAGATTTTTTACCGGCGGTGGCGGAGTTGTAGGTGGTGTAGCCGTGTTGAACGCTTCTGCCACTAGTGATGATTGTTTTTCTGGCGCCCTCGCCGACTAGCATGATGTAATGGTTATCGTTACCGACGTCAATGTTTTCTCTGTAAACACCTCTCTTCACATATATCACAAATCTTGATTTGATTCTCCGTCCTGCTGCGTAGTTTATAGCGGCTTGGATCGACCGGAAATGGCCGGACCTGTCTTGTGCTACCACTAGGTGTGCCACCGATTTCGCTAAAGAGGCTGATACGAGTAATCGTCTCTCGTGTCTTGAGACCCAGCTTGGAAAGTATTCTTTGTGGTTAGCTGGAAAAACCAAAGAAATTGGAATATGACCGTGTTAGATAAAGTCCTATAATAGTTAACATTGAAAAAGGTATTTACATGGCAAAAAGTAATAGCGAAGATATGATTATCTGATTACGTGACATAGATTATGATAGACGTAACACTTTTTTTATATATACTTTATCGCTGCATCTAAATTTTAGTATTTTACCAAGAGAAAATTTGCAAGCAAGGTTCATCATAAAAAAAAAAAAAAAATTATAAGCAAGGATCGTGACCAAAAACAAAAGTATATATTGATATTTTAGTAAATGAAGAATCTAATTAACCAGTTGAAGTAGTTATAGGACGTACTAAAATAAAGAACGTACCAGTCGTATGATTATGTTGCTTCATGAGAACTCCATTGACGGCTAAGCAATTTCCTATCAACTCCGACAAGTTGTTGTTAGAGATCACCGGCATGACAAAATCTGAGACCTTAAGATCCTCAGATCCAGACCGGCATGTATCAATGTTGGTTTGAGCCGTGCTGAGCCACGTCTGTGCGTCGAATTCCGTACACTTGACATCATCCGAAGCCGCGGGGTTAAGTCCCCGGAGCGTTCGGTTCAGTTGAGCAACCGTATTTTGGAAGAGCTGTACGCAATCTGACCATGCGGCTTTCCGTTGGTTGTTGGTGCAGCTCGGTCCGAAGCTAACGGTTTGACTATATGTAATGACGGCTTGGTCAAGTGCTATCTTTACCAACATTCGTAAAAAGTCGGACCGGAGCCTTGGTGGTCGATTGTGTGGGCTCTTTTGGAAGTAGTAGTTGCATGTCTTAGTGTGTGGAGTCTTATTGCACCACCATGTCATGTCGCCGGAGATGGAGTCGTTTTTGATCGGAGATGGTGCAGCCGCCGGGCCGAGAGATGGCGGTGAGGGGATAGGAGGACTTGTTGTTGGGGATGGTGCGGTTTCTGGTTGTGGGGCAACATTATGGTCCCACGGAGAAGGAGCACTGGATTCGCCGGTGAAGCCACCGTCGTGTAAGGCTGAGGAGAATGGCAGAAGAAGAAATGAGGCCAAGAGGCAAATGTGAAAGATGCCTCTAAGCATTTTTTTTGAAGTTCTTGTCTATGAGTTTGTATGGGGAAATGGGAAATGTTTTGGTGTGATGTCTTAACTAATTAAAGGGATTTTAGTTTTGTATATTAAATTAGTTAATAGTTTTTTGTTTTAGAATTATTATTTTTGAGTTTGTGTGTATGTACTTTGCAAGTGATTGTTATTGTGGAGAGAACATGATGATGTGTGTTGTCTTTGCTTGTGATTGTATTCATATGATATCATGACTTAGATTCTTATTTAGCAACCTATGATTATAAAATCATATAATATCAAACCTCTATATAGATGCCTATAATTGATTCCATTACATATTAAAAAAATCATTTAGAAAAAAATGTCAAAATGAAAAAAGGGGAGGAAAAGTGACTTAAAAGGAAGAAGAAGAAGATGTGTTTTTCCAATGTTAAAGTAATCTTCCATGTGCTTTTAGCTCAGTTTCTACTCTTGTAGTTTCAAGCATACGCAAGCTCTTTCAATAATCTTTGATTATATTGCCATATAATTAATTATATGACACATACTTTAGTTTGTAGTATTAAATTTCTCCGGTGAATATTCTACTTTTATGTTAGAGTACTAAGACATCGTGACCAGCTAGTGTCTTCGTGACCACCTATTGTCTGGTTTTTCTCAAGACGTCGTGACCACCTAGTGAGTGTCTCTTCCTTAGAAAAGGTGTTCATATAAGCCTTGGAATTTACACCGATCCGGTCCGGACCGAATAAAATTTGAATCGTCTTGTTGAAACTAAAAAACTAAATCAATTATTGAATACATTTAGAATGGTGCATTCTTTCAAACTGAACCATTTTAACTTTTTGAAATCCAAAATTTATCTACACAATGGAATGTGATATATCTCAAATATAGGCACTCTCATTATTTCTGTCAAACTCTAAAAGTACCACTTAATAGTTGATGCGAATCCGGGCCTAGGAGAACTACCATAATGTTACAAACTTACAACAATGTTATATAAATTGAAAAATTACACTAATGTAAAATGTCAACATTGAAGAAAACTGAAAAGTCTATTGATAATCTGTTGGAATAAAATATGAAAGACTTTGCTCTCAAAGTCTTCTCCAAGAACATTCACTTCATTACCTTGACTTCTTAATTCACATCAGGCCAAAGAAGTGTTTTCAGCTGAAACAGAGGATTCGCCCATATACTCAGAACGAAGCTGCATAAGTAGTCGACCAAGATAGTTGAGCCCTTCTCCTTCGCGGCCACCTCCCCAGAATAGATCGTGCGGTGAAGCCTCCACAAGAACCGATCCAGCAGTCGAGAGCAACATTGATTTCAAATGAGGATAAGTCGAGAACTTGCATTTTAAAGCCATGTACATTACTTCTATCTTCACATCTTCCCAGTCCTTCCGGACCTAAAACAACCATTAAACCGTGTAATGCAATATTACTGATTCTCGAAAGAACAATCTTAAGCCATGGGAAAGCAAATGTTCTTAAATTGAGAGATCATCGAATGAGTTGAGACTGGACAATGGATATTTTTAGTTCATACCAGTTCAGGTTTCTGTCTCTGCGTTTTTCTGCCTATCAGAGCTGCCTCCTCTGCACTTCTCGCTGTTCTTATTTTCTCAACACAGTCAAGTGCCATCGGATTTTCGACCCCAACAAACTTGTTTGCCTTAAGGTTTTGGGTAAACGATTAAAACTTAAGAGATTAAGTTATTTGAACGAGCAAGATAAAATTTACATTGGAGAGTTGTGTGGTACCTGATAGTAATGCTCCACACTAGACCAGCTCATGTAATCATCATTTTCCCCACCATAAGGCATTCGAATTGGATGTGGAGAAAAATTTGAGAAACTTCCATAAAGGTCCCATGTTTTGTAGAAGAATATGATGCTAGATTCAAAGGGGTTAACAGTGGGGTCAATCTCGAAAGTTGCGTCCTCTGATGGGATAACAGGTAAAAGATCTGGTATGGGCTGAAGAAATCCACTGACAAGCATGTCAGGACCAACCTGTAGTTTTCAAGGATTCAAGTTAAACCCTTGGGGCTAAGAGGCAAGATTCAGGAACATGTCTAACTTGTCAAGGTGAATGTTAAATCATAAAGCGGAAATATTACCTGCTCGTAGCAAACATCCATTAGATTCAATGCTTGTGTCATCTCTACCATACCAAGGTCACCAACTGGGGAAGGCGCTTTACTCCCACCGATAATTTTCGGGGCAACAAAAGCAACAACCTGTAAAATGAATTACATAATGAGAAAAGCAGTCTTAAACCTTCATAAGTAGCTAGCTACAAATACAAATCTTAAACGCGACAGAAAATGAGATTTAGCAAGACAAAAGCATAAGATGAGTCCAAAAAATGGGTACCTTGTGAATGACACTGGAGGATATAGCAGATGCAGCTAATGTTCCCCCACACTCCCATAGAATCGAGAGATATCCGCGGAGATGAAAATATTCCATAACTTCTCTTGGATTCAACATCTCAAACTCCACAACTTCAACACCCTTGGAGGCAATAAATTTCTGGAAACCCTTTCTTGCACCCCTTTGGGTAACTACTATAGTAGATACTTCCGAGACATCCCAGAGATTGGCTTTCTCAGGAAGATCAAGACTCTGACTCATGACAATTCGAGTAGGTGTATGACCTTGTCCATGTCTTGCAGTCAAGCGAGGATCTGCAGTTACAAAATCTCACAACTTTCACAAACTATTCGATATGTTATAGACATCCATAAAAATGTACACCATTTACCATCTTGGCGTACGGTGTTTCCTCCAACTATCACAGCATCACTATTTCCTCGCAACTCAAACACTCGGGTTCTAGAAAGTTTACTACTTATCCATGCTGCATGTCCACTACTTGCTGCAATCTTACCTGTCAATAAACCAAAAAAAAAACATTACCTACAAGTTGAGATAATTTACTCACCATCAAGAGTCATATATGAAAATACAAGTTGAGATAATTTACTTACCATCGAGAGTCATTGCATACTTAAGAACAGAGAACGGAACGCGAGAACAAGCTCTATGAATCAATGGAGCATTCACAAGAAGACACGTTTTCCGAGCATCCTATAATCAAGTTGCACAATTTAGTTTTAACAAACACACAATTAACTTCAAATTGAAGCTGAAAATGCAATAAGATATACCTCAAGAACTTTGCTCTCGAAGTCTTCTCCAAGAACATTCACTTCAATACCTTGACTTCTTAATTCACGAATCGCAGAGCCTCTTAGATGTTGAAGAGGATGCCTTATTCCAACAACAACTCTTTCAATTCCTGCCAAATCTACACTAAATCTCTCAATTTGGTCAAATTGTTTCCCAATTTCACAATCTCTGAGAGGAAGAAGCAAAAAACCTGAACAAGAGCAGATACAGCAGTGTAGTCACCATGACAATCACCAGGCTCCATGTTTAAATAAGCCGTAGAGCCTCTACAAAACTCTCTTGCAGCTTCAACGGCCAATGCTTCAGCCGGTTTAGTTCCTTGAGCGTATAGATATCCTTCTCCGGCGACTTTTCCGGAAGAAGTGACGATTACACAGCCGAAATTAGGGTGAGGTGAGGTAAGTCCGGCGGAAATTTCGGCCAAATCTGCGGCGCGGCGGATGAAGGCAGCATCATTAGCGTGGTGGTGGTTACGATTGTTGTCGGCGTTAGAGAGAGTGGCTCTGCAGATTAAAGGAGACGAACAAATTCGAAATGAAAGAGCCATTGAGATTCGATTTTTGCCTAATCTAGGCGAAGAAGAAGAAGAGAAGGCTTTTTTTGGCCTAATCTATGAAAAAAAAAAAAGAAGGTTTTTTTTTTTTTTTTTTTTTTAAAGTTACGAACTGTTCTAATTGAACTAGCTGGGCCGTTTTTAAAAAAGAAAAGAAAAGTTAATTGACCAAGCCCAATTACAACACCAAAGCACCAGCCCAATAAGAAAAAGAAAATATTGAAACGTCACGTTTCAACTCTTCATCTTCAACCATCACGAGACTGACTGACACAGAAACCCTAAAACTACACTGCGGCTGATGATGACGGCGACTCGAGATGAAGCCAATGAGACGGTGATGACGACGTCGAAACTAAAAAAACAATGAAATCAACTTAGAGACTAAGAGAGACGAAATAATCAAAGCATTCATCGGCACCAAACAACAATTAAAGCTTTCATACACATCACTTGACAATTTCTGACCAAACCTAAACCCTAAATCCCATTTTGACAAATCGACAAAGATATGCTCAGAAATTGAGAAAGAGAAACTAACCTTGAGCTTAGAACTAACAATGATGAACAAGGAAGAAAAATAAAAATCAGATGAAGAAGACAAGATTTGTCGGATTTGATAGAGAGATTAGAGAAGTGAGACGAAGAATACAAGAGAAGTGAGAGGCGCTATTGGTTAAATTTACCGGTTATGCTCGGTTATCATGAAACCAAACCGCACTGAAGCAATAACCGATAAAAATTAAAACCTCTTCCGATTGGTTTTCCCTTCTTAACCGAACACCCTAATATACGGTTCGGTTCGGCTTGGTCAAAGCAGTTTGGTTTTTTATCCCAGGGCTACTTGCCAACTTGACGGTTTGTGGTCGAACTCGGATCATCTAAGTGGACACGGTTGGATTATGAGAAAGTTATGTTCTTGGGTTTGAAGAGTGTTAGGCGAGATATTTCTCCTCTTTATGCTGAATTTGATTAATTTTTTGCGGGTTATGAATATGTTATCTTACAAAGATGTGGTGTTTAACACTCAAAAATATTTCCACGATTACAGAAGCAGATGATTGTCTAACACATTCATCGAAATTAGACGATTTTTAAGCTCTTAAAACTTTTTTTAATGTTAATTTTTTATTCCTGTGTCGATTTTTTTGCTAAGAGAGCTTGAGTACGAGGTGTGTTGTTTACCAGATTAGCATTTTTTTTGAGAATAATCGTATATTAAAAACAAAGTTAATTTTTGCTGTAAATTTTGTTGATATATATAAATATTTGAAACGTTTGGAAAAGATTAAAACAAAAATCACATACAAATCTTTCAAACGTCTTAGAGTAAGAAATATATACAAACTTTTTAAACGTCGTAGAGTAATTATATACCGATAAAATGGATTTTTTTTGTTCTGAGACGTTTCAAAGACTTGTATACAATTTTTAAAACAAATCATCGGACAAAAATAAAATTTATAGATCGAGAAGCCGATAACTCAATTAGAGCAATTTGATAGACTTATCCAAGAGAATTTTCACACTTTTTTAAAGACTTATAATTTTTTATTATTATTTATTATTTTATAACTAGATCTGTATCCGTGCAATGCACGAGTTTAATTAAAATCGGTTTAATGCTAATTATAAAATGATGAGAAAATGAAAACATAATCAGTATGATGCAGCTATAGAGAATTTAAAATACAAGAATACAATTAAACCTCTATAAATTAATACTCGTTAAATTAATAAACACTACAAAATAATAAAATTTGTTGGTCTCAAGTCGAGTTGGTATAAAAATGAATCAAATTTGATAAGATAATAATTTTTTTAGAATTTCTATGTAAATATATAGTCTCATTAATAAGATAAATTAATAATCATGTAAATATATATATATATATATAAAGATAATATACTTTTAGTATTTCTTAATGAATTTTTACTAGAAACCACCACTAACTTTTCTTATATAAGAAAATATTTTTGTTGTGTTTTAAAATATCTTATTGTTATATCGTCTTTAAATTTATCATAAAATAAATAAAATTTTCTGTAAGTTTTTAAATTCTAAATATGCATAATTCTTATTTCAGTAGTCGTATAGACTGTTTAAATACAACAATTGAGGTCACTAATCATAAATTTAAATTTATATTAATCGATTATATAAGTGAATTCATCTATAGTCTTTGTTATTTATTATCAAAATAATTTGTTTTTTTTTTTTAATGTTCAATCTCTCAAGTCCAAAACTATTGAAATTTATAATATCCAAAACATTAATTTCATTTAGATCAAATTGTTTAATTTATGTATTTTAGTTTCTTGTCTCTTTCTTCCCATACTGGTTGTATCCATCCATAAAGTTTTTCAATTAAGGGTGTAATTTTAAAAAACTTTAACCTCAAAGTGTAACTACAAAACTTACGCAGAATGTATCCCCACAAAACTTTAAAGTCAGGTTCTATCTATGTAGTCGTTACTGAGTAACGATTTCTAGATCCAAAATGCAACAACACCAAATCATATGATTTAACTTTATAAGATTTTACAATTCACACATTTATAAATTTACAAATCACACATATATATACATTTTATATGAAGGATTTTTTTGTCATATCTCTTCCCATTTTCTCTTTTAATTTTCTTTATAACCTAAGTGTAAAATGCATAAACAGCAAACATAAGATGGAACAAATATCACTTCATTCATTCAGATGTAAAAAGGACATACAAAACTAAACATCTAAAAACAAAACTAAAGATGTACGCCAACAAAAGGGTAGAGCTGTTAAACACTTAATTCACTTTCGCCTAAAACGACATTCATAAAGCCTCTGAGTTCTATATATATGCGTCACTATGCCCTGAATTAGTGATCTCTTTGGTCACTGGAGGTTCCGTCACAGTTTCCACCGTCAAGAAGAGGTGTCTCCGGCATCTCTTTATTCTCTTCAGATATATCCTTAGGTCCCAAGAAACTGCTAGTTCGTGGAAACTAATAGCGTTGCTCACATTCTATCCATAATCACTACATTGTTATGTTTCTCTGTTATCCACTGCAACACTGAGACAGAACCAAACAAAAAAACAGAGACATTCAAAATGATCACCATCTTATTCTTATTAAAATGATCCTACAACAAGAGGGGAAAAAACAAACACTATGATGATTTTCTGTTATGGCATGAGCATCTCATGATCTTGAAAGTTTGAAGTCCTACCTTGATGCTCTGTGATAGTCACAAGCCAACATCTTGAAGAAGTTTGTTCCCAGAAGCATCCTTATGCTGAGTAGAAAACAATGCATCCATGATGACAGTCTTTTTAAGAAAACTATTAACTTGGAATGAGAAGGACATAAATTTTAGGGAAGCATGCACTTAAAATTAATAGATCAAGAATTTTAGACGAAACCTGGGAGAATCTTTTGTCGACAATCTGGTAAGTACGAGCCTGGTTTCTATATTTCATAAGGTTTTCTTTGTCAATCAGCAAATCGTGATCTGAATCCAGCTCGTAGAACTTGCTGTATATGACATAGAAATGCTCATAGAAATCTTTCTCCACATTCTCCTCATGTTATCCAATCTTTTCAATCCCAAACCATCCTAAAGAAACAAAACAGCAAAGTAAAAACAGAGACAACACTTTAACATTCGTAAAACTGACAAGATGAATGCAACAATATGCTTCTAACTGATGCCACTTAGAAATTTTAATTACTGGCTATTATTATTCATTTGCTTGATCAAAATTTTTTACGTAAAAGTTGTATTATAACCTTGAGGCGACCCATTACGCAAAATGCCCAAAAAGTCTTCGGAGTCTTCTCAGAAGCATTGTGTAGACAGTTGTTATAAGTCATTCAAAGAAACCAATCACACACCACATAAGAAATTGAAATAGAACAAATCTCATACGGTCTTACCGTGTCCAAAAGTGAGGACCTCTTGTCCAAGTTGAAGTGGTGTCGTTGATTTATAATACAAATATATCCAATCTCCTGCATTTAGTTCATCAAAGTTTATCAAATTTAAATAGAATATTACCACAAGCAGAAACCCAAAATTATATTCCAATGCCAAACTAACATCCAAATCCTTTTAAAATAGAGAGCCAAGACTTCAAAGTTAATAGTTACAATTTTCTAAGACAAGAAAAAGCATACATAAGACACCTTAACTGGTCACTTTCTGTCAGAAGATTCTGTTTCAAAATGTAAACTTTAGTCATCATTTGATTAAAATCAATACAACACTCGAGAGTAACAAAAACTATCCATACCTTGAGGAGACTATCTAGAAGATGAGCAGCACTTTGGACATTGGCATCATCATCTGCTGACAGGTTCCATAAAGGATTAGAAAAGGCAATGGTGCATCAATGAAGATAACTTATAGAAGAAAGGAAACTACACAGATATTACAACAGCCTTGACCTTTGAAATGTTACCGAAAAGAAAACCAATTAATAAAGATTAACATGAGTTTGAGTGTTTGTTACCTCATAATTGAATTTGCGCCTGTGTAGAGGTTTAAACTTACGGACAACCAGAATGGTAAGCTCGTCATCCTATATTGGCCAATGGCCAGTAAGAGGATGAAAAACCTCATATAAAGGGATCTATCAAGCAATACATAAAACAGTCCAGCAATGAACGATGCAAGTGTAAAGACATGGACTGGAGACAATACACTATTACCAACAGCCACATGTGTCCCGTGAAGTTTGTAAGTGATGTTTATATTCTCTCCACTAAGTTCTGGTTGCTGTGTGCATTTTCCATCTTTATAACTCGAAGAAGAAATATCTCAGCAAATTCCCATTGACAGTAAAACACACAATAATTATAACTATTGTAATGCTCAAATAAATCAGAAAAAAAATGGCGATGAATTGATGATAATACCCTATTACCAACAGTTCTCGTCCCAAATTTGGAAACTGGCTAATTGTATTTTATCTTGCTAAGATCTCATAGACCATAATGACGAAGTTATCGGCGGAAGAAGAGTCGCGATCTTCATGTGTTCCTTTTTTTGAAGAGGTCAATAAATATATTTAGAGGAAAAAAATCGGATAAAAACTTGGTGAAAGACTAGCAATGAATATGCTTTTACAATTCGCGGTGAAGCTCACAAATGGTAACGGACCAAAACGTTACTATTATTTAATTTTAGAAGGGTAAAATAGTGATTGACGTATATTAGACTATTAGAGTGAGATCCACTCAAAAGTTAAACACCGTCCAATCTTCAACGAATGTCGGCGTCGACGACTCTCAAGTCTTAACCGTGAATTCTACTCTTTTTGTTTTTGAAAACTTTTAAAATAAAATCTTCCTCCAGAATAACACGTTACAATTCAAGAATCAAGATTCACTCAAGCTTTCCATACATTCGATCGAAGCTCAAATTACATAATTAATTAATAACAAAGCAAAAATGTATTAATTAATTACTAGTATTTTTAGCAAAGGCATTGATCAAAGCTAAGGCATTGCTAGTTCCTCTTCCCAAATTCAAGATCCGAGCCCGTACCGAGTTCTTGATCCGCCCATCCATGATCCGACCCGAAAACCCATCTGAACAAGTGTTAGCATTAGTCAAAGCAGCACTAGTCCAAGTCTGAGCATTGCTCATGTGAAACCAAAACTGGTCACGACCTTTAGCACTACCACACATCTTCACTTCATGGATCGACTTGGTCAAACGGTCAACGGTGTCATTGATCTCCTCCAAGCAGTCCTTAATGGCTTGAACCTCACGTTTCTTGAGACTCTTGAAACGGGCCAAGCGTGAGACGAAGAGTTTCATGGACTGGGCCTGGCTCACGGTCACGGTGAGGGCGGTCTCGGCTAGACGTCGAGGACTAGTTTGGATGGAGTTGGAGTAACCGGAGAGAGTGTTGATGCATACGGTTGGGTATGTTGTGGCTTTGCAAGAGGCTTGTATGAAGTTTATTGCACGTTTTGAAGATCCTGCGGCGGCAGCTGAAGGGGACGCCGTGAGCTTCGTCGTTGATAAGAGGAATAGAAAGAGAATGTAGAATATTTGTTTTGCCATTGTTATTAAAATGTTTTGGTTTAGATAATTTGATTGTGTAGAGGAAAGGCGTTGGTTATTGAGATTTTATAGTGGAACTTAGTGCGTACTCTTTGGTGTACGTTAATTTGGTTTTTCTTTAGGGGCTTATAATATTAGAATTTTAATATGGTTGACCTTTGACTCTTGGGTTGATTTTTTTTTTCCAACTGGGGTCGATTGTTTGGAAATAACCAGAACCGTCTACTTTTAAGAATGTACTATAGCAATTATTTTTTTATTTTTTATTTTTTTCTCTGAAAATTGTAACATGGAATGAGGAACGAAAAGGACAATTTCTAAGTTTTATTTTGTAAAATTTCATCAGAATCAGTATTTGTGTGAACATTTTATCTTTCGTGGTGTTGTGAAAAAAAATGGAGAGTGGATCTGAACCTGAAATCATTCCCAACTCCGACAAAAGGTACACAATTCGTCTGGTCCATGTCCAAACTAATGATATATAACCAAATTAGGCGACTAATCTAGACAAATAAACATATTATATATAATAGAGGCAACTATTATTATTTTTTGTAAATATAAAACAGTTTTTGAAATAGTTCAATTCTCTTTTTTTTTTTTTTTTTTTTTCATTCTTCTTATATTATCTAAAACATATCATGGTGAATTGGTGATTGATACTAACCGTACATACTATCATTTTGGTTAATTAATTTAGAACAAGCATGTAGAAGTATTGTAAAATTAGCCTATTATATACACTAATTAAGATAACTATTGCTTGGAGCGGGCTCAAGACTGTCGGCCAAATATAATGAATGATTCGAGTTAGATACTTCTTTACAAGTTTTTTTTCTTTTTTTCTTTTTCTTTTGATAAAATACTTCTTTACGAGTTGTTCAATACATACTTATATGTCGGGAAATACATTATATTGCAATTGCCCTTATATATTGGTTCAAAATAATAATTGAACAAATAAATTACATATGTTAAGAGTTGGGACTTGGTTTCACATGCACGTATCTGATATCTCGGTGCTCTTTTTTTCAATTCTTTAAACAAAGAGTTTCACACATTATTGTTTTGTTGGTCAAGTCACACTTACCACAATTCTTTTTTCAATCTTCAAATTTAAGAGTTCACACTTATCTTAATCCTCTCTTTCAATCTTCAAAATTAGAGTTCACACTTATCTCAATCCTATCAATCAATCTTTAACTTCAAGGATTTCATACTTGTCAAGCGAGGATGCATGGAGGATATTAAAATTTTACAACATTTAAATATTGCATAGATTTTGATTCGTCGGATCAAAGATCTGTATATAGTAATCACCACTAACTACTATTTAACAGGATTTATTTTGGAAGTTGACCAACAAAAACTCTAGTATACGTGACTAGACTGAACAAATTTGCAGATTTATTTTTTCTTTTCTTTTTGTCAGTTAATATTGGAGCCACATGGAGTAAAAACAAGAATCTTGGTGGTGGATCTTGGGTTGTGAGGCTGGGAAGGGAATGTTCTTATTCACAGCATATACGTCTTTCACCACATTTAAGACAAACATGAAGCTCAGTTCAAAGCTTCTTGATGGCGCTCTCAAAAGTATGATCACTCACAACTTTAACAAGATCATATTTGCTTCGGATTCATCAGAATTGATTCAGGTCATCTTTAAGACCATAAGCTTAGCCTTCCTTT
Source organism: Cardamine occulta (assembly GCA_028015245.1). Classification (NCBI taxonomy): domain Eukaryota; kingdom Viridiplantae; phylum Streptophyta; class Magnoliopsida; order Brassicales; family Brassicaceae; genus Cardamine; species Cardamine occulta. The sequence goes on along the minus strand of CM051379.1, from coordinate 11,828,726 downwards.
GCTCCAAAATCCGATGAAATCCTTTTGAACAGAGGAGTTTTTCTCATCTCACTCACAAAGTGTGTATTGTCTGACTCCATATCTTAATTCCTATGTGGCAGCTGGTCATCTTTCTTGGCTGCATGGTTTCTTTGTTGGTGAGAGAGCTTCTCCCTCTGTTTTAGCTTCCTGACTTAGGTAGTGTATATGGCTCCGTTGGTGTGAGAAAATGTCTACACCATTTCTAACAATCCATCTAATTCCACCGGATTGTTATTGTAAATCCTTTTATAAATCCAATCGTATTATTAAGATGAAATTTCTTGTTTAGCATTGCTTTAGTAAGTCTTTTTTTTTTTTCAAATTTAATATTACTTTTACATGTGTCGCTTTATCTAAACGTCGCTTACAATTTCACGTCAAAATGCGGATAAGGCAACAATAATTATATGCACGTGATAGCGTAAATGTGATCCATAAATATTTGGGGTTACCAACTTACCCTACGGCCCATACCATACCCTGGCTATATTGATTTGTAATTGATGCATTTTTAATTCAACTCTTATCTTACTCACTTTATGTTTTTGGTCGACAATGAAAAGAAATCTCTTAAATTTTTCTATTAAATATTTTTTCGCTTCACATTTTATATGACTCGAACCGTTGGAGACTTGGAGGATGGAGGCCACTACCACGTGAACTTCTTAAAAGATAACTATTGAACTACATTTTGAGAATTTATCGCATTGTCACATGTCAATGTTAAACTAGGTAATCACATTTAAACCAAAAAGAAAAAAAAAACCAGGTAATCACATACGTCATGTAGGATAATAGTATTTTCTTAAAAAATTTTAGCGAATGATATATATATCCATAGATTCAGTACCTAAAATCATTCATAGAAGGAACTCACTTTTCAGATACTTAAGTCTCTCTTTTCATTAATCTTCCTTGTGGGTTCCATGTTCATACGCATAGGTGTTCCGTGTTCATACATGAATTCAACAATACAAAGTTTAATCGGTAACATACATATACGAAAAATAGTGGCCTGAAACAAAAAAAAAGTTTGCGGCTTTTTATATATTTATTATTTAAAATTTTAACTAATTTTAGCTTTAAAATTATAGATTTTATAAAACAACAATTATTTTGTTAAAACCCAGAATTTTATCATTTACTATATATATTATCATTGAAATATGATTTTGGTAGTTGTAAACGATTGCTTACCCCGCTTCTGCTTTGGGCCGGGCTGATACGAAAGAAGATAGTGTTTGCTAAAAAAATTGGTGTCATCTATTGTTGCCTTATGTTACTGCGCAAGTGCTCCACTATAGTGATAAATCCATCTTGTGACCTCCCCTCATTTGTTTGTAATGCCGCTAAGAGACCTATATAAGAACAATTGGGTTCCATCTATTCTTGCTTGGCTTTCATTTTTGGGCGTAATAGTGGACCGGAAAATACAGGTTCTGTTGTTTACAATATTTCAAGAAAATAATGCAATAATGATTAGCGAATGGTGAACTGTCTTGGGGAGACTTTATGAGGTCAACATTATAAAATGTGAGAACTAGGTAACTGTCTACATAAAAAAATATTCTTAAAATATTATAATTTGAACTAATATAAGTATTTTTAATACATTATTTCAGAACAATAATGCAACAACTTTTTTATAATAAAGGTCTGATACAGTAAGGTTTTAGTCTCCGTCTGCTAAATCCTTAAAATATATATAGAGTTGTCGTGTCGATGTATAAGATGAAACTACAAAAAGGAAAGATCAATCACACGTCAAATAACAAAAGTAAAATTGTATTTTACTTGGTTCTGTCAATCCATAAAATAAATTAATTAATTACAAAGCAAATAATAAACGAAAACATGATAATGCAAATGATTCACAAGATTTAAATTTTAAAATCATTGGGTCGCAACTCGCAAGTGGCAGGATAAGAAAACGTGGTAAATAGATCTTTGTAATCTCATTCTTCTTTTAAATATATCCTCGCTCTATATCTTCGTCTTCTTCTTAGTTTCTGACGAGAAGAAAACGTGGTAATTAAAGTGTTGTTGTCCTTGTAGTTATCACGTATAAGTGACCAAATCTATCACAACAAAGAGATAAAAAAGAAGTATGTCTGATCATCAAGAACAACATCGTGTCGAAGCTTCTCCTCCCCTAGGTTATTTATTCTTTTTTAATTAATTTGAGTGTTGAGTTTATCGCTTAAATTCTGTTGGCAATTTTTTTTCTTTTTCTTTTTGTATTTTAAGGGTATTCTCCTAATCCTCCGGCAGCTAAAAACCCGCTGCAACCGCCACAACCGCAACGGCTACCAACAGGTGGAGCAATGGAGGAAAGAGGAGAAACGAGCCAAGAAATGGAACAAGATTCAAAAACATGGTGCGTTGATCTCACTATTTGTTTTGTCTCTTCTTCTTCTTTATCCAAAATTAACATGGCCGATAGTCATGTTTCCCTAAACCTAAAGTGTATTTTAAAAAATTTTTAACATGTCTCTCTGTTTAAAAACATTACAGTTGTTGCTTCCCTAGTTTAAGAAGCGTGGTGAGTTTATCTCATCTCTATCTCGTTTTTCTATTGGTCTCTTGTTTTTTTTTTCTCTTATTTTATATGTAATTTTTTTTATAAACATTACAGCTGCTGGATTCAACCGATCACTGGTGCGTTGATCTCTCTCCTTTTATATATATATTTTTTATAAGACGACACTTTCTCCATTTTCTTGTCTCTTAGTTTTTATTTTGTTCTTAGTCTACAGTTAATTCTATGTCTCTATGTTTATAAACATCACAGCTGCTGCTTCCAGCTATGTGCCGCAATGTACATCTCCTGCATCTTTTGCATCGTTGATGGTCAACGCAAAATGTAGAGAAGAATTTTTTTTTTTTTTTTTTTTTTTTTTTTTTTCTATAAACGTATTTATTTCTCTTTCCCTACACAAAAAAGGAAAAAATATATATGGAGTTTCGGTCGTTCACAATGGTTTTTGTATGTTGTTGTCTTATATTTTTTTTTTTTGAGATAAAAATTTGTTGTCTTGATTTAATTCGAATAATGTAACTTATGGATTAATATTGTTTCATGTCAGCCTTTTCTTTTTCTTATTGACATATCACTCTACTTTGATTTTTAAATAAAAATATCATTTTGAAGAAAATCAAGTTTAAATACTTATCAAGTTGTCATGATTAAATGTTTAATTCTAGTTATGGAGTTGAGATGTGGTTTATGAATGATTCACTATATATAATGTAAAACAATGTAATGATATGTATCATATTTCTCTTTGATTTTGGAAAGAATTATCTTTTAAAAATTTATGTTTTTATAATTTCATAAAATACCTTAAAAGTATAGGAATATAGAAGTAAAATCATCATTTTTAACTTTGAATACCTGTTTACTTTTTATTGGTTTCTATTATGGTTTTATAATAGTTTGAATATCACCTTATTTCTTATAAAAATTTTGAAACGCACAAACTCACGATAAAATAAATTAAACTCTTCATTTAAAATTTAAAATTTAAAAATTTACCAAAGTGGTGGGCTAGTAGTTTAGCACTTGAAGTTGGATTTATTGTGCTCCTAATTCAATCCACCCTTGGAAAGAAGAATATTTCTAAAGGAAATATATTAAAGGCTGGCTGACTCCGGATCTACAAAGAGTAAGGTTTCAACCTGAATTTTGAGGTTATAAAAAGAAAAGAAAAATGTTCTATAATATCCAGAAAGATACTCACTCTTGGACTTCTCTAGTATTTAACATTGCTTATTTATATTTATGTAAAAAGATAAATTGATATCAAATTTACCCTCAAATTATAAGCAACATTTATTTTTAAACAGAAAATTATAACTTACAAACAAAACTTTTCCAATTGATGAAGAAAAACTCGCGCGTAGCCTAGTATAGTAAACAGCTCACATGTGCTAAACAAAATATAAACAAGAATATTGGGACTCTAAACGAGATGAGGTTCTCCCTCTTTTTTTTTTCTTAAGAGATGAAAGATATGTAGAGCAGATTTTCATGTGGTTCTTGGCACATGGAAAGAAGCATGTGCATGTGGTTCTTAGCTCTAATCTCATATATATTTTTTTTAAAAAGTTAACTAAGAAAATGGTATCGATGTGACAACAAACTTGTTTCGGACCATTATACCATTCATTTAATTTTTATAGAACTCATATTAACGTATGTAATGTTTTATTTTCTTTGTTAGTTATCTAATTTGTCATATGAAAATATTTTTTTTTAAGATATAGATATTAGCAACACACAAATATACGCTTGAAACGCGCCAAACAAACGCTTTAACTTGTTTTATTAACAATATAATCTTTACACAAAGATCTGCTAGTTTCGGAATTACACAATCTGTTATTCCTAAAAACTTGCCCCGACTAAAACAAATCCTAAATTATAACTTTTTTTTGAATCAATCATCTCAATGATATCAAAGTCAAGGCATAACACAACTTATCTTCCTTTGAATCTACCCATCCGAAAATATCAAACCTGTAGATATCAAAGACAAGATAAACAACACTCACCTTCTAAGCTTTATTCTCTTAGTTTCGAAGTTACAATCTCACGATAAATAGTTCTAAAGTGTTAGCCAACTACTATGACGCCTCTAGACTATTTATACTAAACCCCTATGTACTTTGGATTGGAGATCCTCGCCAAATCTCCAAAGGACTAAACTTGTTCTTCAAGTTTATCCTTTCCTAAAATGGTGCAAAGAATATCTTCGAGTATATCTTCGAGTATCTCTTGCATCCATCCAAAATCTTCAACTCCAAGTAAGTCCACACCTTCCTTGAGCTTGCCACATCATCCGCTTCAACTAAGCTATATCAGCTCCTCAGCTTGAGCGTCTTGATGTAATCTAATACAGCCTCCTGATCCAGACAACCAGCTAATCCGGAATCTGTATCTTCATCTTTAAATAGATTTATTTCGATTTTTATTTTTATGGGTATTGACTAAGACAAGATGGACTCATAAACCGAGAGTGTACGTGAGACTCACAGACTGAGGTGGTAAAAGCATTATACTCTTCATTTTCTAAAGAACCAAAAGTGTGTTGGAATTACATTTGTACTCCTAAGATGGATTTGTCTCCGTAAACAGAGCAATTGGAATACAATTTTTCACTTAAAGCTTGGTTAATATAATCAAGATCTGATTCACTTAGGGGTTTTATCAACCTGGCATGGAGCCTAAGCAAGTGAGACAATGACTTAGGATACAAACATTTTTAGGCAAATGTTTTTAGTTTTATAGGTTTTTTTTAAGTTCAATTTGTGGTAGACATTTTATTAGTTATGATAGTAAATTTTAACTATTAATTTGATTTTGCTATTAATTGAGCTTGATTGATGGTTTTGCCGACAAAAATGTAAAGAGAACTATATTGTAACACTAAAATTTTCTTTAATGTTTTTTTAATAAATTCTTTATGAAATTAGAGATAATTTTGTGAATTTTTAGTATTATTTTATTTATAGATAATTTTATAATTTTACATAAAAATAAGAAATGTCATAATGTTTTTTTATAGCTGGATATAAAAAACAAATTAGACCGGCATGTGTTTTATGGGTTCATGTAAATTTAACTGGTGGCAATAATTTGTAAGATTCAAGTTTGGATGTGAAAGAAAACTGGATTTGGTTTTATATTCCTTCATTTATTCTTTCTATGTGAACTTCATTCATCATATTCTGCATGACCGGTTTGGTAAGAACATTGAATGTATTACTCTATTTTCTTATTATTTTAAAATGGATATAACTCTAAAATGAAATTGGATTTTGTTCCAATGTATCACTCCATTTTGAACTTGTGACCTTGAAAGCATAAAATCCTTCTAAAACCCATTATACCACAACCAATTTATCTAAACCGATGCTTCTAAACTTGTTAATATATTTTGGCGTCTAAAATTTTTGTTTTATGAGCTTTAGTCCAGGGTATATCCTGATTTTCTATAACTATTGCCTTTTTGTATTAAGAAATCATTTGTACAAATTACATAACATTTTTGGAGTTGATGTTAAACCACAAAACAAAACAAAACAAAAAATATATTAGCAGCGGGCCTAGCAGATCAGGTTTACATCTTGGACAGGCCTAGGTTCAACAAACCGAATAACAAACAAAATAATTCGTCCAAAAACAAAACGACGACGTTTTATAACTTTGCGGCCAAAAAAATTAAAAATAAAAACCCTAGAGAATAAAACTCTTCCTGTACCTTTACGCAGTTGCAGACAAACCAGAACGGCAAAACTCCTCTCCGGTAAATTCATCTTCTTCTTCTTTATTTCTCTTTACAATCTCTAATTTTTGGGTTTCTCAGAACCGTCAACTATGTATGAATCACATACGATGTTATGTTGTTGGGAGATTTTTGTTGTGTGATTGAATCTGTGATTTTTTGCAGAACAATAAAAGAGGTGAGAAAACATGGCTTATGCAGCGATGAAGCCCACTAAAACTGGTTTAGAGGAATCCCTCGAGCAGATTCATAAGATCAGAATCACTCTCTCTTCTAAGAATGTGAAGAATCTTGAAAAAGGTTTCATCTTTTTGCCTTCTTTTTTTTTTTTTTTTACATCATCCATAGTTTGATTTAGTATTGGGAATTAAGAAAATGTGGATCCCAAATGTGGCAAGATTAGAACTTTGTTTTTGGGTTGCTGTGTAATGTTAATGATTGGTCTTTCTGATGAATCAGAATCAGAGTGCTTTGGAATATTGAATAGTCTCTTCTCTTCTCTGATGCTTTTGTTTTGATTAGTGTGCACTGAATTGGTTCGTGGAGCTAAGGACAAGAGTCTTAGAGTTAAGGGACCAGTGAGAATGCCCACTAAGGTTCTTAACATCACCACCAGAAAGGCTCCTTGTGGTGAAGGTAACCCTCATTTTCATCTTCTCTACTTAATCTTATACAGTCTCTACAATGTTGCTACCAAACTCAAGAATTTGAACTTATTATTTATGTGGTATTCTTATTTGTATTAGGAACCAATACTTGGGATAGGTTTGAACTTAGGGTTCACAAGAGGGTGATTGATCTTTTCAGCTCTCCTGATGTGGTTAAGCAAATCACTTCTATCACCATTGAACCTGGTGTTGAGGTTGAGGTCACTATCGCTGACTCTTAGATAAAGACTTGCTTTTTCAGTCTCTGCTACTTCTTCAAGAATTGATGGAACTTTCATTGTTTTTGGTCCTAACATTTTTGTTTCTGGTTACTGCAATCTTAATTCTTGGGTTTTTATAGTTCTATGGTGGTTTTGTTGATCATTTTTTTTCATCTATTAAGAGACTTTATTGAACCATTTTACGATCTTGAATTCATGCTTATCTTCAATGTGGTAGATAGATTTTCAGACTTTGAAGATCACAATACATACTGCTCTAAACTAGGACCATGAACTTTTGATGTCGATCAGCAGCTAATGCAAACTATTGAAAGAATTCTTGTGTGTATGGTTTCTTATTTCGAACCAGAGATTACATTTTCCGTAAACAAAATGATTAGATATTATCTTTCATTTGGTTCTGGACTTGTGTAGGCACACTCTACATTATAGAATGTCTCCTGAAATTTTCTATACGTAGTTTGGTTATTATCTATGATTAGTAAATTGAAACAAGAAACTACAAACTTAACTTATCCAAATGAGTCTGAGATTGCTATATGAACACACTGCTGAGATTCCGAAGTAATAAGCTCTCATATGTTGGATCTTTGATAAGTCCAATTTTTTTTGTGTTTCTGATTCCAGTGTGGCCTACTAATGTTATCTTCTTCTCCGACTTCATTTTTCAAGATAACATCATTAGGCCACACGCTTTGTTTGTGTATTTTTAACATCATATCTATGTAATATGCCTTCAAATTTAGAAAATACAAGACTTGGTTGCTGTAAGTTAACTAATAAAGCAGTAAGTATAACTTACATGTCCATCATAGGAACACAAAGACAAGAGATTTTGGATAGATCGATATGATCAATCACGCTTGAATAAAGGTTTGAAATAACGTAAAAACATAAAGTTACATACGCAGCCAAAGATTTCAGGACAAACATTTTTTATCAAAAAGATAAATTTCACCCAATATGGCTCTGTTATGTATGTCTCTCCTCTGGCAATACCTTTAAATATTGCTTTTGCGCATCTATTCACTGATTCGGACATGATACAATCTGAACCAAACTTTATATTTTTGCATACAAAAAAAAAAATTCATAAATTAGTTAATACCATATATTTAAGGTTAGAAGATTTAAGTGCAAATGTTATTATTATATACTGACCTTTTCTATAAATAGAGGAGTAGTCATATCTGTAGATGTAAGTCCAGGAAAAGCTATTGTTATCTTAATATCTGAACTTAGCTCAACTCTTAATGACTCATAGAATCTTAATAAAGCTGCTTTGCTTGCCTACATCAAATATTATAAACTCTTAATTAAGTCACACATAATTTTTCTGTATATAAGAAAGTTTCTTATTTTTCCTATTTAATGAAAAAACTTACTGAGTAGATGGTTGCCAATGGGAAAGGTAGATTTGCTGAAATAGAAGTAATTACAATGATTCGTCCTTTGCTTTTTAGAAGATAAGGAATTGCAAAATAGGTCATATATGTTGGTCCCCAAAAGTTGGTATTCTGTATACACAAATTAAATAAAGTAGTCAATATAGCGTTTAGATTAATTACTTGTCAAAATTTTCTGTAAATAAACTCACCATTATAGGATTAGCGTCATGAATTTGAGAAAAATCTTCGAACAGAATACTTTGAGGTATTCCAGCATTGTTGATCAGGTGGTCCACTGTCTAGATATGATAACTTGATAAGAACAATTATAAGCATTTGATGAATTTGACAAAAATCACAAAATATTTTTAATTTCATTAAGATACATTTATATCTTAGTTTAGATTTGGATTGGAAAAGCGGAGCTAAAACTTATTTGACTAAACATTTTAAATTTCTAACAACTTAATTGAAACGTGTACTGTATATTCTATAAATAAAAATTCACATGAACTTTACTAAAACGACTAAATTCTCATTTATAATTTTTAAAGTGATATAAAAACCGGACTCTTTATAAATCACTTTTGTATATACATTAATAATTTGGCCCGGACTCTTAAGCTTAGTAGTTTTTACTAAAAGCTTTCAATATACTCAGATTAATTTAAACCTTTGGTACACTTTAAAAGTGTTCAAAGTTAAAAACCATTCTAATTATTTTGCTTCCTAAAACACAAATTACACCGTCTCATGGAAATGACATGATATTTTTCAAGGATTCTCAGTTGAATTTAATCATAACATTAAGGAAGGGCTAACCACCAACATTTATGACCACAATATTGCTATTATAATATATATATAGATAATTTTCCTTATTCGAGTACTTACGTTTTCCGAAATGATGAATCGTCTCATCGATAAACTTCTTGCAGTTCTCAACATTAGAAACATCACCAGGTATGATGATGACATCACTAGCTCCTAACTGGTGTGATGTTTCTGCTACAATCTCTAGACGATCTTTTCTTCGAGCAACAAGAGCCAAATTTGCTCCTTTCTTTGCGTACTCATATGCTACATGCTTTTTTTTTTTGGGATCCAACAAAACAAAAACATAATAATACTCAACCAAATATCATATCAGTTTATGTGAATCTATATTTAAAAGCATAGCAATCCAAAGCTAGCTAACCTCTCCGATGCCGGAGGAAGCTCCGGTAATTAGAACTACTTTTCCGGAAACGTTTTCGAAGTGAAGGTGCTTATGAAGACAAAGTACGAGTTTGATCAAAAGATAAAATGGGTAAAAGAGGAAGAGAAAGATGATGGTAAAAGGAGGAAGAAGAATATTGAGAATGGTGTGAAGTGTATCCATGTGGTTCTTCCACTACTTTACCTCAACACTTGCTGTTTTCATAACAATGTTCAAAATGATATTATAGGCATTTCCGGCAACCGATTAGAATTATCAACTTATTTTATGTTTTTGAGAGTCATAATTTTTTTCTTTTTTTGGATAATGAATTTATTATCAGGACCAAAATAAATAATTTTTATTAGTTAACATTTAGGGGTGTAACGGATTCAGATATTCGGATGTTTTTAGGGTATCCAGATCCGGATCTGGATCCGTGATTTCATTATCCACCTCCGGATCCGTAAACCCAAAATATTCGGATCCGGATCTGTAATTTTTTTGGCCGGATCCGGATATCCAAAACTAAAAACCTAATTTTTTTGTTTTTAACGGATTTGGATTTTTTAAAAAAATATTTTAGCCGGATCTGACTATCCGGTCTGGAATTTCTTAGTATCCGGATCCGGCGATCCAAAAATTTATCATCTGGATCCGTCTTACCCGGATATCCAGTTTTTTGGATTCAAATATCTATATTAAAAGGGAAGCACAATTTGAAAATAACTTTTAAATTATAAACAATTTACATGTAATGTCATTGAAAGAAAGAATAAAAAAAATTCTCATTAATAACAAAAATATCTTTATATCTTACCTTATATCCATGTATCCAAACTAAATTAAATATTTTTTAAATATTAATTAATAAATAAATAAAAATTAAACTTATTTTCTCTATCTTATTAATTATGGATAAAAATTTAAATAATTTTTTTAAAAATTGTTAACTAATAAAAATTGAAAAACTAAGATTTGATATCTAATTATACCATATTACTAATTTTATTTTTTTATTTGAAATATTTTGTTAAGATTTAAAATTATGATTCTTCTACCATCATTGTTTGATCTATATTCAAATTATTTTGAATTATCATATTATATATATAGTTAATAAAATATAGATTTGTTCTGCATAATTATATTTTTGAGAATAATTTATTTGATATATAATTAGTTGTAAATGTCAAATAATGTTAAATGTATATTTTATAAATTAATCAAAATATTTTTTTACAGTTTGATTAGGAGTATTTATATCAGATTTGGATTCAGTTTTAATTTTTCGTTATTTCACTATATAACTTAGGTATATCTATTTTTGAACGAAAAACCTTTTCGGCCATAATTTATAAAAATTCTTTCGTTTCATATATAAAAATTTTATTCGGCCATCATATTTATTGGACCATGTTTGCGAGAAAAGTCTATTTTATTAAACCCCCAAAAAAAGAAAAAAAAAACTAGACAGGGAGGTAGAAGGTTTGTTGGCCCTCATTAAGATGTTGTAGCAAGTGGATGTTTTTTTTGTTTTCTCTTATTTTATATGTAATTTTTTTATAAACACTACAGCTGATGGATTCAACCGATCACTGGTGTGTTGATCTCTCTCCTTTTATATATATATATATACATTTAACCAGTAACCAAATCATTTTTTGTCTCTTAGTTTTTATTTTGTTCTTAGTCTACAGTTAATTATATGTCTCTGTTTATAAACATCACAGCTACTGTTTCCAGCTATGTGCCGCGATGTACATCTCCTGCATCTTTTGCATCGTTGATCGTCAACGCAAAATGTAGAAAAGACCTTTTTTTTTTTTTTTTTTTTTTTTTTTTCTATAACCGTATTTATTTCTCTTTCCCTACCCAAAAAAGGAAACAATATATATGGAGTTTCGGTCGTTCACAATGGTTTTTGTATGTTGTTGTCTTATATTTTTTTTTGAGATAAAAATTTGTTGTCTTGATTCAATTCGAATAATGTAACTTATGGATTAATATTGTTTCATGTCAGCCTTTTCTTTTTCTTATTGACATGTCACTCTACTTTGATTTTTAAATAAAAATATCATTTTGAAGAAAATCAAGTTTAAATACTTATCAAGTTGTCATGATTAAATGTTTAATTCTAGTTATGGAGTTGAGATGTGGTTTGTGAATGATTCACTATATATAATGTAAAACAATGTAATGATATGTATCATATTTCTCTTTGATTTTGGAAAGAATTATCTTTTAAAAATTTATGTTTTTATAATTTCATAAAATACCTTAAAAGTATAGGAATATAGAAGTAAAATCATCAATTTTAACTTTGAATACCTGTTTACTTTTTATTGGTTTCTATTATGGTTTTATAATTGTTTGAATATCACCTTATTTCTTATAAAAATTTTGAAACACACAAACTCACGATAAAATAAATTAAACTCTTCATTTAAAATTTAAAATTTAAAATTTTACCAAATGTGTGGTGGACTAGTAATTTAGCACTTGAAGTTAGATTTATTGTGTCCCTAGTTCAATCCACCTTTGGGAAGAAAAGTATTTCTAAAGGAAATGTATTAAAAGCTGGCTGACTCCGGGTGCACGAAGAGGAAATATACTAAAGGCTGGCTGACTCCAGGTCTACGAAGATTAAGGTTTCAACCCGAACTTTGAGGTTATATAAAAAAAGAAAAACGTTCTATAATATCCAGAAAGATACTCTCACTCTTGAACTTCTCTAGTATTTAACATTGCTTATTTATATTTATGTAAAAAGATAAATTGATATCAAATTTACCCTCAAATTATAAGCAACATTTATTTTTAAACAGAAAATTATAACTTACGAACAAAACTTTCCCAATTGATGAAGAAAAACCCGCGCGTAGCCTAGTAAACAGCTCACATGTACTAAATAAAATATAAACAAGAATATTGGGAGTCTAAACGAGATGAGGTTCTCGCTCTTTTTTTTTCTTGAGAGATGAAAGATGTGTAGAGTAGATTTCCATGTGTTTCTTGGCATATGGAAAGAAGTATGTGCATGTGGTTCTTAGCTCTAATCTCACATATTTTAAAAAAAATTAACTAAAAAAATGGTATCGATGTGACAACAAATATGTTTGCAGATTTCTATGTGGTTCTTGGCACATGGAAAGAAGTATGTGCATGTGGTTTTTAGCTCTAATCTCATATATTTTTTAAAAAAATTAACTAAGAAAATTGTATCGATGTGACAACAAATATGTTTGCAGATTTCTATGTGGTTCTTGGCATATGGAAAGAAGTATGTTGATATATGACGATTTTGGCCCATATTTGCTAATGTTTTATAGTCGTTTTTAGTGTCTTTCAAGTCTATTTTGAGTCTTAACAGGTCAGAATGAAGTCTTGGAGCATAAATTGGATGGACTAGAGCTTATTGGGATTTTGGAGCAAAAAGATGCGGATTTGAAGCAAAAGGGCCGAATTTACACGCGAGCACCCGACATAGCACCCAGCGGAGCACATGCTCTGCCGCCAGAGAAATTAATGGGCCCGAGTTGACCTAATTTCGGATGATTAAATAGGTCAGCAGCCTTTCTTAAAACACACATCCTTTTACCTTGGAGAAAAGTGAGAAGCTGCTTGAAGATCCTCTCCTTCTCCTCCTTTGTCGCCATCGCCTAGCTCCTTGTTCCCATCATCCTTTGTTTCGATTGCTTAGACTTGGAGATCATCCATACTTTATTTTGAGAAGAATTCTAAACCTTGTTACTTTTCAGTATTTATTCATGAATTCCTTTTATTTCATTGCTATGTTTTCTTTTTTCATGTCTGAGTAGTCTATTAACTAGATTAGGGTTTTACAAAGGTATTCATGAGATGATTTAACTTGGCACAAATAGGATGCATAAATACATACTGTCTTCACCTCTGGTCAAAATTAATGCTTAAACTAAACTGATCACTTAGTTTATGATTTTAGGTTAAACCTATTCGCGAGAGTGTTTTAGGTTGCTAGAAAAGACATTGGTGAGCAATTAGACGTAGGTGACGAGAGTTGGTGCGGCTAGTTGTGAACATATTGAACCCATTCTTTAATGCTTGTCTGCATCTCTAGGTCCAAGCGAGAGTTTAGGCATCTAGGTTGTTAGATAAAGTTATCGTTGCCACGAGAGTGGGGCGATATTATTTTTATGTTTGAGTTCTAGATCTTTGCTGAATTAGATCCTGAATAGTTGCTAAGTTCTCATCTCTGAATCACCTGCGAATTACCTTGATCTAGTGCTTTTCTTTATTGAATTTACACCGCTTTTATTTATTTGAAATTCTGTTTCAAAACCAATCTCATCTTTTGTCTTAGCTTTATTTATAAATCTCATAATTTCATAGTGTAACCTTAGTCCTTGTGGATTCGATCCCTTTCATACTACTGCGATTGTCTGTGCACTTGTAGAATTATTTGGGGTTAAAACTCTGTGTATCATATGTGCATGTGGTTCTTAACTCTAATCTCATATATTTTTAAAAAAAAATTAACTAAGAAAATGATTTCGATGTGACAACAAATATGTTTGCAGATTTTCATGTGGTTCTTGGCACATAGAAAGAAGTATGTGCATATGGTTCTTAGCTCTAATCTCATATATGTTTCGGACCATTATACCATTCATTTAACTTTTATAGAACTCATATTAACGTATGTAATGTTTTATTTTCTTTGTTAGTTATCTAATTTGTCATATGAAAATATTTTTTGTAAGGATATAGAGATTAGCAACACACAAATATATGCTTGGAACGCTCCAAACCAACGCTCTAATTTGTTTTATTAACAATATAATCTTTACACAAAGATTTACTTGTTTCGGAATTACACAATCTATTCTTTCTAAAGACTTGCCCCCGACTAAAACAAATCCTAAGTTATAATTTTTTTTGAATCAATCTTCTCAATGATATCAAAGTCAAGCCACAACACAACTTATCTTACTTTGAATCTACCCACCCGAAGATATCAAAGACAAGATAAACAACACTCACCTTCTAAGCTTTATTTTCTTAGTTTTGAAGTTACAATCTCACGATAAATAGCTCTAAAGTGTTAGCCAACTACTATGACGCCTCTAAACTATTTCTACTAAAACTCTATGTACCTTGGGTCGAAGATCCTCACCAAATCTCCAAAGGAATAAACTTGTTCCTCAAGTTTATCCTTTCCTAAAATGGTGCAAAGAATATTTTCGAGTATCTCTTGCATCCATCCAAAATCTTCAGCTCCAAGTAAGTCCACGCCTTCCTTGAGCTTGCCACATCATCCGCTTCATCTAAGCCACGTTAGCTCCCGCGTCCATGTCAGCTAGAGCGTCCTGATGTAATCTGATACAGCCTTCTGATCCTGACAGCCAGCTAATCCGGAATCTGCATCTTCATTTTTAAATATATTTATTTTGATTTTTATTTTTATGGGTATTGACTAAGACAAGATGGATTCATAAACCGAGAGTGTACGTGAGACTCACAGACTGAGGTGGTAAAAGCATTATACTCTTCATTTTCTAAAGAACCAAAGTGTGTTGGAATTACATTTGTACTCCTAAGATGGATTTGTCCCCGTAAACAGAGCAATTGGAATACAATTTTTCACTTGAAGCTTGGTTAATATAATCAAGATCTGATTCACTTAGGGGTGTTATCAACCTGGCATGGAGCCTAAGCAAGTGAAACAATGGCTTAGGATACAAACATTTTTAGGCAAATGTTTTTAGCTTTATAGGTTTTTTTAAAGTTCAATTTGTGGTAGACATTTTATTAGTTATGATAGTAAATTTTAACTTAACAAAACATTAATGGATTGATTTTGCTATTAATTGAGCTTGATTGATGGTTTTGCTGACAAAAATGTACTGTTATCCGGATATCTATATTAAAAGAGAAGCACAATTTGAAAATAACTTTTAAGCTATAAATAATTTATATGTACTGTCATTGAAAGAAAGAATAAAAAAAACTCTCATTAATAACAAAAATATATTTATATCTTATCTTATATCCATGTATCCAAACTAAATTAAATGTTTTTAAATATTAATTAATAAATAAATAAAAATTAAACTTATTTTCTCTATCTTATTAATTATGGACAAATTTTTTAATAAATTTTGAAAAATTGTTAACTAATAAAAATTGGAAAACTAAGATTTGATATCTAATTATACCATATTACTTATTTTAATTTTTTTATTTGAAATATTTTGTTAAGATTTAAAATTATGATTCTTCTACCATCATTGTTTGCTCTATATTCAAATTATTTTGAATTATCATATAATATATATAGTTAATAAAATATAGATTTGTTCTGCATAATTATATTTGTGAGAATAATTTATTTGATATTTAAATTTAATATATAATTAGTTGTAAATGTCAAATGATATTACATGTATATTTTATAAATTAATCAAAACATTTCTTACAGTTTGATTAGGAGTATTTAAATCGGATTTGGATTCAGTTTTAGTTTTTGGTTATTTCACTATATAACTTAGGTATATCTATTTTTGAACAGAAAACAATTTCGGACATAATCTATAAATATTCTTTCGTCTCATATATAAAAATTTTATTCGGCCATCATATTTATTGGACCATGTTTGCGAGATAATTCTATTTTATTAAACCCCAAAAAAAGAAAAAAAAAACTAGACAGGGAGGTAGAAGGTTTGTTGGCCCTCATTAAGATGTTGTAGCAAGTGGATGTTTTTTTTTTCAAATATCGAGTGATCTGAAGGTAATCTGAATGATGAATGATGTGTAATTGTAAATATATATGTCTATATAGCTCATGCATTGACCTAAATATGGATCTAAAATATTAATTGATCGTGATGACATCTTAATGAGGAGTTGTTGGTGGTGGGAATGGATAAGAAGAGCATGATGCAGCTGACAGATAGAAAAACTTCATGTGACTTAATTTTAATGAGAGAAATAAATAACCAAGAATTGAATGCATTTCGTTTATTTTGGTCGTTAAAATAATGTGTCCACATGATTGATGATTAGTGGTCAAGAAAAATCACTACAAATTGTTCATATTTACAAGGTTGGTGGACCATGGCATTTAACACATTGAAAGCAAATGTAATAAGTTTGGAGGCTTTGGACCATGGCATGTTATAAACCAAAGACATAACGACTCCACATATATAAGTCTTTTAGGAAGTCATAAACAAGCCCAAGTTTCAAAATCTTAATACTTTTTTAAGTTTTTTTTATATGGTTTACTCAACATTGTAAATTTATACAAAACATTCACATAAAATTAATATATATTTAAAATATAACATGAAAATATTTCAAAAATCAACTAATATTAATTACTTTTAACTAGTTATTCAGAAAGAAAAGTTTGAACAAATTTGAATCAAAACATGAAATGAGCTAATCTATAATAATATTTTAGTTAAAAATAAATTTTGGAAAAATTTTACAAACTCAAATTTAGAAAAATAAATCATAAACCAAATTTTATTTGTTTAATTTTATTTTAATATAATGATGTACTTAGTTTTTTGATAATATCTAGAGTTTATTTTACTATTTATTAAAATGTAAGGGTTTAAAAATCCACAAAAAATGAGTATTTTTTTCATGTTTTAAAAAAAAGTCAGAGTTTTTTTACCTATTTTTCCCATTCACATCTATTGTCACAAAACTTCTTATCTCACTAAAAGCGTGCCAAATCTCTGTTTCCTTACTAACTGAAAACCGTGGTTTTGTTAATAATTGTTTTTCTTATATTAAGAGAACTTATTGAACCATTTTACGATATTGAGTTAATACATAACTTCAGTGTGATTGATAGATAGATTTTGAGATTTTGAAGATCACAACACATATTGTTCTAAACTAAGACCACAAGAGTGACCTAATAGTCCTTGAACTACTGATCATTGATCAGGAGCTGATGCAAAACATTGAAAGAACTATCTGCATATGGTCTCTTACCTCAAACCAAGCAAAGCCATGAACTCTTGTGGAGTGATAATTATACTTGACGGATTCTGAGACATTTTCATGCCGTATCTTTTGGATAAACATATGCAAAAGCTTTTAAATAATAATTAGAAACCTCTATAGCTATACAAAACATTCGGTTCAAAACAAATTTATAACACATAAAGGAAGAAAGTACAATATTTTAATGAAACACAAAGTATAAGTTACATATCCATGATAGGAACACAACCATTATTGAAGACAAGAGATCTTGGATAGATCGATATATGATTCAATCACGCTTGTAATAAGGTTTACCATAACGAAAAAACAAATAGTTGAGTACGTAGTCAAAGATTTCAGGACAAGCAATTTTTATCAAATAGAGAATTTTCATCCAATATGGCTCTGTTATGTATGTCTCTCCTCTGCCAATACCTATGAATATTGATTTTGCGCATCTACTCACTGATTCGGACAGGAACAAATCTGAACCGTACTATATATATTTCCAATAAAGCATACAAAAGAAAAAAAAATTAGGTAATGTCAAATCTATTATAAGGTATATGATTTTGTACAAATTTTATTGCTGACCTTTTCTATAAAGTTAGGAGTGGTCATATCTGTAGATGTAAATCCGGGGAAAGCTATTGTTATTTTGATCTCTGGACTGAGCTCAACTCTTAATGTCTCATATAATCTTAATAAAGCTGCTTTGCTTGCCTACATTAAATATTATTATAACTGTTTAAGTCACAAATAATTCAGCTGTATATAAGAAACAGGTAAAAGAATTTAATCTACTGATCATGTCTAAAGAAAATCTTACTGAATAGACACTTTCCGTTGGCAAAGGTAGATTTGCTGTACAAGAAGTAATCACAATGATTCTTCCTTTGCTTTTTCGAAGATGAGGAATTGCAAAATAAGTTGTGTATGTTGATCCCCAAAAGTTTATATCCTTAATATACAGTACACATGTTAGATAAACTAGTCAATAGAAGGTTTGAATCAATGAATCTTCTCTTTTTTTTTGTTAACTGTGAGGGATTTCAGGTTTTCGGCTCATAATCTGACAAGCCTTTAATAATATCGAAAACATGGCGTAAATCACCTATCCCAACGGAAATTGAACTAGAAGCATGTGAGACTAACTCCTGCACTAAACCACTAGCCCAATGCATCGTTGGGTAAAAATTTTGAATCTTGATTAAGATTATAGCGTTTACATTAAATACTACAACAAAGTAAACGAGAGATAAAATTTTGTCTCAATGTGTGTGTTTTTTATTTATTTTGGCTTTGTTTTAAATACAAAAAGTGGACTCCTTTAAAAATTTATTTACAAACGGAGATCCCTACTACAAAAATCATTTCCAGAGAACCCGTTTGGAAATAAATTTTTCAAATGGTCCATTTTAGACTATCACCTGTTTTATTTCTGGTTTTGTTTGTGTTTTAAAAAAACTCACTATTATAGGATTAGCGTCTTGAATCTGCATGAAATCTTCGAACAGAGTAGTTTGAGATACTCCAGCATTGTTGATCAGGTGGTCTACTGTCTAGAAATTATAACTTGGTTAGAACAATGCCCATCTAATACATTTGATAGCAAAAATATTTCTTTTTTTTAATCACATATTAATTAGGAAACCATTCTGTGATTGATCACAAGGGAAATAGTTTACAAAAGAAATTTTAGAAATAAAAAATATATAGATTCGGGCTAAACAGTTGGGATGAAGATTTCTCAAAAGAAAAATCTAGGGGGGTGTATTGGAGTGAACATTTGGAGAGATTTAAGTTTTAATGAATTTTGAAATGATTTGGTAAATTTTTGGGGAATTAAGAATTTTGTTATTAAATTCTCTCAAATCTCACATAAAACATTGAGATTTTGGTCTTTATATTTTTAATTAAGAAATTTTCTCAAATCTCACATAAAACTTTTAAAATAAATTTTAATCATGTTTCCAATAATAATAGATTTGACTTTTGAGTATAGAATTTAAAATTATTAATTCAATAACACTGAATTTTAAAAGATATTTAAAATTTTATGTTTCAATAACACATGATTTGTTATTTAACTCAAATCTGTCTAAAAACTTAGTCCAATACACCTCTTTTGAAAATGAGAAAAGAGGAAAAGTAATTTGGAAATATTTATATTATCATTAATATACATTTAGGTAAATGATATGTTCGTCTGTTATGGTATTCACTCTTCATTACCACATATTTTTAGCTAACTTTATATTTGGATTTTAAAAAGCGGATTTGTTTTTTTTTTTTATTTCAAACAACTCAATTAAAAAGTGTACTATATAAAAATATTTTTCTTTAAAAATGAATTCATATAAAGTTTAACAAAATGATTACATAAATTTTAGAGTAACATAAAACCCCGAATTCTTTTAGTTTAGTAGTTTTTTCTAAAAACATTGTATCAATATACTAAAATTTAAACATATTTAAATGTGTTACACACAGTTTCATAGACATGCCAGAAATTACACTCAAAAACAAATCGTAGATATATGCATCTTATGTTTCTAATTATACTAGTTTTAAGGTTTTTCACAAATATTAAAAATATTTTGAAATGACATGTTTAGTCTTATCTTATTAGTTAATTATGAGTGAATAAAGATTATGATATGTAAGGACATAATATGAAATATAAAACTAGTTATTCATTGAGAATTAATAGAGAATTTACAACTTTTTGAAACAAAATTATTTTTAAAATATATCTATATAATTTTATTTTTATTTTTTCTAAAAATCGGATTAGTAAAGAACCGAGATAATATTATGTTGGTCATATAGAATGTGGGTTAACCTCCAACATTCTCAATACCAATTAATATTGGTAATTGTATATATATTACTCTGTCCGATCCTTACTGATCTTATTTTTAGGAAAAAAATTTGTTTCAAGAAGATCATATTTTTAGATTTTCTAGATATGTTTAATTAATTATTGATGATAAATTATAAATTTCAAGAAAATAATTGAATACTATTGGTTTAGAAGTATTGGAAGTTGTTAATCACAAAAAACTATGCATTTATAATTAACTTTTAATGTGTTTTCTTAATATGTGTAAAAATCCTAGAAATATGATCAATTAGAAACAGAAATGTTTTCATTTAATGGAGATTTGTGAGTACTTACGTTTTCCGAAATGGTGAATCGTCTCACCAATGAACTTCTTGCAGTCCTCAACATTAGAAACATCACCAGGTATGATGATGACATCACCAGATCCTAACTGGCGTGATGTTTCTGCTACAATCTCTAAACGATCTTTTCTTCGAGCAACAAGAGCCAAATTTGCTCCTTTCTTTGCGTACTCATATGCTATATGCTTTTTTAATGGGATCCAACAAACAAAAACATAAAGAATCTCAACCAAATATCATACCAAGTAATGTTAATCCATATTTAAAAGCATAACATCCAAATTAAGGTAGCTCACCTCTCCTATGCCGGAGGAAGCTCCGGTGATTAGAATTACTTTTCCGGAAAGGTTTTCGAAGTGAAGGTGCTTATTAAGACAAATCACAAGTTTGATCAAAAGATAAAATGGGTAAAAGAGGAATAAAAGGATGATGGTAAGAGGAGGAAGAAGAAGATTGAGAATGGTGTGAAGTGTGTCCATGTTGTTTGTTTGCAGAGCCAACACCACTACTTACCTTTCTAGTACTTGTTTTTTCCTGAAAATGTTTCAAAATTTTACTTTACATCAAAAGTCTATTTTAATAGATAAAAAAAGCTAGACAGGGATGCACATGGTTCTTGTCCCTCAAGAAGCTGTCCCTAGTGGAAATGGCGTATCTCTTTAGCTAAACCTTTAGTCACGTTTTTGTTTTTAAAATATTAAGTGATTTGAAAGTAATCTGAATGATTAATAATGTGTAGATATGGTGCTACGCATCTCCTACATTGATCTAAGCATGAACCTAAAATATTTAAAGATCGTGATGACAATTTTCTAACTAAAAAAATCAATAAACTTAGTAATTTTCTATATCTTCTTTTATTCTATGTGCTTCATCAACATCACTTCAATTTCTTTCTTGTTTTCAAGATCGATTCTATTTTGATTGGAATATCAAATTAACTTTTCTCTGCATTTATGATACCCTGATCAGTAAACAACTACAAATTTCTTTTCTTTTGGTGGGGTTGGGGTGGGTGGATAGGGAAAATGTAAATGATCAATTGATGGTGATGGCAGTGGATGAGAAGAACATGATTCATATTTCATACAGTTAGAAAAGAAAAGAAAAAAAAAACTCAATGTGGATCCTAAATTTAATGGAGAGCAATGAGCCATTTTCTTTTAATTTTATTCGTTTAATGTAAGAAAAAATGTGTCCACGTGAATGATGGTTAGTAGTCAAGTTTTTAACAAATCTGGACCATGCAAATCAGAGACACAAGACTCCACTTTGTCTTTAATGAGTCTTGGATTGTGCTGCGTCGATGACTATGTCTTGATGTCTTCTATGGTCTTCCCGAAGAACTGATCTGATTCATCTTTATATTTTTGTATAACCTACTGACACATCGTTTCTATTTTGTTACTCGCTCAGTTCCTAATTAATCTTATTTCTAGTATTTTCACATACCAACATTTTAAAAACAGATTATAAATATATTATTTTATGTAATTAACGATTTTCTATCTCTAAATCAATAGTATTCAATTTTTTTTTTTAATTTTTCAATTCATCATCAATAACTAATAAAAACTACATATGAAACCTACAAATTGTATCTTTTTGAAACTATTTTTTTTCTAGAAATATAAACAATTAGGAATGGAGAGAGTATATATCAAAACGCGACAAATCTCTGTTTTCTTATGTTCCCCCAATACTCAAGATTCCACACTTATTACTCTCCGTCAATTTCAATATGTTGTACAGATGATGACACTTAAAAAACTTGTAATTTTAGCATCATTTATTTATAAACTTAGTGTCAATTTTTAAATGATGCAAGAGTTATTGTGTCACTTTTAAAAGTGATACTAAAATCAGTGAAGCTAAAAATTAGCTTCGTTTAAAAAAGTGACTCAATAATTCAAATTTAGCATTATTTCTGGTAAATGTTACTAAATAGCATTATTTCTTACAAATGATGTTAAAATTAGTGTCAAATCATTTAAACGACCCAAAATTTATATATATATTAATATAAATTGGCTATTTAAATTATTAATAAATAATAAATATGGCAAACAAATAAAGATTACTTCTAATTTTATTAAAGAAAATATACAATACATAGTTCAAACTTTGTTTACTAAATACAAATCCAAAACCCATCTATTGTTTCATTGTCATTCATTGTTATCCAAACTAATGTAAAATTCAAACACTTTAACCTTTATCTTCAGCTAAACCTTCACTCCCTCAGTTTGTTAGAATGCCGAGCATACAATATGTTCTACTTCTGAGATTCCAATGAAGTCCTAAAGATGAAAACAAAAAACAGAGCTATTATTAACCATAGCTAATGAGCTCTCTTTTTCTGGACTATTGCCATAGCAAGTTAGCTATGTAGTGTGAAGATTAGATGATGAAGAAGGAACAAAGAAACCAAATCTGAGGAGAAAGTACAATGATTTCAGATATATCTTACAAAAATATGTATCAAAACTCTCAATGAATTGAATCAAGAGAAGCTAAAGGTACGTACTTTTTAGCTGATCCAAATCAAGCAAACATGGGACTAGAGACGACCAAACCAATCAAACTAATTATTACATAATTGTAATTGAAAAATAATGGAAACCTCTAGCTATACGAAATGTTAGGGTCAAAAGGAAATTGGAAGAGACTTAGTTGCAATAACTAATAAACATACAAAGTATAAGTTACATGTCCATCATTATTGAAGACAAGAGATCTTGGACAGATAGATAAGATCAATCACGCTTGAAATAAGGGTTGCCATAACGAAAAAATATATAGTTGAGTACGTAGTCAAAGATTTCAGGGCAAACATTTTTTTATCAAAAAGATAAATTTCATCCAATATGGCTCTGTTATGTATGTCTCTCCTCTGCCAATACCTCTGAATATTGCTTTTGCGCATCTACTCACGGAGTCGGAGAGGAAAAAATCTGAACCAAACTATATATATTTTCAATAAAGCATGCAAAAGAAAAGAAAAAACAAATTAATTAATTAATGTCATATATATAAAGTGTAAGATTATGTAAAAATGTTATTACTGACCTTTTCTTTAAAAAGAGGAGTGGTTATATCAGTAGAAGTAAATCCAGGTAAAGCAATTGTTATTTTTATATCTGAACTGAGCTCAACTCTTAATGTCTCATAGAATCTTAATAAAGCTGCTTTGCTTGCCTAAATCAATAGTTTATAACTTTTAAAACACAAATATTTTTTCTGCATATAAAAAAATATATAGGTAAAAGATTTTTATTGATAATATGTATATCTAAAGAAAATCTTACTGCGTAGACGCTTGCCACTGGAATAGGCACATTTGCTGCAATAGAACTAATCACAATGATTCGTCCTTTGCTTTTTCGAAGATGAGGAATTGCAAAATAAGTCATATATGTTGATCCCCAAAAGTTGGTATCCTTAATATACACATAAATTAGATAAAGTTTAGTTTAGAATATATATTGATCGATGTTTCAGATTAGTGTTTACATTAATTACATGTCAAAAGATTATGTTTATATAACCAAAATAGTTTAGTGTTTGAGATATATATCACCATGATAGGATTAGCGTCTTGAATTTGAGTGAAATCTTGAAACAGATTAGTGTGAGGAACTCCAGAATTGTTGATCAGATGGTCCACTGTATGATAACTTGGTTAGAATAATAACACATCTAATAAACTTGACAACAAAAATATCTATCATTTCATAAATATACGTCTAGTTAAATGATATGTCTTTTTTTTGGCATCAAATGGTATGATAGTCTGTAATGGTCTTCATTACAACATAATTTATATAGCGTATTGTTTAGCTTTGGATATGGGAAAAGCGGAACTGAAATTTTGTTTAGTTAAACATTTAAAATCTCAAACAACTTAATTTTAAAAAGTGTACGATATAAAGATTTTATTAATAAAGTTTAAGTGACTATATTTCGCTTATTAGATTTTACTAAAAGAAATGCACTATCAATATACTCAAAATCGTTATAAAAAATTATATATATATATATATCCTCAAATTTAAACTATATAGTCTTCCGCAAATTACAGTTTAAATGTGTTATCTTATTATATATAGTTGGGTTGCACTCACGACATATGTCAAAATTATAATTCATAAGATCATGATACGTGTCGGTTGATTGATAAGATTATGACACGTATCATAAAAATTATGTTAATTTTGTTTTCCATAATAAAAAAGAAAATCAAAGAAAATAATTAAATAATAAATATTTTTTAGTTTCCATTTTTTGAATATAAGTTAAATATTTTTATTTCAATAAAATTTAAACATTTTTCCAAATTTATATTTTTATATTATTATACTATTTAAATATATTTAAGTAAAATTATATTAGTAATTTTTGGGTTTATAATTGTAGGGTAATTAGGTTAAATAAAATTTAAATACAATTAATATTTTTGAGTATATAATTATATTTCTAATATTTCGGATTTGGTTTTTGGTTTGGTTCGGGTTTGATCCTTCAGATATATGAGTCTAAGGACCCATTCAAATTTTTATCGGATTAGTATGCCTTTTTGGTTGGATTCGGTTTGGTTATCGGGTTTTAGATATTTTGTTCAACCTTATCTTACACGGTGGTCGAAAAAAATAAACAACAAAATGGAACTAAAAGGTACTAGACATGATATAAATTTTTTAATATATTAATAATAAAAGTTTAATATAGAAAGTTAAATTAATTTATTTATGTAAAAAAAAACATTTGTAAAATTACTATCTTCTCTAACTAAACATTTTTCTACTTTTTCTCTAAAATAATTTAAGATATATCTTTAACAATAAATATTTAATTTAATAAATTATTAAATTTAATTTATTTTAAAATTAAAAAATCCGCCCATCGGGCGGGTCCTTATCTAGTAATTTATAAGTAAATAAATTCAAATTTTTAATCTTTTTGTTAAACAAAAATGCTAAATCTTTTGCTTCCTAAAATATAAATTACAAAACCATCAACATTCTCTCAATGATAATATATTGTATAGAAAGATTATAATTTTGAAATGTTTTCATTTAATGGAGATTTGTGAGTACTTACGTTTTCCGAAATGATGAATCGTCTCATCGATAAACTTCTTGCAGTTCTCAACATTAGCAACATCACCAGGTATGATGATGACATCAACAGATCCTACTTGACGTGAGGTTTCTGCTACAATCTCTAGACGATCTTTACTTCGAGCAACAAGAGCCAACGTTGCTCCTTTCTTTGCGTACTCATATGCTATATGCTATATGCTTTTTTTTTTTTTTTTTTGGGATCCAATTAACAACACAAAAACATAATAAATCTCAACCAAATATCATACCAAGTTATGTGAATCTATATTTAAAAGCATAGCAATCCAAAGCTAGCTAACCTCTCCGATGCCGGAGGAAGCTCCGGTGATTAAAACTACTTTTCCGGAAACGTTTTCGAAGTGAAGGTGCTTATGAAGACAAAGTACGAAATTGATCAAAAGATTAAATGGGTAAAAGATGAGAAGGATGATGGTAAGAGGAGGAAGAAGAAGATTGAGAATGGTGTGAAGTGTATCCATGTTGTTCGTTTGCAGAACTACTACTTACCTTTCTAGTACTTTTTTTTTCGTTAAAATGTTACAAAATTTTACTTTGCAAGAGAAGTCTATTTTAATAGACAAAAAACAGCTAGACAGGGATGAGAGATTTGTTAGCCCTCATTAAGAAGATGTACCTTCATTTACATTTTGTTTTTTCAAATATTAAGTATAAAATTAATCTGAAAGATTAATAAATAATAACGTTTAGATATGTTTATGAATCTCATGCATTGACCTAAACATGAACCTAACGTTTAAAGGCTAATACACGTTTACAATTCTTCTTTGGAATCAAGGTTTGCCTACTAATTTCCTTTAATGGAAAAAGCCCATAACGGGCAATTACAAATGGATCTGAATTTGTAAACCTTAAAATTACATGAAAGCTTAATGCTGGCCCATTGTAAGATCGCAGCAGATTATAATAAAAGCGACACGTGTCAACCCTAGGTTTAATCTAACACCCCTGCACCGCCGCTTCACTGCTTCGCCGCTGAAGCCGTGCGACCCTTCTGAAAACAGCCATTCCTTGGCTAACTCCTCCCTATGCACAGATCCACTTGGTGTTCCTCATAGATGAGATCTTCCGAAGCTCAGCTTGAATCCTCATCTTCACTACCGTTGAGAAGCTAAACACATATTTTGAATCAGTAACTTTTCCCTACCATCTACTCTCTAATTGAGGTGGGCTCAATCTTTTAACAGAAAAGCAAAGTCATTACTCCAAATCCAAACCAATTTTTAACAGAAAAAAATTAATTGGTTTGGAGTCTATACTACGTACATAAATACTATTTTTCAAAAGTATCTCAAACACTTTGTAAGATAGATTTAGTAGCTGAAAGCAGATAAAATCAGCTTCACCTGTGGATCTATCCCGACGGTTGTCTGGCCGCTTACTGATTTAACAGTTCTTCATTTCTGCACTGTTTGCTCAGAAGACTACATCACAAGAATCGACATAGCCTTCGAGACATAGTGCAATTGCATTAATCTCTTAAACACCATCCACAAAAGCTCAACAAAAAATATTCTTAGTTAAAGATACTCATAAACAAGTTTAAACCGACCCAAATATCAAACAGAAATAAAAAACTTATAAATATATGTATGTGTCAGATTACAAAAGACTCAGCACAGCTTTTAAAGCCTAAGCCAGGGATAACTGTATTTGTTTTTTATTCTCATCATCCACAATACACAAAACTTCTAAAACTCAAAAAAAAAACAAAATAAGATTCCACAAACAAAAAAGCCTCAGACCGTCCTAGTCAAGTTAGATGCTTTTCAACATTCAAGTTTCAGCAACCATTAAATCTAATCATCACAGGCTTCACATTGAACAAAACCAAAAATATTTAATCAAACAAGAAATCATCAGATCTTCCTATACAAGTAAATGAATCATTATACTTAGCAATTCACTAAGCATTCAACAACTTGGCAAAGTTTTCTTCATTTGATCTCATTACCAAAAACAAAAACAAAACAAATATTGTTTCCCGACGTCCTAAGTAAATCATTAAAAATTGAAGAACAGGATAGCGAGGGAAACTAAAATTTAATGTAGGCTAATACATTATCAAACATGTAAAATTTATTCAAAGCATGAATTTTTATATTATGTAAAAGCCACTAATAAAAAAAATCAAAAAGAAGAACTCAGTCCCTTAGATGTTCATAATTCATGCGATCATTTCCGCAATCATTACAGGTCTGTAAATTGACTCATCACTGTTCTTCTTCCAATCTCAAACAAACAACAATCAAAAACAAAAACAGAGATTTTTAACCTAAAATTTATATAGTTGCTCAAGTAATGCTCCCAAATCGGTATAATACTAGAATTAACAGTATCATACTTTTAATGACTTAAGGAGGAATTTAAAAGAACAAGAACAACACGATTGATATTGCTTCAAGGGAACGAATCATATGGGAACGGACAAATCCACATCGACTATCTGATGAAGCCAATCTAAAACCTAAGATTATCAAGACGATTGAGATCAAGCATAGACAGAATCAACCAAACTACTAATGACAAATCTTGAAAGAAGCGAAGAATAACTTAAACCCTAGAGAATGAATCGGCTAAAGAACTTCGATAGGGATGAATGATGTGTTGAAGTGTTTATATAGGGGAGGGTTTTTTTTGTTGATGACGGTGGAGAGATAGAGAGAGTCTTCGCAGCCTTGAGGATTAGGGTTTTCAATATGTTAATTGACGAAAATAACATTGGGCTCAAATTTGTATTTGGGTAATTATCATTGCCCAAGACTTTCAAGAGGTTTGTTTCTATGAAGCCCATTATCATTTTTGTTTTTTTTAGCCGAATTTTAAATTCGATTGAGGTTATCACTTATTTGCAACATGACTTTTTTTTTTTTTTTTTTTTTTTTTTTTTTTGCAATATAGTTTTGGGTGGTTGAATCATATTAATTACAGAGTTGTACTTTTGCTAATCTTTTTGTTCTTACTTCTTAGAAATATATATTTACCTAGTCGAAATATTCTTATTCAGAACTCGGTTTAATGTTTTCAGTTTCTGATTTAGTGATTTTCATTCATGCAATTCAGTTTATTTGTCTATTTGTATGTCTCTTGGCTACTTGCAAAGAATCAATCAACAGTTTAATTATACCACTAAAATTCAATTGCAAATAATTTTCAAATTCAGGCTAGCTATCTAACAAATTAATTATTATTATTTTGGTTAATAATTATTATTTAAACCGTCAACTCTTTTGTTTTTTTATTTTATTTTGGTTCACTATATAACTTTGAAAAAAAATAAACCGTGAAAACGATGTCTTTTAAATACCCCAGTTTGGAAACATATTATAAAATTATACTTTAATTAGCGTAACTGAAATTCAAAATATGAAGTTTCCGTATAAATGTCTTTTAAATGAGCTTAGTAGATTTCGACTCATTGCCTAGTCACGATATACATGGAAATGTGATGTCTTGCAGAATGTACCATCTCGTTGTAAGTCTAGTAATGATTCATTCCATTATTTTCATTAATGTTTACTATAGAACAATGTTACAATAAAATAAAATAAAGTATATGCCGATTAGAAGAAAATAATATTCCGACTAGGTAAATAAATATTTCTAAGAAGTAAGAACAAAAAGATTATATAGCACAAGTACAAGTCTGTAATATATATATGATACTTTTTGAATTTATAATAAATTTGATTCAACTACCAAATATTACTGAAGGTGTGTATTATTATGTATATGCGGGCCAAAATCTAAAACTTTTGTTGCGTCTGTGAAGTGTGAATAACCAAATAATATTCCACATTCTTTTCGGAAAAAATATATTCAACACTTATATAAAATGGAAAATATTTCTGTTTGATAAAAGATGCATAAGACTTTTATAAAACAAAAAGAAATTGATATGATCCAGTGTGTGACATTTATCAAGAGCTGAGACATCCGAAACTTGTTAGAATGGTTGAGAATTACTAGTTTTTCGGCGTCTATAACTAATAATTAATACACGTATATTACCAAAATTGAATATGGATTACGACACAATAATATAGAACTTAGAAAAGCATTAAGATACAACCTCCGGTCTTAGAACTAGCTAGTATTAATAGTTTAGTAAAACACACATGATTAATGGAAAAACTTACGAGTTGATGTCCATGGAAAATAAAATACATGACATCATAAATTCGTGCAAGTGCGATGCCTCGAATTTTACGGCATGTGCCCTTCTTATCAATTTTTCACGTAAATACTCGTCGGGTTATATTTAATTTGATTGCTTTTAAGTTTAACAGAATGGTATAATGTCTCTAAATTTGCAAAAAATTGGAAAGATCAATAATACTAAGCATGGCAAATATCTCAGGATCCAATGAAATTGGTCACTCGAGTTTGTATCTCAGAGTTACAGCGTTTTGTACAGCTTTGAAGTTAAGAGTTTAAACTCGATTTTAATAACATTAGTCATATTTATTTTCTTATCAACGAAAACATGCAACATAGAAGTTCGTACACTTTCATCTCAAAATTAATAAGGAATAGATGAATTGGTTTATGTCTCATGTACTTCATTAGATTCTAACTTACAGAGTTCGAAACAATTCTTGAAAAGTAATTAATGATTATCCTTGTCTTTAACGGCAAATTATTACATAATCGAATACGCATCTTAAACTTAATTGATAATAAATTTATACATAAACTATCATGAATGTGATATTCTCTTACGCAATCCCACTATTCCCACTTACTAATTGGTTAATTAAACAAATACTAGTGATAGTACTAAATATAGAACTTTTGATGATGTTTTTCAAAAAAAAAAAAAAAATTGATGACGCTGGGGAAATTTGACTTTTAATGACGTTTTGCGAGGACTTTAAAAGGTGGTTAAAAGTTTTTATTTAAAACCATTTGGGTTTCTTAAATAATATTTAATTATAATTTTGAAGTTAAGAAATTCTATTAAGAAACTTCTGTTTTTGCTGATTAATTGGTAGAAACCCATTAGGGGTTCTTAAAAAAAAAAAAATTTAACTTTTTTTGTTTTATTTTAAATAGATTTTATTTTTTAATTAAACATAGTTGACATAAAAACATAACATTCTAAACATAGATTTTAAAAAAAAAATACAAAATAACACTCAATTCGGGTTTTTTTTCTGATCTTGTCTATGAATTGCCTTTTATTCATCCACCAAACGATTCCAATTCATTAATATATAAAAAAAGTTTAGAATTTTAAAGTTGAAGTTAAGAAAAAGTTAAAAAAAAAATTTAACTTTTTTTTAAAGTTAAAGTTAAGAAAAAGTAAAGAAAAAAAACAGGTAAAAAAATCTAAAAAAAAAAAAAATTGGACGAATTACGGGTTGACACATGGCTAAAACAGTGTAAAAAACTTCTTAAGAACCGGTTCTTAAAATTCTTATTTAATAATCGGTTCTTATACTGTTCATAATTATTTTATTTTTTTTATTTATTTTTTGGGTTAAGAACCCCACTAAAAACTTGCAATAATGCTCTAAGACTCTGTAGGGTAGTTTTTGTATATTAAAAACTTGCAATAATGCTCTAAGTCATTAAAAACTTTTCATTGTTTTCGCATTTCGTTTTTTTTGTTCCTTTCTAATTTGCATTTCGGTTTTGCTTATTGCATTAAAGTATTTGACTAGTGAAGATGCGATTTAAATAACTAAGAAAACGAGTTTTAAATACACAAGTCTTTTTTAAGTAATTACTTTGCTTCTGTTCACATTGAGCTTAATTCAAATGATTTTGTTTTCTGCAAATCCAAATGATACTTTATATTTATCTTAACAAAAATATTGAAAACGATTACTCTTTATGACGGTTTTATTTATAAAAGAGAGTCGAATCATTCAAATTAGTTAAGTTCTGTAAATTATACAATACAAAGCTGCTTCAAAGTATTTGTGAGTATATATATATAGATATCTATATTAATGCATAAACTTGGAAAAATGTATGAGGATTAATCTATGGCTAATATATGCCAAACTAGCTAGGGGGAATTTACCTAACAAACGGTTTATATTCTAAACAGTTCAGTGAGCATACGTACGTCATCTGTTTTTATCATCTTCTTTTTAAAAAATATAAGTCATCTTAAAAAGTCATAGTTATATATATATAAACGAATATAGGCCAGCTTCTTCCTTGTTTGTTTATTTGATAACAAAACTTGCTAATACACGGCATGGATCTTATAATTGTTAGCGTCATTGAAGCTCAAATAATGATTAAACAAAAA
This sequence comes from Cardamine occulta, assembly GCA_028015245.1. Classification (NCBI taxonomy): domain Eukaryota; kingdom Viridiplantae; phylum Streptophyta; class Magnoliopsida; order Brassicales; family Brassicaceae; genus Cardamine; species Cardamine occulta. Next base: position 11,796,362 of record CM051379.1, on the reverse strand, counting down.
TATGACTATAAATTTTTACTATATATTATTATCTATTCCGTTAACTAAGTAGGATCCAAACTATTAATTATGAGATGTACTTAAAGTCTGGTTTTACGCTATAGTGGTAAAAGAAATCGAGTACCCTATTTTAAATGGATTGTCAAAATGTTTTATAATTTTAAAGGAAAAGAACGACAAGACTCACAATGTATTACGTCGCGATTAGGGCTTACTACCTTAACAATAGGAAGGAGCCTAGGAGGACCACCGTAAAAGAAAAAAACACGTTGATCTTTAATTTAGCATATTATGATATTGTTAGTTCCGTACAGAATTTAGATATTCTGATTTGAGCATTATCCAAATTCCAAGGTTGTAAAGGGAGATTCATCTTCTCACCCTCTCGCATTGTAGCAACGTGTGAGCCATGTGCATAAGATACACATGTGATCTGTTACTTATATATAGTATAATATATATTACTATTGGTGGATAAACTCGACACCTTCTCCTTTATTCATTTCCAGAAACTATCATAAAATCTAGTGTCCTATATCATTGTTATATCTCGCTCTCAAGTCTCAAGTTTCGGTTTCGAATCGCGACCAACTCCGTAACACATGTGAATATGTGATAGCCTTGTATTATTTTCATAGCAAACCATTTAGCAAAAAAATATATACGACATATCACTTCAAAAATACTTTATCCATTTCATAAAGAGTAAAAAATATTAAGTAAATTTCTTCTATACCATTTATTAATAAACAAAACAACTTTTCTTTTTAATTAATAAACCAAAATAATAGAGACACAATTAAAATTTAATTTAAAAATCTGCATTAAAACTATAAAACGTTATTATTTGTGAAATAAAAATAAGTTACGAGAAAACTAAACATGATTATCACCAATGAGAATATCTTTCATGAGACAAAGTTTCTTCTTAGTCACGAAATAAAGTCCTTAAAAAAAAACTATCTCATTATTTTCTTATGATTTTTTTCATCATACATAGAGAAGCAGCATGTTTTCATAGAATATAAAATAAGTCCCTATTTAATTTTCATTATACATCTATCCTTTAAAACCTCTGAATCATAACAACAATCTTGCTCCAGTCCTTTATTTTCATTTTATGGAAATTTTTACCCTTTTAATATTAAAAATTCACTTAATATTTACCATTTCTAGCTACTAATTTGTTTATGATCACATTATAGTGATTTTTATTTAGTATCGTTTTTTCACATTTCGGCCATTCATATTCCTTTACCGGTATATACTTATGGGTAGTTTGCATATTGAAATGTTTTTAGAACACGTTTTTGATGCATATCCTTTCTTTTTACTAATCTTCTATACTATTTTTTTTTTTGTTTTTCATTTCCTTACTAGTACCACAGTTAATATTTTGAACGTTATTTATTTTCATTAGCAGTATGATCAAATACTTTATAAAAAAAAACATGATAATAAAATGCTTATCTACAATCAAATACAAGTGGTCCCACTATTGTCTTAATGATACATTTACGGTTTCGAAGCAATCAGAACAGTCCATTAGACTATTTTTCTACCGTCAAATTCTGTTTTTCTGTTCTCATTCTTCCTGATTTTTTTTTTTCCATTTTCTGCTCCTAAATTAAAGTCTTACAACCGAAAGAAAAGATGTGTGGAATACTTGCCATTTAAGGATGCTCCGACGATTCTCAGGCAAAGAGAGTTCGTGTTCTTGAGCTTTCTCGCAGGCAAATACAATTTTTTTTCTGTTTTTTTTAATCCTTGTTTTGGTTTTTAAATTAAACAAGAAAATGATTGGGTTTGTCACGTTAAAAAATACTGAAAAATCGGCTAATCACACATTATGATTAGTTTGATGATGTTAGACAACGAAGCATATTTAAGTTTGTTTCAGAATATGTTCATTTTCTAGGACCTTTTTGTTGAACGTGACATGAACAGTGATGCTTTATCAAAATCAAACATCTCCCTTTTGCTTATTTTATGAGAATCTCTGTTTTAATTAAGACCGAACCTTTGTTTATTGATGGAATATTCCCAATAAAGGACCAAACTTTTAGTTTTTTAGTATTAGAAATGTTATAGTCTTTGGTCTAAATTTTCAAGAAATGTAATCTTTCTTTTTACAACTTGGTTTCAGATTGAGGCATAGAGGACCTGACTGGAGTGGATTATATCAGCATGGAGACAATTACTTAGCTCGTCAACGTCTTGCGGTCATTGATCCTGCCTCCGGTGACCAAACTCTCTTCAACGAGGACAAGACTATTGTCGTCACGGTAACGCTATATCCATGGAGTCATATAATATAATAATAACACTTCTGTTATTTTTGAAGCTGAAACTTTTCTTTTTGTTGTTGTTTATTGTTTGGAAAGGTGAATGGAGAGATTTATAACCATGAGGAGCTGAGAAAGCGTTTGAAGAATCACAACTTCCGTACTGGTAGTGATTGTGCTGTCATTGCTCACTTGGTATGTGTGTTTTCAGTTTATGTTTGCTTTTTGATAAGCTTATTATTTAAGTTTTTAATTGAGTTTGATGTGTTTTTGGGGTCATAGTACGAGGAATATAGTGAGGATTTTGTTGATATGTTGGATGGAATCTTCTCCTTTGTGTTGCTGGACACAAGAGATAACTCCTTCATGGTGGCTCGTGATGCGATTGGTGTCACTTCGCTTTACATTGGTTGGGGATTAGACGGATCTGTGATGGTATCTTCAGAGATGAAAGGCTTAAACGATGATTGTGAGCATTTTGAAGCGTTTCCTCCAGGTCATTTGTATTCAAGCAAATTAGGAGGGTTTAAACAATGGTATAATCCTCCTTGGTTCAATGAATCTGTTCCTTCAACGCCTTATGAGCCTCTTGCAATTAGACAGGCCTTTGAAAATGTAAGAAACCCTAGTCTTGAACATATTAAAGATCTCTTCTTTTGACTTATGTGAGAGATTCATCTGTTTGTTTTTGTTTACAGGCTGTGGTTAAGCGGTTGATGAGTGATGTTCCTTTTGGAGTTTTGCTCTCCGGTGGTCTTGATTCTTCTCTTGTTGCCTCCATCATTGCCCGTCACATGGCCGAGTCTAAGGCCGCTAAGCAATGGGGTGCTCAGCTCCATTCTTTCTGCGTCGGTCTTGAGGTGAGATATAGAACAGAGTCCCCCTGTTTTTAAAGCAGAGTTTGGATGAATTACCATCATTTATGTGTGTGTGTGTTTTTCCGTTAGGGCTAGCCGGACTTGAAAGCAGGAAAAGAGGTGGCGGAATATTTGGGGACGGTGCACCATGAGTTCCACTTCACGGTGCAGGATGGGATTGATGCGATAGAGGATGTGATTTACCATGTGGAGACCTATGATGTGACTTCGATAAGAGCAAGCACACTGATGTTCTTGATGTCCTGGAAAATCAAGTCTCTAGGGGTTAAGATGGTTCTCTCCGGTGAAGGTTCCGATGAGATCTTTGGAGGATATCTCTACCTCCACAAGGCACCTAACAAGCAACTGTTTCACCAAGAAACATGTCGCAAGGTATCTATTCAATTTAATCACACAAAATAAAAAAATATATCATCAAAGATTAGATCTTTGACTCTAGTTAGCGATGCCTTGCAGATCAAGGCTCTTCACAAGTATGATTGTTTAAGAGCCAACAAAGCTACCTCTGTCTTTGGACTAGAGGCGCGTGTTCCTTTCCTTGACAAAGAGTTCATAAACACTGCTATGTCTCTAGACCCTGAATCCAAGATGGTAACTACAAAAAGTCACATCACAAACTCAATACCTTCTTTCAGAAGTTAACGTTGAACAAATTTTCGATTTCGGTTTTTCTAGATCAAGCCAGAGGAAGGGAGGATTGAGAAATGGGTTCTAAGAAAAGCATTTGACGACGAAGAACGTCCTTATCTGCCAAAACACATTCTCTACAGACAGAAAGAGCAGTTCAGTGATGGTGTTGGCTACAGTTGGATCGATGGCTTGAAAGATCACGCTGCTCAAAATGTAAACATAAAGATCTCATATCTCCACAAAATTAGCTAAAAAAAAACATCTAGATCATGTTCGGATCTGATTATTTCTCTTCTATTTTAAGGTTAATGACAAGATGATGTCAAACGCTGCCCATATCTGCCCTCACAACACTCCAAAGACTAAAGAAGCTTACTACTATAGAATGATCTTTGAGAGGTTCTTCCCACAGGTAAGGAGGCTCTTATGAAATCTCCATTATACATTGTGTTGTTTTAACAACTTTACAAATTGTACTTGTGTTGCGATTTTTCGCAGAACTCGGTGAGACTAACGGTTCCTGGAGGTGCGACTGTGGCTTGTTCGACTGCAAAGACAGTGGAATGGGATGCGAGCTGGTCCAGCAATATGGATCCATCAGGACGAGCCGCCATTGGAGTTCATCTCTTGGCCTATGATGGCAGCAACGTTGCTGCATTGCCTTTCGCGCCACTTAAGGCTATTGACGACATGCCAATGATAAGGGGTCAAGAAGTTGTGATTCAGTCATAAATTTGAATGTTTTGTATGATTTAATAATAAAAGTTATGAATATGGTTTTTTTTTTTCCTATGGAGGTTTGAATGTATTATTAATTATCTTGTAAAAGTTGTGTGTGGGTAAGATTCGAATGTACCATTTCTACGAATCTCGATGTACATCAATCTTATTCCAATTATATATCAAATTATAAATGTACCGTTACTCTCCTCTATCTGATCTCTTCAGTCTTTTTACTCCACCACCGCCGAAATCTCAGCAACAACCACTACCATCGATCGTCCGACGGTAAGCGTCTCAGAAACCCTAGATTTTCCCTCACAGGTGAATTCAAATTCATTTGCTAGTTTCTATTTTATTCCTTGTAGTACACTTATGTTCTAAATCGTTCCTCTTTTGTAGAAATCAAGGGGTGTTGGATATGGCAATACTGTAGATATCAACTTCTGTGTCTCCTGCTCGATTTTTGTTCTGCTATTTTCGATAAATTAATGCTACAATTTATATTCTTGATGATCTTTGTTGAACTGTAGCAGTCTACAATGTGATACATAAAGTTATTCGTGATTTGATTGTGCTTGGTCCTGTATTTTTTTTTTAATGTATAAATGGTGAGATTCATTGCTTTTGGATTATTGTTAGATGCATCGTTTCTTGTGATATAAGATTCTCATTTTCTGTGGAATGCCTTTGAAGTTAGCTGCAATGGGGAATTGGTCAGTTCTCTTTCTCTTTACATCATTTATATAAGCTTTGGTTATTAGACATACTTGCTGTGCCAGATGTGTTTGTAAAGCTAATCAAATCCAATGTTTTTTTTGTCTTTGTAGGTGTTCTCTAAATTGAAAGAAGGGAGATTCCCGGGGGAGATTGAGTTGAAACTGATTTTTCCTTGTACAGGTATTTCGACTAGTATCCATGTGGTTCAATCTTGCCTCCCATAAAATTTTTGTTGAGCACCATTAGTGAGGTACTTGACTAGTGGGATCTGCTATAGACAAATTTGTTTATCAAATTGCTTCGAGGTTGCTTTCAGGTGACATGCATTTTTACTTGGCTATCATATAAAACTTGAGACTATGATGCTAATCTCTACTATTCATTACCTGCAGGAAAATGGCCATCGATCATCCATACCGTACAATCTTTCAGGTTTTGTAGAACATGTTACCCATCTCCTGTGCACTTTACGTTTCTTCTTTCCTGCTTGCTTAAATGGCATAGGACTTGCTACAAGTGCACAAGGTAAAAGTGCATAGGACTTGGTTCTAGCTTCTGGTTTTGGCAAATGGTGACCGTATCAAGGATAACCAACGCAGTAGAAATTCTTTCGTGGTTGATATAATGATATGGATAAAAAGCTTGCAGCAGAGCATCTATTGCAGGATTATCATGGGCCTATGATTAGACAAGTAACCCTTATTTTCACCTAATCTTATGGATCTTAGACCATTTTTTTCCTCAGAAAATATTGATTATTTTTCCAGATGAAACAACTGGTAGATATCTACATCAAGCTTGCAGATGAAAAAATTGCATGATAGTGTATTATTATTGGTAGGAGCAACGACTTTTATGTTAATTTTTCATTGCTTGTACTCTCAGGCTATGTTTATTGGCTTTGGCATTGCAAAGGAGCGAGGGGGCTTCTGCTATCTAAGGTTAAAAATGCATGATGGTATATTATAATTGGTAGGGGCAACGATTTTATGTTATGACATTTACCATTGTTTTTTCTAGATACATGTGATAATTTCCAGAACTGTATGATTTGACAGTGGAGTTGGTCCGGGGAGGATGTGCTTATGTTGATCATCAGGTCAGATCAATTGAAACTTTCTGATATATGGATTCCTGTTTATTTTGTTTCAAATAATTGCCATTCTTTAGCTCTAGGTAGTGAAAACTTACTCCACACATAAAACTTATCCTATCGAATAATTGTTTTTATACTTTCAGACTACCGAGGAGGTAAAGACAACACTTAGAATGAATGCAGAGTGACAATTTTAATATGTATGACCATTCTCTAGTGTAAGCAAAATAGAGTTCTTAATTAAAAAAAAACTATATCAAAACTATATTAAAAACTATTTCAACATACTCTTCATTTTCTTCATAGTCCTCATTCTCGTCTTCATAGTCTTCTTTCTTTACATGGCATGCAGGGAAAAGGAAAGGTTTAGTCTCTGTGTCATCCTAAATCTGAAATGTCTTCCCATATTCATTGGTTGCTTCGGTGAGCTTCCCTTCTTTTGCCCATTCAATGTTGGTATGTCCATTTCAGCAGGTATAGACCTGTACACATATCTGGAATCTCCTTTGATGGGTGGAAATAACTTATGTGATTGAATAAACGCCCATACTCTGCTAGAGATAGTTTTCTGTTTTTGGAATATCCAAGTATCATGTCTGCATCTGTATTATTAGTTACTTGTTTGCATCTCTGAATAGCATATATGAATAAACGTTATTACTGTTATCTTACCTTTGTCATCTTCGATCCAATGATTGCACAGATTGTAAGTGTTCCCCTGCTCCTCTGTAATAGTAGCAAAAATCAAGTCATTATTTGCATCATCATTATAATCATCAGTTGCATAATAATCATTATATTATTAGAAATATACAAAAATTCAGTGTGTAGCATGTATTTTGCAATCAATTATATAAATTGATATACAGAAAATTAACCAATGTATGGAAATTACTTACGAACGAAAATTCAATTTATGAAAATTACTTACGAACGGAAATTTCTGAATCCGTGTTTCCGGTCTCTTGCTTCGTCGAATCTGTGTTTTCATGCACATGTTTTGTCGGATCTACTATTTCTGCATCTATCTCCGTGAGTTTCGCCGCCATTTCCGCATTCTCCTTGATTTTTGCCGCCATTTCTTTCGCGATTTTCTTAGATCTGAATGACTAGAGAGGGAGTGACTAAGAGAGTTTTTTTTTTTTTCGTTTCTTTGTAAATATGTAATTGAGTTAGATGGGCCGGTGAAATGCCCATTAATGTGTTTGGGTTAAATTAACCAATTACATATTTACAAATTTAACACAAACATATTAATGGGCATTTCGCCGGTCCATCTAACTCAATTACAAATTTACAAAGAAACGAAAAAAAAAAGCTCTCTACAGTCATTGAATAGTGATCCTTTTAAACTTTTGAACTTTAAGTTCATAATCATGTGTTCAAGGACATAAACTATTCAACTCTCCATAATGATGAGAGAAATTATCATCAAAATGATGATATGCAAATCTTTCAATAAGCATATATCTAAATGATGGCTTACTATTAAAGTGGAGATTTATCTCCAATAATATATATTTTATTCTCTTTGGATACTTTTATGTGGTGTAGTGGAGCATCACAATATATATCACACATTCATAAAGTTTCAAAAGAGAAATAGCATATCTCTAACCATGAATGAATTACATGGGAGATATGTATTATAACTTGTTGGCTTTATATGTAAAATCTTTGTTAAATGTAAAATTGCATGTTTTATGCAAATACATGGAAATTAAATTTCACCATAAATTGTTTTAAAATCCATTGGATTTGTTTTATGAACGATTCATCAAACTCATTTTGAATGTAGACATCATCTTATGGATGTTTCATTTTTTCTAATCGACAGAAATAAATGATAGATTTTGGGATATAAACTCGCCAAAATTACCAACTTACTGTTGATGTGGGATTATTTAATTCTCTCCCTCAAGATGATGACTCTTTTAGTACATTCATATCGAACTAAATCACACTAGGATCAATAACATATTTAATTACTCATTTTGAGTAAAGTATTATGCATCAAATCCCGTTGGATTCTTAATACTCTTTCTCAAGATGATGGTTCTTCTTATCCATTCATCTTGGATTGATTCTAATTTTTAGATCGGTTATATTTAAGAGTATGATTTAGAGGTTGAGCTTGTTTAATCAAAAATTATGATTTGGCCTAAAACCATATAATTCATGAGGTATAGCCTACTATAGAATCAAGAAAAAGGCATAACCTTCCTCTCCATAAATATAAATGAAATATAACATGAATTTAAATAAATTAACATATATTAAATGTTACCTTTAATATGTGAACGGAGGCATGCAATGCTTGATTTTTTCTTTCTTACATAGCTTTTTAATGATATTTAATATCACTGTTAGATCGGGATGACTTGACCGGTTGCTATGCTTAAAGCACTAGTAAACTTCATATTTACTATCATTTATATCATCTTTATTTTTGCATAATATAATCATATACATGCATGTCTCTATTGTGGTCGAATATTCGATACCACATTTATTTAATTTTTAACTATTTTATTAAACACTCAGCCATATCATTTTGAACATGAGAAACTATATGTTCAACATCGATTCTTATTGACATATAAATGCTTTTAAATGCTTGTAAAGTAAAAGCTTGTGAGAGCCTAATTATTTGAGAAATAAATTTTGCGAAAACCGTATTTTGTGTTGTCTAAAGACACACATGTGACCATCTATTAGATATGTCAATCAATACCATAAAGTAGTAAAATGGTCCGCATAAAAGATAAATATATTCATATATATCGTCATGCATTTTCTATAAGAATACTAGTAATTCATTCCCAATATTTGGCTGGTGATTGCCGAATTACAAATTTTTTTTAAAAAACATGCATCATTTGAAAACTCATCAGTTTGAAAACTCTTATGGTTTCTAATGAATGACTATTAACATTTCGCACAATTTTTCGTTTCATGACTGAACCAAAATGTCCAAGTCTTTATTCAAATCTTCAAATGTACAAGTAAACTTTAAGTTTACTATAACATATGATGCGATATAATGCAGAGGATAACATAGAACATATTTCCAATATATATTTCCTCTTTGATGTGATGCAAAACTATACAATGCTATTCTTAGTCAGTCTCTATATGATTATCAATAAGATAAAATGTATTTGAAACTTAAACAAGTTTCTTAGAGACTTTTGGAGAACATAAGGCATGATTGATTATGAAATTTATCCATTTGGAAGTCGAGAGACTATCTCATCTAGACTTTCCAATTAATTTTGCACTGTCTAATATATTGACAGGTGCCTCGTAAATTCTCAATATAACACACACATTTATTATTTAAATTAAATTAAATAATTAAATAAACTAATTCATAAAAATAAATTAATAATCATAGCTTTCTATATAAGAATTCATGGGGTATAGCCTTCCATATAAGAATTCAAAAAGATTGACTTTCATATATTTAATGAGACATAAATTTCTATTTGATTGATCGAGGTTGAGGCAGAGCCTACTATATATAATGATCAATTTGGAAATAATTTATAGTTTTTTTTATCGTAACAGAGGCAGAGCCTCCTCTATATTATGATCAATCCGGGAAAAAGACATAGTTTTTTTTATTGTAAAGGAGGCAGAGCCTACCCTATATTACGACTAACCCGTAAAAGGCATAGTCGCACTCTCACGATGTCTATAATATTTTATGTTCTATAAATATAAATTTATGAATTAAATAATAAAATGTGTACCTTACTTCATTGGATCTGAAGCGGTAAAGACATCATTGGATCGAGAACTTATTTGTGCTGATAACATATTATAAAACTATTAAATAATAAAATAAAGAGAGAGACATATGTCTTATATATATGATCTCTTCTTATATAAATGAAATAAAGAAATTGGAAGAGTGTAAAAGTGAATGAGGTAGAAATATTTCTACTTGTATTATTGATGTTGTATTCTGTTACAAATGACTAAGAGCACCTAGTTATACAAATAATATATTTAGTGACCAAGTCACTAGTGTTGGTTCTTGATGTTGGTTTGAGGATAATTAATATTATAACAATAATTAATTTTTTTTGGTCAAAAATCAAATCGTATTGGTCGAAAAAACGATTGGGTTATGCACGAATTTTTTTTATTAATTTACTTTAAGAGTTTAAGAAACAAAACTATCTAACAGAAAAAAAAAACGGAATACTTCAAAAATGAAACGTTAAGAAATATCGTGGCAATACGCGTAAAAAAAGATATTTCTCTCTGACCCGACTATCGAGGAAAACCATCTCTCACCGCCATCTGGCGCCAGTGGAGCTGCGACTTGAGAGCGTCGGAGTCTCCACCGTTCGTGTCTTCGATGCTACTCTCTAGTTTGGTCACTCCACGCCCATGTTGATCTTTTGTTTTGGTCTTTTGTTTAGGGCTTCGGCTTTTTGTTCCCTTCTCTTCCGGATTCGGTGCTGCGTTTGAGCTCCAAGTTCTCAGTTGTGCCTTCGATGGCGGATCTACAACGAGCACCCACCAGAACTGACTTCTTCTCGGTTAGAATTCGAAGATCTTTCAACACATCCATCGCCATCTACCGCTGTCACCACCTGAAGTCTAGCATAGGTTGTAGTGTGCTCGGTTTTGTCGAGGTGGAGCTTTCGCCTCAGACCAATTTTATCTACGAAGGGGCTTCTGGAATGATTCATCTGGTGGTTCCCATCCCGTCTTGCACCTCACCGGCTCTGACTACTCCAGGATCACAATCTCCGGCGAGATTTATTTCATTTCTGAATCGTACTAGAACTAAGAAAGAACCGGGACGCTACGGTGATGTCACTCGCAATCGAACGACCAAGGATTCCGGAACGCATCCGTTCACCCAAGTCATTCAAAACTTAGGGGTGTTAAAGTATAATGAAACATAATTGTAGGGGTGTTATCTATTAATTTCTTCCAAACAAGTCCAAGTCCATAATTATAGGGGGTGTTAAAGTATAATGAAACATATCTAGGATAAAGATATCCGAGCTCCCAAACAAGTCCTATTAATTTCTTCTTCCCCAATCGAACTCAAAATTCAACTTCATTCCCTCTCTGAGATTATTCTCCTCCGCCATGGATAGGGCACAATTGATCTTGTTAGGATTACCTCTATTCTTGTTTTGTTCTGATCTCTTCAATATTTTCACTCCGCCACCGCCGAAATCTCAGCACCATCCACCACCGTCGATCTCTCACCCGCAACGTCCGACGGTGGGAGTCCCAGACACCCTAGATTTCCCTTCACAGGTGAATTCAAATTCTTTCGCTGGTTTCTATTTTGTTTATACTCATTTCTTCCATGTTTCTGTTCTAAATCGTTCCTCTTTTGTAGAAGTCAAGTGGTGTTGGATATGGCAATACTGTAGAGATCAATTTCTGTGTCTCCTGCTCTTACAAGTAAAATTTCTCGATTTCTTTCTGCTGTTGTTTTAAAGTTATTGGCTTTTTTTCAAATTTCGATACCAATTCAGAATATGACCAATCGATTTGGTTCAAGCTTCGGCCATGATTCTTCTTCTTATTCTAATTTTCAAATTTCTTACTGCAATGTTTAGGACTTTGACAGATATTTTCGATTAGATTAATGGCTACAAGTTAAATTCTTGATAATCTTTGTTGAACTGATTCTATCTACAATGTGTGACGTAAGCTCAAGTGATTTGATTGCTAGGTTCTGCATTTTTATGTGTAAGTGGTGAAAACTCATAGTTTTTGGATTTAATCTTAGTTGCATTATTTCTTGGATTATCAGATTCTCATTTTCTGTGGAATGAATGTTCAAAAGCTTTCACCTTTTGAACTCACTGATGTGTCCTTCACATTCTTAAAGGTTATTTTTTTCCTAATCTTTTGAATGCAGAGGATCTGCAGTAAACATGAAGAAGATGCTAGAGACGGCTTTTCCTGGATTAGATGTAATTCTTGCAAACTATCCGGCACCAGCGCCAAAACGTCTTCTAGCTAAGGTTGTGCCAGCTGTTCAGATGGGAGTTATTGGCATCATAATGGGAGGTGAACATATATTTCCAATGATCGGAATTATGCAGCCTCCTTCTTGGTACTACTCTTTGAGAGCAAATAGATTCGGGTCCATGGCTTCCACTTGGATTATCGGTAACTTCCTGCAGTCTTTCCTCCAAAGTTCAGGTGCCTTTGAAGTTAGCTGCAACGGTGAATTGGTCAGTTCTCTTTTCTTTACAGTTATATGGCGGCACTATTATATCACTCTTTGGTTATAAGACATAGACTTGTGCTACTATTTGTAGGTGTTCTCTAAATTGAAAGAAGGGAGATTCCCGGGGGAGATCGAGTTGAGAGATATCATCAGCAGAACTGTGACGAAACCATTTGTCACAGGAAGTTACTGAGTAGTCTACACTCTACAGAGTCTAGAAGGTTCTAAAACCCTTACGAGCTTACATCATAGACATGCATCGATCTTGTGTTTATGTTAAAAGCTAAGCTGCCAAAATGTTCATGTTTTGGCTTAACACCAACATTATGTGTTATATCCCCAAATTGTCTCGTTGATACATAGATTTTTGCTTTGCTACTCAAGATGAATATACATGTTACATATTACAGAAAATAGGAATTTAACTCGCTTAAAACAGATATTAGATATAAATTTATTCAACATTAGGCTAAACAAGTAAACTCAAAAGAGTTGAAGACTTTAAGGTGTTGTGTTAGCTTCTGCATTGGTCGGAACGCTGGGATCGTGTCTAGTGTTTGCAGCTGGATCACCATAATCCTCGATGCTCACCATCAACAATCTTCTTGCAGTCCATGTCTTCACAAATCCTAACAAATAAAAACCAATTCAAACCCGAAAACAGAATCAGAACATCATAATTGAATGAATCAAAATATAAAGAAAGAAGAATCAATTAAAAGAAATGAAACCTGAAACAGAAAGAGTGTTTTGGGATGAAGATGTAACGAGTGGAAGAGTTAGTATGACAAACAAAAGAAGCCGAACTCCAAAATTCATCTTAGTTTAGGTTTGAGAGGTTTATGTATGCGTTGTATATATATTTATAGATAGATATGATGATATCAAATAATCGATTCTACTGTGTTTTATCCAAACGCAATCTGTTTTTTCACGTGAACAAGAGAGTAAACATTAAAGTCTGTTTTGTTTTGTGTGTTAAAGAAGAGTGTTAGTTTGGGAGATGGGATATTAATGGTCAGAAGATGACCAAGGAAACAATGACATGTGGCCTAGCATTGTCGCCACATTTGTTACATCTTAAGGTGGGTAAGAAATTCGAAATTCTACTTCATCCAAATCTGAGATCTAGTCCGATAAGCCTAATATCGGGAGTTTTTCGCGTTGATTGGTATAACTTATAGTAGACCTGTAAGGAGCATAAGCAGTTAAAAGCAGAAGCAGTATATAGTTAAAGTTCTATGCTCTAATTAATATATTAAGTGATTGGTAGAGTTCTGATAGAGCTGTGAGTAATTACATATAAAATACATAAAATATTTAATATATTTATTTATATGTATGATAATACATATTATACATATTATACATATTTATATGATAAGTTTTTATTATAATTTTTAATATATAAACTATATTTATTAAAATTATAATTTTATTAGTCTATTATTTTAATTAAAAATTTAAAGATATAAAAAGGTGAAAATTTAAATTTGTTCTTAATTTTTAATAAATATAATTTTAATTATATAAATAATAACATATTTATATTTTTTATATTTTAAAAGATTTAATTATAATAATATGCTAATAATATTATAATTTAAGAAAAAGATTGTTATAAAATTTGTTTTTAATAACCATAATTTTTGAATAAGATTAATTTTAATATAATAGTTTAATAAATATATTTGATCTAAAATTATAATTTATCAAATAATATATATAAGTATATATAAATATATTATTTTACATTTATAAATTATAATTTTTTGGTATATTATTTTAACTAATGATAAATACTAATTAGATATATAATTTAAATTAATATATATATATATATATCTTGTCTAAGTAAATAAATTAATTATATAAAACTGTTTTTAAACTTTTAAAATTCTATGCTTAGGAAAAGCTCTAACATAGAACATAGAAGAAGAAGCATAAGCAGGAGCATTTAGATCTTCCAAATGCTTTTTTTTATGCTTTATTAAGATAAGTTGATTGGGTAATAAAAAGCCTTATGCCCTTTTAAAAGCTCTACCAATCAAACCCTTTGAATGCAGCAGATAAGAATCCGGGCATTTTAATATAAAAATCAAGATACAGTAGCTAGAACCCCTTCCGGAATCACTAAGGAGTAATTAAGGACCAAGCATTCCTACGGTTTTGTGTTTGTGTTAAAAGCTAATGTGCCAAAATTTTAATAAAAATAAATAAATAAATAATTTTGAAAATTAAAATTTTGTTTTAGTCAAAAATTTAACTTTGTAATAATCTTGACCAAAAAACTAAATTCTTCTGTATAATGAAAGAGAAATATTTTTTTTGATATTTCAAGATTTCATAGCCAGACTAGGGATTCAGCTTCGTCGGAAGTTGAACCTATAAAAATATGGCAAACCAAAAAAAATATTCTATGATTTGAAATTTGAACCAATCTCGATTAGAAAAAAATTCTGTGTTTTGAAAATGAAAGAAAGTTTTTGAAGTGAAACCGAAGTATATTAGAGCATCACCATCAATGGTTTCTCCTCATAGTATCTCCAATAGGGAAATGTAAAAACAATAATAAAATAATGTGTGAGTTTCTCAAATAGTGTAGATACTAGATACTATGGGAAGGTCAAGAAACCATTGATGATAATGCTCTTAGAACACATGGAACGATCCTCTCTTAGTAAATAAAAACGTCAGTGTCCAATGCAATAACCAACAAATCAAAAGAAATAGAAAGAAAAAAAAACACAAAATTAAACAAGTTCAAAAAAAAAGAGAAAGAAAATTGTAGGCTAAGACCGCTTAAAACGCATGAGCAGCATTGTTGAGCTGCATGGCTCACCTTTTTCATCATAAAGTGGAACAGCTCGAATACCTTCTATCAGTTCAGAAACCGGTAGACACGTCTTACCACCAAATCCATCTACAGTAGAGGCTTCGTGGTCATAGACTTTAATACTAAGCAAAGCAAGTTCAGGATAGGTCAAAGGGAATGTGAATTCTTCTCCTCAAGTGGGTTTCCATTCGTTGTTCTATACCGTCGTTTTCACAATCTTCTCATCATGGGGTACACCGGCAATACTAATCTACGCATTTGCGACAAATGAACCAAAATCAAACTTATTTCAGACCCAAAACAAAAATCATCTCTCAACTAGATTTTACCCTAACGTATAGGTTTGGCTTAGACAGTCGACCTATGCGCTTCTTGAAGTCCTCAAGCCATCCATCTCCCATGTAGACTTTGACCTGCAAGATATAAAAGTCACGTCACATCTTAAGTGGGAAAATTGAGAGTAATCATGTTATAGGATGACAAACCTTTAATGTCTTTTCCACCACTGGATTATCTGTTAGATAGAAAACTCCACTAGGACCTGCATTCAAAAGGAATCGAGCTTCTTGACATAACTGCACCCTCCATTCACTCTAAACATCCCTTGCATCAACCAAAGTTTTTCTTTGTTCTCCTGTAGTTATGTGGGAAAACATGTTGTACGTACGTATGACATGGAGTCCAATAGGTAAGGCGGAAACAAAACAAAGAGAGCTAGAGAGAAAAGATTAGAGGCACACATTCCCGCTTAGTGCAATCATTTGAGCACCGTGCATCCAAGCTCTCTGGGGTTTATAGGGGGCATAGATCAACAATTTGCGTTTTGGACGTGTCCGCAAGAGTTTCTTTTGGGTGAACCTGTTTATAGTCAAGTATTTCTTAACTAGTTAGATTTTCAGTACTTGCGACCCAAATAATCTCACCCTGCATAGGTGAGTAAGTGTTTTGGTATCTATATATATGTAAACTCTTATATTTTCTCCACACAGTACCTTATAACATCTGTTTCGTACTATCCTGGTCGTTGGATATTCTTAGCTTTGCTTGTTAATACTTTTCGTAGCATGCCTCTCGGTTCCACGGCATGAAAGGCAAATAAACTCAAGTAATCTTGATATGCCGGCTCCTGTCCTATCTCAACCCCATCCCATATGCCAACCTTTCCCTCATCGTCGTTAGCATATAACAACTCTTTTGGTGGTCTTCTTGTTGTTAATATCTTATTTTCCAGTTGTGTTTGTTAAGGAAGTTCACCCAAACTATGAGGATCATTGTAATATACCATATTATTAAATTAGGTGAATACCCACATGATGCGTGAGTTTCTATTTTGTCAAAAATTTTATTCAAATTCATCTCAAACATGAGTTTAATATTATTGGAAAACAACTATTCTAGATAATTGTCTATTACCATTCAAATTCAGGTGGCATGTAAATTTTGTACATAACATACACATAGATTTTTGATTCATTCCATTTTGAAATTGATTATTCCATTTCTTCAATTTTATTTATAAGAGCTCTTCTTTATTCAAAATGTTTTTGAAGAAGGATTGTGAAGTAAACGATGTTCTATACTCCTATTTTGATTGAAGTAAAAACGTACAAAATTATTAATTTGTTAGTAAATTTTCTTATATTATTAGTTAATGGAGTTGATAAGCTCTTACAAAGGTAGTAATGTTTACTCCAATAAATATAATGAATGATATACATAGTCTTAGGTATGAATTCATCAAGTGAGTCAAAATTTATAATTTTTAAACATACTTTAGGTTAAAATTTTAGATATATTATTAATAATAAATTATTTTATTCTTATTAATATTTTTAAATTTGTTAAAAGTATTTTTCAACTTAGGTTTTTTATCTCTTTAAACTCTTTTTTCTTACTTTGATTTCTTTTATTATTAACTATCTAAGTAATGTTCATTAACTATTATATTTAAGTAATATTAATTAATTTTTTCTTATTAAATAATATAGTTTTTTTTCATTAGATAATTTACCTCATTAGTGGGAACTCGTTAAAATCCTTGTGTACTCCCATTTCTTTTCTTGCTCATTTTTCTTCTTCTTCATCTCACCTTGCAGGTTATGTCTGATGTTTCTCTTCACAATCTGTTTCTGTCGCTTCTTTGTGTGATCATGATGAAGAAAGCTTGTTTATTTTGGAAGTTAAAACCTCAAAAATGAGTTATAAGATTCAAAAGGTGGAGGGGATCATCCTAGGTGCACTATTGCCATTGTGTCGGCAAGACCCTCCCAAGTGCACAAACAAACAAGTTCAATCTTTTTATTAAAATTAACATGGTTACGACATAAGCATAAGCTGATATATGTACTCTTACATAGAAAAAGTACTAACATGTTGTAAGCACTTGATCTATGTATAATTCAAACATTACATTTTTTATTTTTTTTATTTTTTATAAGTATTTTCAATACATTGTTGTTTTTCCCCTATGACATTAAAAATTTCCAAAATAGTAGAGAAATATTTTCTAAAACTGTATTTTCTCCAACATTTTCTAATGTTTTCTTTCTTAAAAGGGAAATTTGCTTAGAATGCCCATATTTTATGTGAAATAACTAGAAAGACTCTATGATGGAAGTTTTTTGAGAAATGACCCTTTGTGATATAAAAAATAACAAAATTGACATTTTAATTTAAAAAATGAATTTATTTCTTTGGATAAAAACATATTATAATAAAACTAACATATTTACAAAATAATAAAAAGAATAATAAAATTAAAAATTAAAAGTGTAAAAACAAATATATAAATAAAAATTAGTTTATAAATAAATAAAAGTGTAAAAATTAATTAAATAAATAAAAACTAGTTTTAAAAAAATGAAATAAATAAAAACTAATTTTAAAAAAATGAAATAAATAAAAAAGTGTGAAAATTAATTAAATAAATAAAAGTGTAAAAATGAAAATAAATAAAAATAATTAAATATATAAAAATAAAAGAATAAAAATAGAAATTATAAATGAAAAAATATTTTAAAAAAATTATTTAAAATAAAAAACTTTGAAATATTAACATAATTCGAAATTTAAATTTTTAGAAAATTATTAAAAATAAAAAATATCTTACATAATTCAAAATATTTTTAAAAAAACAGAAAAAATAAGTTTGCGACAAAGTTTACAATAAGTTTGCGATAACATTTACAATAACTCTGCGATATTGGCAATCCGTACATTTTATAAATGACGAAAATGATGACAAAATGGAGAAGTTCAGATGCTGAACCCTAAAACGTATGATCCATATTTGATGATTTTTAATTTAATTAATAAGTCTGTAGCTATTACAAAAATAAGTCTGCGACCATGTGAAACATAAGTCAGCCCCAATATGTCAATTAAATCGGTAATCATAGGTAAATTAAATCGACAACAACACGTAAAATAAGTCGGCAAAAAAATCTACAACAAATATAAGTCTACGATTACGCGAAATAAGTCTGCATTGTACGAGTAAAATAAGTCGGCAGAATAAGTTTACGAACAAAATAAATCGGCAAAATAAGTCTACGAAAAATATAAATCGGCAAACTAAGATTATAAAAATAAAAATTCTGTTGTGTCTTGGTAATATTCCTGCAGATTAAGTCAGCAGCTAAGGGACAAATTTATAAGTCAGCCACAACGTAAAACAAATCGGCATAATAAATCTACAAAACAAAAATAAGTCTGCAAAATAAATCTACGAAAATTAAATCTAAAAAATAAGTTTACGAGAAAATAAATTTGAGATTACTTAAGATGAAATGACATTTTTGTAAATATAATAACACACTGGATTATGTTTAATGGCATTTTTGTAATTCAGTTTTTTTCTAGCTTCCAAAGGTACTTTAGGGTTAAAAAACATTCTACTAATTAAAATAAGATATTAAAATAAGGTACTTTAGGGTTAAAAAAACATTTCTAGTTATTCTAGTTATTAACATATTTTTATAGGTCAAACTAGTAATCATCCTATGGTATTTAGTAATGTCATATTGTTTTCTTAAGACAGTCACGGTCAGACATTTACCTTAAAAAAAAAAAAAAAAACTGAAAATAAAACAACACAACAATGAGTCTATGACTTGTCCGTCAGTTTCTACTACACAACAATGAGTCAATGACACAAAATTTCGCTTTCGTAACGCTTCATTTTTTTATATAAATATAATATCATGCATTATTCCATAACCACAAGTAACAAGAGAGAGATCGAGTAGAAACACCGAGTCCAGTTCAATGGAGAGCATGAGCAACTCAGCGTCGTATCCGCCGAAATTTCGACCTCTATTGAGCAAACCTAAAGAACCAGAGAAATCCATTGAACCAGGTCTAGACCGGAGCAATGATATCCTTGGAGCATTTGGACATGGAGAAACTGAGAGATGCATGCAGAAACTGGGGAATATTCCATTTGGAGAATACTGGGATACCGTCAACGCTGATGTCACAGGTGAAAGAGATAACGAAGTCAGTGTTGAGTCTGCCGTTTGAAGAGAAAAGGAAGCTGTTCCCTGTTAACTCTCCGTTATCGTATTTCTGGGGAACAAATACGGTAACTCCTTCGGGAAATGCCCTAAAGAGGCCCCCACGAGAATCTTCCGGGCAGTACTTGTTCGAAGGCATCAACGTTCCTCTTGCTTCTCTTTCTCGTCTTCTTCCACTTTCTTGTTCTGATCCCAATCTTGAGTCTTTCAAGTAAGATTTATACGGAGTCGTTTTATTGAATTTCGTTATCTTAGCTCTTTGATGGTTTAAAGAATTAATCAAATCAAGATAAAAGCTTCAAATTAGTGAAATCTATATTTCTTCGATTACAGATGGACTGCAATTAGATTTTATAAAACAGTAACTCTGATTGATAACCTGACACCGAGGAAAAGTAACGAGTTTTACATATGATCTAGGAAAATGAAGAAAATGAAAAAAAAAAAGATTTAATGGCGAAAGGCACCGAGTTTCATATTTTTTCATTAATATTGATAAGTAAAAGTTATAGTTTCATAAATCTTTATTGGTAAAAATAGGGTAATTTCAACTTTTTTTTAATTACGTTACATTTAATTCAAATTCATTTAATTTTTACAAATTTCAAACATTAAAATATATATACATAACGACATTTAATTTACCCATACAAACGTCGTTATATATATATATATATATTTTAATGTTTGACAAGTTGTCGTGAAAGTCGATGGTTCAAGTGGTATTGTGCTGGCATTAATGAGTCTTTGGTCGCGGGTTCGAAACGCTGCTGTCCCAAATTTTTTAAAAAATTAAACCAAGCACCAAAACACCAAAACGACATTGTTTTGCCACATCATCAACCACGTTTCAGCTGAGTCAACACCCGTAACAGTTGACTAACCACCGTTAACGACGACTCCGATTTTGGCACGATTTAACAAGTTCAGGTATGAAATTTGAATTTTATTTGAGTTTGGATTGATTTTGGTACTACACGTTTGTACAGGTATGAAAGAGCACCAGAAAAAAAGTTCGGGTTGAAAATGGCCCTTTACCCGTTAAAAATACTGTAAAATGTCAGAACAATGTTTTGTTTTTCCGCCAAAACCGTAAAAATTTGGAATTATATTTTCCGCCAAAACTATAAAATCTCAAAACTCCCTTTTTCTCGCCAAAACTGCAAAATTGCACTTTTTGGTGGAAAATCGTGAAATAACACTTTTTGGCCAAAATCACAAAACCTCAGAATTGTGACTTTCAACCAAAACCGTGAATCTCGCTTTTAACGAAAAAATCATAAAATTATATTTCTCCGTAAAAATCACAAAATCATCGAATTACAACTTTCCTTTGAAAACTGCAAGTGTAATTTTGCGATGATGTAAAAAATTAAATAATAAAAAAGTTAAAGTTTTAATTAATAAACATGAAAGAATAATATTCTGATGCGGCAGGCAAATATAACTTCTCTCAAAGCAGCTTTAGAAGAGACTAAAAATGATGATTCTATTCCAAAGGAGGAAATTTCAAAGATAGCACAAAAATGAAAAGAGGCTTATCATGAGGAAGAGATTTACTGGCAGCAAAAGAGTAGGAATTTATGGTTGAAGGTAGGAGATAAAAATACTAAAATTTTTCAGGTGTCAACAAAGCAGAGACGGCTACGTAATAAAATTTTGAGATTATTTGGATAGGATAATATATAGGTAGAGTCGGAGAAAGGTATAGAGGATATTGCTACTGGTAATTTTAGGGAGATTTTTTCAAAATTGAATACAAGTGGAATTGAAGAGACAGTAAATGTAGTACAAGCTCGGATAACTGAAATTATGAATAAGGAATTAACAAAGGAAATATCATAGAAGGAGGTCAAGAAAGCTCTTTTTGCGATGTATCCAGAGAAAGCTCCAGAGCCGGATGGGATGAAAGCGCTTTTTAATCAAAGATTTTGGTATTCTATTAAGGATGACCTAGTGCAAATGGTTAAATATTTTTTCAATTCGGGGTAATTTGACCAAAGGCTAAATGAAACCAACATTTGTCTTAATCCAAAGAAGGATAAACCACAGAGAATGGCTGAATTTAGGCCGATAAGTCTTTGTAATATTAGTTACATGATTATATCAAAAAAATTTTGTTTGAGGCTTAAGAAGGTTTTGCCACGGCTAATTTCAGAAACACAATCGGCTTTTGTTTTGGGTAAGCTTATCACAAATAATATTTTAATAGCTCAGGAAATGTTCCATAGTTTACGTACAAAAAAAGTCCGTAGAGAAAATTTTCTAGCTATTAAAACAGACATGAGTAAGGCTTACGATGGGATTGAATGGGATTTTTTGGAGACAGTTCTACATCGTTTAGGCTTTAATTCGGTTTGGATATCATGGATTATGTGGAGTGTAAGTTCAGTCTCGTATCAGGTTCTAATGAATGGGCAACCAAAAGGCCATATTGTCCCAAAAAGGGGTCTCAGGCAGGGGGATCCTTTATCACCATATTTATTTATTTTATGTACTGAGGTGTTGATAGCGAATATTAAAAAGGCAGAAAAAGAAAAAAAATTACAAGAATTTCAGTAGCCTGGGCGTGTCCACCTATCTCGCATTTATTGTTTGCGGATGATAGTCTTTTCTTTTGTAAAGAAGAGGCAGAGGAATGTCAAACGATAATCTTTTCTTTTGTAAAGCAGAGGCAGAGGAATGTCAAACTGTCTTGGATGTGATTGGGAGATATGGGAGAGCTTCAGGACAAGATATCAATTTTAACAAGTCATCGGTTATGTTTGGTAATAAAATATCCAATCAAATTAAAAGCCATTTAAAAGGCTTGATCGGTATTACAAAGGAAGGAGGTATGGATAACTATCTAGGAATACCAGAGAGCCTGGGGGCTCGAAGTGTAAAATATTTTACTATGTTAGAGAACGTCTTAATAGATGGTCATCAAAATTTTTATCTAAAAGAGGCAAGGAAATAATGATTAAATATATGGCCTTAGCCCTACCATCTTATGTTATGTCTTGCTTTAAACTTCCACAAGATTTAACCTCTAAGTTAACAAGTGCTGTCTCGAAGTATTTGTGGAGCTCCAATGGTAAGGATCGAGGTCTTCATTGGTTTGCATGGGAGAAAATGTGTAAACCTAAATCTGATGGGGGTGTGGGCTTCTGATACTTGGAAAATGTAATGATGCAATGTTGGCAAAACAATATTGGCAACTTATTTAATACCCGAACTCTTTACTTGCTCAGGTATTAAAAGGAATGTATTATAGGAAGTTTCAACCCTTCCAGGCTAAAAAACTATACTCCCATCCTTTGCGTGGAAAAGTATATTTTCAACAAAGAATTTAGTTCAAAAAGGTACTCGATGGTGTTTAGGATCTGGGCGTGACATATCAGTTTGGAAAGATCCTTAAATTCCAGATGTGAATCCTAGACCGGCAAATGGTCGAGGAAGAGAGGATTATCCAAATATGAAGGTATAGCAATTAATTAATCTAGTGTCCAAGGTGTGGTATTTACCAGTCTTACAATACTATATGGATCCCGAAGATGTTTATTTGATTAGAGGACTTTCAATTAGTAAATCTTTTAAAAAAGATAGGTTAATTTGGCATTACACAAAATCTGGAAAATGTACGGTCAAGTCAGGATATGAGTTAGTATGAAATATATTAGAGAAAGTTCTTTGGGGTCCAAATTGTATAACTCTCAAAGCTCAGGCATGGAAGGTTCAAGCTCCCCCAAAAATAAAGCACTTACTTTGGCAAATTGCTTCTGGAGTTCTTGCTGTTACTTCCAGATTAAATCATCAGGGAGTTAAGTGTGATAATATTTATCAGCGTTGTGGATTGAAAGAGGAAAGTATTAATCACATTTTTTTTAATGTTCCTACGTTGTACAAACATGGACGCTTTCAACGGTTTTGTCATCATTAAACAATTTTTCAACTAGGTTGGGGTTTACTAATTTGGATTACCTATATTGGAGAATACCAAATCATATAAAGGAACATGATATATCTATTTGTTTCTCTTGGATTATATGGTTTTTATGGAAAGTTAGGAATAAAAAGTTATTTAAAGGTAAATAAACTGTTTCCCAGGACATATTAAATCGGACTATCTCGGAACATTTAGCTTGGGAGGAGGCACAAATTAGTCCAACTGAGGAGAAAGTTAATATGGAGTTGTTGGAGATAATCCCTTCATCGATACGATGTCGGATTGATGGTTCTTGGAAGTCATCTGATCCTACTACTGGTCTAGGTTGGATATGTCTTAAGGGAGAGGAAAATATCTTATTATTAGGCGCAAAGTGCAACCGGAAAATGCTTTCACCCCTGCATACAGAATTGGAAGCACTATTATGGGCAGTGAATTCTATCGTTTCGGCAAAAATATTATGCCAAGTGTGAAATAGATAGTGTAGAGCTCGTCTCCATGGTGCAATTTCTAGAGGAATGACGCACTTTCTCCAATCAGCTTGAGGATCTTGCTCGTCTATGTGATTTTCTACCTGGATTTTCTATCTCTCGTATCCCAAGATTGAGTAATAAATAGACGGACTGCTTAGCACGCACTTCAAGAGTTTTATTTTCTGAATCTTCGTTTGTAAATACTTTTCCTCCCGTGTGGACAACCAATTCTGGAGTAAGTTTCTAATTATTTAATGTTTGGTTGAAAAAAAAATAAAAAAATGAACTTGTTTAGTTTGTACAGAACTTATATAGGATTTCATAGAGTTTAGAGCTTTATATATTATATAAAACTCATATAGAGTTAGAACTTAAACCGGACCGAACTAAAGCAGTACTGGGCTTTAGAACTCATTTTAACATCCCTAATCCTAGGTGCCCTTCTGCCGTTGTGTCTGCAAGATCCGCCCAAGTGCACAACCAAACAAGTTCAATCCTTTTATTAGATGTCCAACCTTTTTCAGTTTTTATTTATTTATTATTGCACTACATGTCACCCACATGTTTTATTTCCAATGCATGCCACCCTACAACATAAGTGGATGATTATACCATCGAACCATTGTGAATAGCTTTTCATTCGGTCAATAAAATTGTTAGAGCACCCATATCAAGATATCTCATCGAGTAGCTTAGTGTTAATTTTTTTTTTTAAAGATGAAAAGGGAATAAAGAGGCAGATAAACAATTCTGCTTGGAGAATCAATTCTACTTCGCAGACTCTAATGACAAATGTCATTATGTGAATAGTACAACTTATTTTTATTTAAAATTTAATTATAATATTAAAATATATTAATATAATTGTACATAGGAAAAACTCTTTTGAAAACTTTATCCAATGGAGATGCTCTTATTATACTTTTGTGTTTTCTTCCCTATATGACATTGAAAATTTTCTAAATAGTTTAGAAATATTTTCTATTAAAACTGTTTTTTCCCAACATTTTCTAATATTGTTTCCTTTCTTAAAATGGTATTATTGGTTTCAACACTTTGTTGTTGTTTTTTTTCCCTCTGACATTGAAATTTTCGAAAATACTATAGAAATATCTTTCTAATAAAACTGTTTTTTTCCCAACATTTTCTAACATTGTTTCCTTTGTTAAAATGGTATTACTAGATTCATATTGTTTTCTTAAGACAGTCAGTCGTATACCTAAAAAAAGAAAAATAAAATAATAAAATGAAAATAAAACTACACAACAATGACTCGTCCGTCAGTTACTGAATAAATTTGACACAATATTTCTCTTTTGTAACGCTTCATTTTGTGTATAAATGCAATATCATGGTTACATGCATTAGTCCATAACCACAAGGTAACAAGAGAGAGATCGAAAGAGAGAGTAGAAACACCGAGTCCACTTCAATGGAGAGCATCATGAGCAACTCAGAGTCATATCCACCGGAGTTTGGAACTCTAATGAACAAACCTAAAGAACCAGATAAATCCATTGAACCAAGTCTAGACCGGACCAAGGATATCCTTATCCCGGTTATAGATCTGGAGCATTTGGACATGGAGAAACTGAGAGAGGCATGCAGAGACTGGGGAATATTCCATTTGGAGAATACTGGGATACCGTCAACACTGATGTCACAGATGAAAGAGATAACGGAGTCGGTCTTGAGTCTGCCGTTTGAAGAGAAACGGAAGCTGTTCGGCGTTAACTCTCCGTTATCGTATTTCTGGGGAACCAATTTGGTAAGTCCTTCGGGAAATGCCCTAAAGGGAGCCCCAAGAAAATCTTTCGGCCACTTGTTCGAAGGCATCAACGTTCCTCTTGCTTCTCTCTCGAGTCTTCTTCCATTTTCTTGTTCTGATCCCAAGCTCGAGTCTTTCAGGTAATATTTAATTATTTATACGTCGACGTTTTACTAATCTCTTACTTCATTTGTGGTTTTTGTTGGTTTAAATAATTAATCAAATCAATATATTATTATTCTAGCTAGTTTGCACATAGAAAATTTCTTCAGCGACTAGATTTATAAAACAATATCTCTGACTGATAACACCGAGGTAAAGTCACGAGTTTTACATATGATCTAGGAAAATGAAAAAAAAATGTGACATAAAACGACAGAATCATTAGATAATAAAAACATAATATAATGGCGATATAGCATATACCACGAGTTATATATATATATTTCATTAATATTGAATTATTGATGAGTAGAATTTGTGATTTCATAGTAATCTTTATAGATGACATGCTGTAAATTTTAAGAATAAGTGTGTCATATCATCGTTAACTCATTATATGATGAGTTACGCAGAGTGGTGATGGAGGAATATGGAAAGCATGTAAGCAGGATTGTTATGACCTTATTTGAAGCAATAGCAGAAACCTTGTCTCTCGATTTATCCGATGACCGGAAAAAGAGCTGCTCATCAGAGTCAACAGGTGTGATACGTGTTCAACGGTACCCTCCGTGCACCGAATCCCCCGGACTTAAGCCTCATACGGATAGTTCGATGATATCAATGATAAACCAAGATGACGTTGGTGGGCTAGAGTTTATGAAAGATGGAGAATGGTTCAATGTCACACCTCTTGCCAATTCTGTAGTCATCGGTCTTGGGGATATGATGCAGGTAATTAATTAGTATAACTTAACTTTGAACGCATGTTAAATAGATTTTTCATTAAAAATGAATGATTTTATGTAGGTGTTAAGTGATGAGAAGTACAAGAGTGTGTTGCATAAAGTGGGAAAGAGGATGAAGATGAAAGAGAGATACTCGATAATCTACTTTGTGTTCCCGGACAAAGACTGTATGTTTAACTCGAGTCGCTATAAGCCATTCACATTCTCTGAGTATGAAGCTCAAGTTAAGCTTGACGTTGA
Source organism: Cardamine occulta (assembly GCA_028015245.1). Classification (NCBI taxonomy): domain Eukaryota; kingdom Viridiplantae; phylum Streptophyta; class Magnoliopsida; order Brassicales; family Brassicaceae; genus Cardamine; species Cardamine occulta. Next base: position 11,769,149 of record CM051379.1, on the reverse strand, counting down.
GACCCATGGTTGCAAAGTTGGCCTTTCTAAGTTCCTCACCAACCCTTAGTGTTGTATTCTCGTATTTCTCCTAATATATGTATTAATAAGTCGTTTCTCCTTTGGGTTATACTCTCATATGCTCTGGAAAACTTTGTCTATTGCAATTTTTAAATTTACTATTTTCTATTTAATAAATAAATCGCAGTTTTGACAAGAAAACATCTTATTTTCAGAAGTAAATTAGAGATATTTGTTATACATCTCTCTATGTATTTTTCAAATAACGATTAGAAGATAATTTAATAAGCAATATTTTTTTTTGGGTTAAAAATGCTAATAAGGAATTATTAGGAATTTATTTAAAATGAATTTATAAAATACTTTTGTATATGGGGTATTCACATGGTGTATATAAGGGGGATCATGAAGAATTAGATTGTCATCCAAAGACTATGACTTTTATGTCTTTCTTGAAGACCCAAAGTTAAGGCAAAATACAGACCTGTCTTGTAAATTAAATAAATTTGAATGAATTACTTTGCTTATAACAGTGAAAAGGATACCCTAACTTCTACATTTTCCCTTTGTATTACTTTGTGCGGAAGCTGTCTACATTATTCATTTCTTGTTGTTGAAGTAACCTCTTTGACATGAAAGCCATTTTCATATAAAATCCCGGAACACAGCTTCCTAACCACATTCCAAGCTGATTTTTCTTCTCAAATGGATAACCAAGAAGAGGAGCCTAAGCAACCTCCGAACAAACTTCCCGATCTAACCCTTTTCGAGCAAGCAAATTCTGAAATTGCTCTTGCTGCCTCCCAAGCTAATTCCCATTTCGCCCCTACTATTCATGATTCGGACTCTTTAGGGTTTTCAATGATAGAAAGTGACGAGGAATCTGAAGATGAAGAAGAGGAAAGCAATGATGAGAACTACTACGAGTATTTTGATAGCAATGGATTTGGAGACGATGAAGACGAAATAAATGAGTTTCTTGAGGATCAAGAAAGCAACTCCAACCCTGATGAGGATGGTGAGTTCTTGGAGGAAGAAGATGAGATTGACCCCGACCAGTTGTCTTACGAGGAACTGATTGCTCTTGGAGAATTCATCGGAGTCGAAAAACGTGGGATGACTCCGACCGAAATCTCCACGTGTTTAAACGCATCTACCTTCGTATTTTCACATAACAAAAACGACATTGATCGTTGTGTTGTTTGCCAAATGGAGTTTGAAGAAGGAGAATCTTTGGTTGTTCTCCGACTTTGTCACCATCCATTCCATTCTGAATGTATAACAAAATGGCTTCAGATGAAAAAGATTTGTCCTATTTGTTGTTCTGAACCATCTCTCAGCTGAAATCTCGAAAATAATTTATTTATATATATTACTTAAAAGCACGTCGCCACAGATTAAATTGTAAAGTGTAGACTTTGGTGATCCTCGGACATTGGATAAGTGTCTAATTAAAGTTATAAATGGACGACATACACATTTATATTTGTTAACATTTCTTAGTCCTATTTCTCTCAATGTATTTATATCTCGAATTCGAATGAAAATATAAAAAGATGTATGTTTGGGTTAAAATTGCCACCAAAGTTTGAATGAATTACTTATATATGTGTACATGCGAATCCTACAAATGTCTATTGAATTAAGTTAAACTATAAGTTTTAATTAAAAGGAATTAGGTCAAACATATCGCCCTATATTTCCTCTTCTTTGTTTGTCTTTGAATCACATAATTCAATCAGCATTCAAAAAACTTGAAAATCCATAGAAAATGACATGTAATTTAGTGGTTTGTGTTAATATACTATTATGAACCCTATATTATTCTTTTGGTTCAAACCCGCAGATTACATGTTGTTGACAAAAAAAAAAAATTCTTTTAAGAATCCATATACATTCTCTGTTGTAAGTATATGGATTTTCTTTCTCTTTCTCTCAAGAGGAAAATGCATCTTCAGAGAAAGAAAATCAGCAACTATAGTTGTTAGTTAAATTTATATATCTACTACATTAGAACCTGTCCGATGAGCGGATTTCTTAATTTTAAAATAAATTAAATTTATGAATTTATTAAATTATATATTTATTGTTAAAGATATATCTTAAATTATTTTAGGGAAAAAAGTAGAAAAATGTTTAGTTAGTTATTTTACAAATATTTTTTACATAAATAAATTAATTTAACTTTCTATATTAAAATTTTATTATTAATATATTAAAAACCTATATCATGTCTAGTAGCTTTGGTTCCATTTTGTTGTTTGTTTTTCCGACCACCATGTAATATAATCTTGAACAAAATATCTAAAATCCGAATAACCAAACAAAATTCAACCTAAAAATGATACCAAGCCGACAAAAATTAGAATGGGTCCTACACTCATATATCTGAATGACTAAATCCGAACCAAACTAAAAACCAAATAGATATCCGAAATATTTGAAATATAATTATATATCCAAAAATATTAATTATATTTAAATTTTATTTAACCTAATTACCCTACAATTATAAACCCAAAAATATCAATTATTTTTATACTTAAATAACTAAAATACCCCAAATTAACAAAAAATATCTGAAATATCATAGTTATACTTGTAAAAATTTTACCAATTTATTTATTTATTTTTTTTAATACTTCATGTACCGGAACCTTATTCAAACTTGGAACAACATAACCAAACAAAAAAATTATAAATACCTGAATGAGTCATAAGCCTCTAAACTCAAAAATTCAAAAAGCTGAAGCAAACTCGAATGCACATGCACTAGATATAAAATAACGAATCCGATAACCAGTGGTTATGTTCTCATTCATATCTAGGCGAGAAGTTCTTCTGGTATGATCTTCGGTTTTCTTCTGAAATCTTCTTGTTTAGATCTTCAATCAGTTTTAAACCGAATATCTTTTTTCTCACACGTTCACTTGGCAAAATCTTTCGCAATTCTTTGAAATTTTCTAAATTTATTAGATTTAAATAGTATAATAATATAAAAATTTAAATTTGAAAAAATGTTTAAATTTTATTGAAATAAAAAGATTTAACATATATTAGAAAAATAAAAATTAAAAATTATCCATTTTATTATTTTATTTTTTCTTTGATTTTTTTTTATTAAGGAAAACAAAATTCACATAATTTTTATGACACATATCATAATCTTATCGATCAACCGACAAGTGTCATAATTTTATGAATTATAATTTTGATACTTGATGATCTCTCGTGAGTGCAACCCAACTTTATATAATAAAATTTTATTAATTTGATAGGCTCAACAAATCTGACCACAATATAAACCTTAACTTAAACCCTTTAAAGAAAGTATCCAAAATTTGTTTACTATTGTGCAAATGCACAGGGTCAGTCAATTGTTTTTTTTTTTTTTCTTTCTTTTGGTGAAAAAGACCCAAATTTAATTTGTTTTTTATATACAGTAACGATGTTCTTTTTCATAAACCCACAATGGTAACTAAGAGTTTTTCTCTAGCACCGGGTCTTGGCTAACCCTGAGCCGGGCTGACCAAAACTTTTGGGGAGGTTTATTGAACATAATACTTCCATTTCTCAGTGTTTTCTTGCCGGCTTAAAGGCGGCGGTTCAGGGGATGCGTGGTGGCGTAAGGGTGCTGGTAACACTTCCTAGGAACGTGATGGCCAAATTAAAGAAAGATATGGATGCACTCCATCCCTGAAACGACGTCGGTTCATGGTTATAAGCTCATATAAATTTTATTATAACATGTAATTATTAATTAACATCGATCATTGGTTCCACGATATGCTTGGTTTCTTTGACTTTTGTTTTTGAAATAGTTATGGATTTGTTTACGTTGTTTTGTAACAATTGACTTTTGTTATTAAAACAATTTTATCTATGTTTACTTGTTTATGTTTATGATTTTTCAAGTGATTTTCTGGATAAACAAACAATTTTGGGCTTAAGGCCTCATAAATATTTTTGGATGGAGAACCATAAGAGGTCAAAATTAAACAATTAAACGTATTTTTTTTTTGTTTCCATTGGTATATTTTGAACATTATCTCATTAATTTGGAAACTCATCATCATCGTTCAATAAAACGTTGCAAAAGATGAACGATTCCAGTTCCACTCACCTATATTGCCATGGCGGGACCGGCTCGACTTCATGACCGAATTATTGCTAAGGCGAATGATAGATGTTGGTTGTATTTACCTCTTTGTAGGTTCTTGTTGTTAATCTGCCTTTAATATTTTTGTTCTTGGAATCTTATTCATATGACAAAAGAATCCTAACATTTGTTTCGCAAGTGTTTATAATAGTGTTTATATCATATGATTTAAAATCATTTATAGTATTTTTAAGAATTGTTTTTAGCTTAGATTATTATATTTGATTTATACATTTATAGTAAAAATAAAAAAAGATTTTAAAAGTGTATTGTCTAGTTGAATCATAAACTTTAATATACTAGATGAAATCATTAATAAAAAATATTTTGTCCTTTACTGCTTTTTTATGTATCAATTTGCTTCCTTTGTCTTTACCCAAATCTGTTTTATAGTAACGATTCAATGTTAATTACAAGTGGTATTGACTTTTCATAATTAAAGCGGATGACAAATGATTTTTAAGCCTAATGGAGCAGATATTTAAGCCTTATCCACCCACGTGGCAAAAGATTATTGTAGACCTCGAAACGTATAGGTATGTCATAAACAGAAGATCACTCCCCTTTAGATTTTTATATCTCTCTCTAAACATTAGCCGAACAAGGACAAAACGGACAATATACAAACCCACTTCCGCGTCTTTTCTTGATAAAGCAACTTAAAGAATCGTAACTGAAAGAACTAAAGAGGTTTATCTCGAAAGACAAAATTACCAAAATACCATTCATCTCTCTTTATCTCTCAAAATATTTGATCAGCCGATTTTGGTGAAGAAATATCTTTTTCTAATTGCTAAAAAAGAAAAAGAAAAAAAAAACATCAAACTTTTATTTTGCTTCTATCTTCTTCTTTGATTTGTATCGCTTTACTGAATTTCTCCGTTCGTTTGATGAGAATTAGATTTTAATGGCAAAAGTTTCGTTCAAAGATTCTCTGAAAGCTCTTGAAGCTGATATTCAACACGCTAACACTGTGTAAGCCTCTCAATTTTTTTTCCCCTTTTTTAATTTTGGAATTTTCTCTGCTTTTGTTATCTAAAGTTTCGATTTTTATTTTTTTCTCGGTGGAAAATTTTATCTTTTTGTTTGTAGTAAAATCTGTAAAAGATTTAATCTTGTCGAGCTTTCAGGTTTTGTTTCTTTTAATTTTAATCTAGGACCACAAGTGTGTTGTCTGAAATTATTCTTCTGGTATGTACTTAAGAGTTTGGAAATTGTATGGCTTGTTATTGTTACTGATTTAGGGTTCAATCTGGTCCTGAACAGTTGATGTTATAATAAAGAGAAGGTACCTAACGAATTGTGTGATGAAGTCACTTTTTGGAAGTTTGTCCTAAAACAGTTTTGAGTGTTGACTCTTGAAGCTCGACAAAGTCTTTGTCTTATGATGATTGTGTCTGAGAGGAGATTGTGTTTGTTTGTAAAACGATCTAGTAATTTTATTGTGTTGCTATGTTAAAGCTAATCTAGCTGAGTTAGATAGTTTTTTGTCTGAAAGGTTTATGTTTTGGTGAGTATCTTGATCATTTGGTTCTGCTGCTAATATTACATCTGAAGATGCTTGATTCGATTAATACTTTTGACCTTTGAAGCTGATAATGTGTTTGCTTGCAATGATCGATTGAGTTTATTGTGTTACAATGTTAAAGCTGTTACCTTTTTATTTTGTATACACCCGAGGCTGCAGTACCATGTTTGGATGACTAATGATGTTGTTGTGGTGCTTATGTATGACAATGTCACTAATTTTTGTTTCTCAATGAATAAACAGAGCTTTAGATTATCCTCGTGAGAAGGATGGAGCACGTGTTCAAATGAGACTATCTTACAACCCAGCTGCCCAGTTTTTACTCTTTCTTGTACAATGGACTGATTGCCACCTTGCGGGAGCTCTCGGTTTGCTCAGAGTTCTTATTTACATGGTACATTGCTTTACAATGTCTCGCTTCCTTTTATTCAAAACTTTTTCTGATGATTATTTGATTAATTCTTTCAATTGAATCAGACCTATGCGGATGGGAAAACAACTATGTCGGTATACGAGAGAAAAACCAGTATTAAAGATTTCTATGGTAATGTTTTAGGCGCGGATTCAAGTGTTTGGTAACAGGTTGATTGATTGATGTCCTTAATGCTTATGAGTTTTGACGTGTTTATGAAACAGCTGTGATATTTCCATCGCTTTTACAACTAGAAAGAGGTATTACAGACCTTGATGAACGCAAACAGAAAGAGGTCTGCAAAGTGCGGTACAGAAATAAAGATGAGACTGAAAAGGTCAAGCTCTCGGAGATTGACATTGAGAGAGAAGAAGAATGTGGGATTTGTATGGAGATGAACAATATGGTTGTTCTCCCTAATTGTACACATTCTTTATGCATCAAATGTTACCGTGATTGGTAAGTCACTTCTGTAATCAGTATCTTCTTCTTCATTCTTATTCTTTTGCGGATAATCGATAACCGATGTTTTCTTGTAGGCATGGGAGGTCAGAGTCATGCCCTTTTTGTCGAGACAGTCTTAAGAGAGTAAACTCAGGAGACTTGTGGATGTTGATGGAGAAATCGGATACGGTTAATACGAATACGATTGCGCGGGAGAATAAGAAAAGACTGTTTGTGTACATAGAGAAGTTACCTCTAGTGGTTCCAGATCAAGTGTTTGCGTCTTCTCCTTATGATTGCCATGTCAAGTGAATAATAATAAGAAGAAGAGCTTTGGCAAAAAGCCTAAACCGGTTCTGGTAAACTTTATGTGAATGTATATATAATGTTATAGAGTTAGTAGTAAGTAATATAATAACCATTTCTGGGGGAAGTCCATTTCTACTTGCTTTTCTTTTTAATCTGCATTTGGCTTTTGGTTCCCAAACTCTTATTTCTGTTGTACATTCGTGAATTTAAAATCTAAACCCCTTCTTCAAGAAGTGGTTCTTACTTCATAAGTCATAACTAATTTACATTATGTTCTTATCTCAGCTTAAAGAATCTCTCCTAGAAGGTACATAGGATACAAATTCTTTGCCTCACAAGTTCTGATGGAAAATTTATTTACATTATGTTTGCTAAATTTGATATAGTAGTCACGAATTTAAATAAAAGCGATGAGTTCAATAAATCATGACAGTTCCTTTAAGTTATTTAAAAAGCGAATTCGAGATTATGAAAAGCTCATCTAACCGGTTCTATAACCGGTTGAATTGGTTAGTTTTGGTCGGTTATGATTAGTACGGTTAGCTGACTGTCAACTAAAAAGTACAAACACAAGAAGAATCAGACAGAAGGTACATGTACTATTAAGAGTATAAGACTTAAGAACACTACAATTATTATTAAGAGTATAAGACTTCAAGTTCCTAAGACCATCCACATCGGAGACACCCATGTGGTGTCTTCCGAAATTAATTTTTTTTCTTTTTCTTTTTAATAAAATATTTTATTACCGTGACGAATCACGGCATGACACATGTCAAAAAAGGAAAGGCACTGAGTCTTCCCACAGACACTTAATGCTCTGTGTCTTCCCAAAAAAATATTTTAAATATGTAAAGACACCCCTTTTTATGTGCAATGGGGGTGCTCTAAGGACATGAAGCTCTCATAATGATCAGAAACAGTCACAGAAAGTTGTTGAGCTCGCTTGAGCTCGGAAATAGGCAGTCCTTCAATTGTGACACTTCTCATGCTATTCGTCTTCAAATTGTAATAGAAAAGACAAAACGGATCAGGCAATTCTTTTGGAAATAGACAAATCTCACCGGTAGAAAAGGTTTCCATGACCTTGAAGTCAAGGCCAGAAACAGTTTGCGGCAAGTGATAAGTGTTCATGGACCATTCCTCTCTCTCAGCATCTTCCACAACCCACATTCGAAAACTACCTTCTCGAGGATTCTCAACCACACCAATTTTATCTCTATAGTTGATCAAAACTTTATCCGTACGATCCCATAGATCAAACTTCCACATAAACTCATAACCAATAGGTACAAGTTTGCTCGGTACTTTGATGATGTTGAACGTTTCAAGCTTAACATTGAAACTCACAATAATAGAGCTATCCGGGGAACCGATGTCTGTCGGTTCATATTTTAAAGCCCCGTAGTGTATGGATCCGTTCATATACAACCCCGAAGTAGAAGCCGTATGTAGACATGTGACACATGAAACGTCTCTCCAACTTTTTCCTCCTCCCACTACTAGAACCTTGTGCTCCGCTCTCCCATGTATATAATCAATGGCGAGAACTTTGTATTGATCTTCAACAGAATCGTACCCAAAAAAGAACTTGGGGAGAGGATAGAAATTGGGACGACCTTTGAATTTTAATTGGGGGGAAATATGGAGTTGCCTAGTGCTAGGGTTACCAAGCCCCTTGTTTACTCTGCTTCCCAAGCAGATCAAACCCCGAACCGTATTATGCACCAGTTTCCCCTGAACCTTGAGCAGGCTCAAATCTCTGTAGGGTACACGACATGAAGAAGAGGATAATGCGTTTGGGTTAGCCAACGAGACAAATATAAGTCTATTCCCGTAAAAGTCCCTGAAAGCGATGAGGAGACGGCGAGGAGATGAAGAAGCAGCAATATTCATGTCCTGGTTTTGGACACCTAGGCTGGTGATGATAGAGGACCAGAGCTTGGAGACACATCGAAATCTCAATAAAGACTTCACAGGCAATCTTAAAAGTGTATTGACCTGGAGATCGAGAGGAATGTAGATCGGTGTCAGATTGGGACAACATATTGACTTTCTTTCCAAGGCAACTCGCTTAAACCATCTTCTGTTGCCTTTCCTAGCCAATTTTTTCTTCCGGGAGATGCAAAGTAGCCGAAAATAAACCTTCATTGTGTTCTTCAAGTCGTGTGTATAATTTCGTGGCAAGTACGAAGCCTTTTTTTCTCTACCAAACCCTGATAAATACTAAAACCTTTAATAATCCTTAAAACTAACTTAACCTAATTGTAATTTGGAAACATTCTTTTGTACATTATATAATTCTTTTTGTTTTAACTTCCAATATTTTGTATTTTCGGGTATTACAAGCAAAATAAATATATTCAAAATTTTGGCTTATAAATTTTCAAAAAACTAGATATCAAACTTGGCCAGAAGGTTCAAAAATAGACCTAGGCATATTACTCAAACCCAAATTACCAATTCGAATCCAACCCAAAATTTAGGGTTCGGATATACCATATTATCCGATGAAGATATGAGATGAGTTCGGGATTGGATAAAAAAACCTGAAACCCGTTCAGATATCCGAAATACTTACATATATATATATTGATTATATTTAAATATATATGAGATACATATACATATTTTGAATTTTTCGGATATATTTTTGGATTTCATGTCACTAAATATCTCTGATGTTATTGAATCTTTCGGTTTTTTCGGTTTGTTCGAATAATTTCAGATGAAAAACTTGACATGAATCCAGATCCAAAAGTTTGAAATCAGAATACAATATCCGAACCAAACCCGATCCGAAAGGGTTTCGAACCGAATCTGATTCAATATTACAAATTATCCGACTGGATATAAAACCTCTAGTACCGAATTACCTGAATCCGGTCCAAAATTTGAATGCCCAAACATATTCAAAAAGAAAGAAAATAGAACGACCAACCAGATCCAACAAATATGAACATGTCCAGCCCTGAGTTAAAGATCAAAAAGCAGATACTTTAAGCATAAAAAAAATATTAAGATTTTAGAGGCATCATTTTCAGAAAAAGTAGCTTTAATGTAGTAGTTTGGTTTTCCATTCTTACTTTAAGGGTGCAAGGTTTAAGTTCTAGGTCTGCAGTTTTTGTCAAGCTCTTTGTAAATGAGGCTCTTTTCATTTGGCAGACAATATTGTGACTCAAAAGTTTAAGATCTATAAATAAATATGGGTATATATAAAGAAAGACTTAAATTAACTCGCTTAAGCTTGCAAACAAGAATCTCTAGAATCATGGTACTTCATTCTCAAGACAAAGTTTCATTTGTATAAATAAATAAGCATAAATATATTGAAATGCCCTAAACTATTTTAGGTTTATAAGGATGTGAAGTTCTCATAGTGATCTGAAACGGTCACGACTTGCTCAAGCTTGGAAATAGGCAGTCCTTCAATCACGACACTTCTCATGCTCTTTGTCTTCAAATTGTAATAGAAAAGAGAAAAGGGATCAGACAATACTTTTGAAACCATACAAATCTCACCGTTATGAAATGTTTCCATGACTTTGAAGTTAAGGCCAGCAAAAGATTGAGGCAAGTGATAAGTCTTCATGGACCATTCCTCTTTCTCAGCATCTTCCACAACCCACATTCGAAAACGACCCTCTCGAGGATTCTCAACCACACCAATTCTTCCTCCATAGTTGATCAAAATTTTATCCGTAAACTGATACGGTGTATCAACCCACATATTCTCAGAACCATCTGGTACAACTTTGCTTGGTACTTTGATGATGTTAAATGTTTCAAGCCTAACATTGAAACACACAATGATAGAATCATACGGGGGACTGATGAGCATCGGTTGAGATACAGCCCCATAGTATATGAATCCGTTCATATAGAGCCCCGAGGTATGGGCCCAATGTGAAGAGACGGCACATGAAATGTCTCTCCAACCTCCTTCTCCTCCCACTACTAGAACCTTGTGCTCCGCTCTCCAAAACAACTGATCAACGGCGAGCATTTTGTATTGATCTTCAACAGGATCGTACCCAAAACAGTATTTGGGGAGTGGACCAAACTCCGTAATAATTTTTTATATATAATCTTCAATAAAAAAATTTGAAAAAACATTGGCGCCCTATACGTTAAGAATCAAAATAAGATTCCAAGTTTCCAACCAAAGCGTGAAATAGAAAAAGACTGAACTGAGGTTAGCAGAACCTACTTATATTGTCTATTTTCAGAGTATATACGTATAATCTAATTTTGGTAGATAATCTTCAATAACAAAAGTTGAAAAACATAGGCGCGCTAGACGTTGTGAATTAAAATAAGATTCCAACCAAAGCGTGAAATAGAAAAAGACTAAACTGAGTTTATGAACAAAAAGTAAACTAACAATAGACCACAATATCAACACTATTTTAAAGTTGTAAAAACAAACACTAAATGGTAGTTTTTTTGGCTAACAAAAGGAGAGATAAAAGATAAAAAAATAATTGGGTACAACTGAAGATAAACTGAGGACAACTGGATACCAGTTGTCTGAGTAGGTAGGATACAACTGGGTATAACTAGTACCCAGTTGTACTCCTCATCTTCTTTCAAAAAGTGAGGGGTACTTTCGTCACTTCATTAAAATCGAGTGGCATACAGATTAACAAGTGGCACGTCTGAATATAATTTCTGAGAAAAACTGGCATTAAAGAAATTGATTCGATTTAGAATTACATTATCTTCTGTCAAATAGACAAAAGTTATTGATCATTATGCTAAAGTCTCAATAACAATATTGAAACCTTGAATGTTTATAGTTTTTAGAAACAGATTTTGAATTTAGTTTTTGAAAAACTTCTTATTTACTCATTCATGATTTTGAGAAAAGTAGTTTTCCTATAAAATAGAGAATCCAGATTTTGGAAGATTTTACCCATTTGTAAAGAAAATCTAAAAACCATATTTTCTGGTTTTTACCATTTGTAACGAGATTTTTTTTCTTATTTAAATATTTTTTCTTTTTCTATATATTTACAAAATCAAAAATCTAAAAACTAAAATCCGAAATCTTAAAACTATAAACTATAATCTAAAAACCATTTAAAAATCACAAAACATTCATGGCCTGAAGCAGAGAAGAGAAACAGTAGAGGTGATGAAACCCTATGCATAGATTCTATCGAGGGCGTATAATTTTAGCTGTCTCATTGAGTGGTTGAAACAGACCTAGTTATTCCATAAAAATAATACATAACAAATTAGAATCTTCTTCTTCTTTTTTTTTAATAATAAAAAAAATTAATTAAACCATCCTAACCGAAAAATGGTTATGATTTACAAAGAAAGTGCGGTTACAAAAGATTGAATCAACTAACATCTAGAATCCTAGAAATTGCTGATGTACGATAGAGAACCGTCCTCTAGTTCTTCGCCAGTCACCAAGCCTCAGCCACTATAGATGCCCAGTTACCAAACACCGTTAATCCCTCGATCCGGTGGCAGATTGACCTCGGTAGACGAAAAAAAGGATTGAGCAATCCATCTGTGGGAGACAAATCAGACCTAAAACCCTAAATCAAAATCTCAAATCCCAAACTATAAATCCTAAACCATAAACCCAAACCCTTGTCGTCAAATGGTTCAGCATGGCTCGATCCATCCTGACTCACGATTAACAGAATCTAACCACACACGACACAACCTTCCAAAGTAGCTTAAGATTACTCCCGCCTCAAACTAAACCTAGACAGCTCCATCGGTTGCTCTTCTGTTGGATATTTTCATAACCGGCCGTCATCCTCTTCAGCTTAGAATTTTCATATTCATCTGTAAACTTCTCTCTGTCTTCATCACCGGTCCTCACACCGATTCGCCACCACAACTCCTCCACATCTCAGCACTACTAGAGAAGGAGAAGCCAAAACACCGCACATACCCTAACATAACAGGACGATGAAGCTCGACTAGAACACAAAACAGCCCTCTTTTGGTACCAAAACTGGCAACAGAGAGGAAGCAACAGTAGATCAGGGAGGGAATTTGTTTTTGCAACAATGGTTCTCATGTCATAAAATTGGATGGAAATGTAACATTAAAATATTTGATCTTCTTTTGATTCTAAGATGTATTGTGATTCTTTTTTCCTTTATAAACTCACAGTGTCTTAAAATTTGTGTTTGAAATAGTTTCGTTTTATTAAGTCATGTTAGGTTCATAATTGCATATAGATTAGAGCTTGCTTCTAGATAATAATTTAAAACATAACCATAAACAGTAAAACCTCTATAAATTAATAATATTGGGACCATGATATTTTATTAATTTATAATGATATTAATTTATCTATAAATTAATAAGTACTAATTTATAGTATTAAATAATATTTATTAATTTATAGAGAGTTTTGTAAAAATTAAAAATATATAAATTAAAATACTTTTATCTAAATAAAATTAATATTTTGGATGTAATAAATTTTAATAGTTTCGAACTTGAAAATTTAAAAAATAAAAGAAAAACAAATTATTTTGATAGTAAATAACAAATGTTATAGATTAATTCACTTATATAAATGATTAACATAAATTTAAATTTATAATTAGCATATATGACTATTGAAATAAAAAAATATGCATATTTAGAATTTAAAAATTTATAAAAAATTTTGCTTGTTTTATGAAAAATTTATAGACGATATAACAATAAAGATACTTTAAAACACAACAAAAAAATATTTTCCTATATAAGAAAAGTTAGTGATGAGTTCTAACAGAAATTCATTAAACAAAATACTAAAAGTATATTATCTTTATATATATATATATATTTTCATGATTGTTAATTTATGTTATTAATGAAATCATATATTTACAGAGAGATTCTAAAAAAATTATTATCTTATCGAATTTTGTTAATTTTTATACTGACCCAACTTGGGACCAGCAAATTTTATTATTTTATAGTATTTATTAATTTATCGAGTATTAATTTATAGAGATACCAAGTAATACATATAAAAATATTTTCTAACAGAGACTACTTCCCCTATTTGCTTTATACTGTACCAAATTCTTTGTTCTTTTTCTCTCTTTGACTACAAGTATATATATATATATATATTGTATCAACTATTAAACATCGACCATTGAACCGTCCTTAAATAAAATAACCACTATTTTTTGCATCAGTTTTGTTAATTGATGTTAAATTAGTAAGATTTGCATCTATTATGTTTAAGTGATACTACTATGGTCAGCATTTACTGCTTATCTTGATAAAATACAAATTAAATTTACTTTATATCATTTAATTTGTAATTGATTCTAAATTCTTAATTTAATTTAGAAAAAATAGAATAGGTGCTTAATTTTCGCTCTTTCCCGCCTGAATGAAACTTGAGAGAAATGATTTAGTATCCTAAAATAAGTCTAAATTTTCCCTCGTTAAAATTAAAATTGACAACATTAAAATGTTATTAGGGAATCTAGAAGAAAATCATAGCATATCAATAAGATTATGAGAATTCTCAGTCCAAGATACTGAAAAGACAAAAAAAAAACAAATTATCAAAAAACTGAAAAGACAAAAGAAAAACAGAATAAGGAGCAATGATGGATACTGCATTGGTCCTCTCTAAGCATTTCTCAAAAGATTTAAAGGGCCAATATAGATAAAGAGAAGACAAAACTGTTTTAAGAACTGTTGTCAATGAAAGTCAATCTTTCTTTTCAATTTTAGGCTGATATTGAGGGTTGAAAGCCAGAGCTACACAGTAGATCAACTCCTTAATTTGGTCCTATGTGATTTGATTTTGCTCTATCTCTCAAAATTCAAGGGATCCATGCACACTGATTCATCTTTATATCCGCGAAACGACTCAAGGTATGGATGATCAATCACTTCTTCAACTGAAAAGTGGCAAAAATTTGTTGATAAGAATCCTAAAGAAACTTGCTTGAGAATGTTAAATTCGTCTCTCTCCTTTTCTTTTGTAGTATGTCTTGTACCAAATCCTCTGTGGATTAAGGTACATTCATTCAGCCAATGTGGTGCTATCTCCTCTTGGATAAAAACTGGTAGTTAAAGATCTCTGACTTCGGGCTTGCTCGTGTCATTCCTGAGAGCAATCTCATGAATGATTATGTTGTCAAAATATGGTAATGTGCACCCAAGCTTGTGTTAGAATGTGCTAATTATACCACATCAATAAATATTTGGTTTGTTGGCTGTATTTTCATGGAAATAGTTAACTGGAAACCTCTCTTCCCATGGTAACGATCAAGTCATCAACTTTGTTTGATTATGGAGGTAGTAAAGTTAAAAGCATTGCATGAACCCGCTAAAAATGAGTTTAACACTACCTCCATAACCAAATGAAGTTGATGAACTAGATTGGTATGGAGAAGAGAGGTTTTGGTAAAAAAAAAAAATTAATTTTTTTTATTCTAGAGGAGATTGCCTGGTTTAAAATCTCTATGCACCACATTGGCTGAACGAATGTACTTTAATCCACACATGATTTGGTACAAGACATACAACAAAAGAAAAGGAGAGAGAGGCAAATTTAACATTCTCAAGCAAGTTTTATTAGAAATCTTATTAGCAAAATTTTACCACTTTTATTGAAGAACTTCTTCTGAGTCGTTTATGATATAAAGATGAATCACTGTGCATGAAGCCCTTGAATTTTGAGGAGATAGAGCAATATCAAAACACAAAGGAGCAAATTAAGGAGTTGACCTACTGTGAAGCCCTGACTTACAACCCTCATGACCCCCCTAAAGTTGAAAAGAGACAACAGTTCTTAAAGCTGTCTTGTTTTCTCTTTATCTATCTTGGCCCTTTTTAGAGATGCTTAGAGAGGACCAATCCAGTATCCATCGTTAATCCTTATTTTATTTTTCTTTTGTCTTTTCGATGTTTTGGATAGTTCTTTCCTTTTTGTGTTTCAGAGTCTTGGACTGAGAATCTCTCAGAACATTATTGATATGCTAAGATTTTCTTCTAGATTCCCTAATAAATCATTTTTATGTTGTCAGTTTTATTTTTAACTAAGGGGAAAACAATCTCTGATTGATTATGTGGACATTATTGAAATTTATGTGATTACTATGGTTTGGGGCTTGATCTGTTTGACAAGAAGAGTACGGTCACAGCTTTGATGTGCAACTCTGGTTTTAAAGCTGATGACCGTTGAAGCAGAGAAAATGATGTTGGTCTGAATTTGTTGTACGAGCAGATCAAATCCCAAACCATACTATTCACCATTTTCCCTTGAACTTTGGGCAGGCTAAGAAGTCGATTACACAACTTTATTGTCTTCTTCAAATGTCGCTTCCAGGACCCACAATATTCATATAAGAAACAACAATATCCCAGAAATAATAAACCCTTCTAATAGGTTAGCAAAACCTAATTAGAAGTATGGAAATCTTCTTTATATTCTCTATTTTTTTAGTATATATATATACGTATAATCTAACTTTGGTATATAATCTTCATTAAAATTTTAAAAACAAACTTGGGCACTAGATATTAAGAACTTAAATAATCGGAATATCACAATATCAACAACATTTTAGAGTTGCAAAACAAATACATGCCTGGAACGGGTAGTTAAGTTTTTTTTTCTAACAAAAATAATTTCAAAAATCTAGGGATATTATGTCTCTTAAGATTCGAAACAACTGGATAACATATATAATACAATATTTTGGGAATACCAAGAGTTTGAAAGCAATAACTTAAAGAAAGTGTTGAAAATGTGTTTTTCAATTGAAAGCAGTTCATAAACTAATAGTTATTGAAAATAATGCTCTGAAGACATTCTTAGGGGGGCTTATTGGTTTTAAGATTTTTAAAGAGTTAAAAGTTTTAAAGAATTCAATGTTATTCATTATGGAATTTCCAAAACTCTATTAAAGTATTGTGTTATTGGTTTTGGTAGTTTTAAATTTTTGTTTACAATCATTTAAAGTCATGAGTTATTGGTTCAAGATTTAAAAAAACTCAATCAAAGTCATGTGTTATTCAAATAAAATGAATTTAAGTGACTTTATCATTAGATTAAAATCTAGTATTATTGGTTAATTGAGTTGATTGTTTTTTGTTCATATAGAAACTCTTTAAAAATACTAGAGGCTGACATGATATTTTCAATTACTTTCAAATTTACTTTTTTTTTATAAATAATTCAATTCAACAGAGTTACAGTTTCAAAAGTTACTAGAGATAGCCCCATTTGACTTGAGCTTCACCTGCCGGACTTTCCCCTTCCATCTGTGGGTTGCAAACAATCTATGAGCTGATCTATATCCACTAGGATTAGACTGAGCAATTACTACTTTTGTATGGACCACTTCCATTGACTATGCAGAGTTTGATTATGTATTTCTACAAATAAATCAAATTATGCACACACGAAAAAATACCCACAAAAATAACCAAGAAAATGAAAGGAAGAAAACGAGACAAAGCATATGAGGACTGTTTCCTACAAAACTTGACCTACAGATTCTTAGCACCTAAATTACACAGATAGAGAAAATCTATTTTCATACGTCAATCATTAAAAAGAGCCGAGAGCCCCCAATGCACAAATTAAAAATGCAAAAGCTCAAAACAATATTAATGCTCAAAACAACAGAGTATTCAATCCAAACTTTATCGTGAAAATTCCTAAAAACCATAACAACATAAATGAACAAGCTTATTTAATAATAAAGTCAACAATAAACCGAAAATTGTTTCATCAAATGCCCAAAACAAAAGCCAATTCAATCATCTCTGAGTTCAAGCTCCGGTAGCATCCATCCACATATGATCAGCTATTGTGTCTCTCCAATTGTTAGCATATTCTCTTTGTTGAGATTCGAGAGTTCCTATATCTTCATTTTCTTCATAATTGTTTTCTTCATCGATTTCATTGTTCTCTTCCATGCTCGGTTCAGGAGGAAACTCATCTGACCGACATTCCTTACGAAGAAAATTATGTAATCCAGCACAAGCAAGCACTAGTTCCGCTTGAGTCTTAAAAGGAAATGGAGGTGCAGATTTAAAAATTAGAAAACGAGATTTGAAAATACCAAAGATTCTTTCAATGACATTCCTTAAAGAGGCATGACGTAGATTGAATAGCTCATTCTGGGTTCTTGGATCGCGGCCTTGCCCTCTAAAATCTTGGAGATGATATCGAGTACTGCGGAATGGAGCTAAAAACTTGCGGCGATTTGCAAATCCACAATCAACTAGATAAAATTTTCCTACAAGGCAACCAAAACAAGATAAAATAGTCGTATAAAAAACATAACAGTAATAAAGCCTATAATTATTCTATATTATATATAGAAGACCTTATCGATACGTATATAAAAAAATACCTTCTGGAACTTGTAGTCTGCTAGTGTTCCTTGTTAAAGCATCATTAAGTACTTTTGAATCATGTGCTGACCCTTCCCATCCACTAAGAACATATATAAATTCCAGATCAAAGTTGCAAGCAGCTAGAACATTTTGTGATATGGACCCTTTACGATTACGGTAACTAGGTGCATCACATGTTGGTACCATCGCAAAAATGTGTGTTCCATCAATGGCTCCGATGCAATCCTATATATATATATATATATTAATAGAAGTTATATATGCTAGTCAATCTCAATAAATAAATAAAATGTATTAAAATAAGTACCTTGAAATAAGGGTAAAAGCTTGTACTCTCTCTTATCTTTGCAGGTGCTCTATCTTCAGGTTTTGCCATCCAACTTGGCGCGAGGAAAGCTAATGCCTCAAGTCCCTTATGAAAATTTATGCTTGTACAATAACTCGATCGCTTAAATGTGTCCATTGTGTAACAATATCTTGAATTTTGGCCAACTGTGAGTAAAAACGTAGCCATAATTTCTTCGACGCATATATACCGCGTATCTCTTAGCCATGTCTTCACTCTTATAATATCACACAGTGTATGAAATACGTCTGGACCCATACGATACAACTGTCGGAAATGTTGGGCATTATCTGTAAGAGCATTTTGGATATAACTATATCCAACTTTTGAGACGGCTCGACGAATTGGACGTTCGATCGGAGTACTCACTGTTGCTATATTTTCCAATAATAAAATCATAATGTCCAAATCTGACTCATCATCTTCTTTTTCAATTGTTTCTCTGTCGTGTAGTTCATCTTCTTCTTCAATAATGCGCTCCATGTTAAACACCTTTCAAAATAATATATTGAATAATGGGTTAGACATCGTACAATTAAAAAATTCCATTAAAAATAAAAAAGTATTACTGATAAAGCAAAGTGATGATGCAAAATTAAAAAAAAAACAAAAACAAAACTCTAAAAAAACCAGAAAACCAAAACAATAAAACAAATAGTCTGAAACAAAAAAAAACAAAAAACAAAAATTCATTAGGTGCTACAATTAGCCATGATCCAACCAAAGCGTTCTTCTACGGACATGTCAGTAAAGACATCTTTCATTCCTAACGAATGAATGAGGGTAATGGCTTTGTAGCGGATATGCTCATCCAAACTAGGAATCTCCTTCATTGCATCCCAAACATTGGTTTTCCTTTTTTCAGCTTCCATTTCCTCAATTTTATGCTTCAATGTTTCTTCTCTTTTTTCAGCTTCTCTTTGTTGCCTTTCCTCTCTTTGTTGTATCACATCAAGGATTCTATTACTGACAGTGATCATCGAATCATTGTGATCACTCTTCGTTTCATCGAAATTGTTGCAACCTCCAGTTCTAGTTCTCTTCCTTGGAAGAAGTTTTTCAGAACGACGTCTTGTGGTAGGATTCAAAGTAAATGGTGTACCATGTTCTGCTGCTGATGGTTGTGGAGATGAAAATTCATGAACCTCCTCATTGTTCTCATTCATGGTTTCATTTGGTTGACTACTTTCACCAACCGTATGGATACGAGGATATGTACCATCACTCATTCCAACAGCGAAATTACCTGTTGCTATAGCAGATCCAAATATGATTTGGAGATCTTCAAAGTGATCAATCTGGTTTTGCATATGTTTATGATTTGGATGTGCCTGTTAAATATATATAAAGAAAATTATAAATCACATAGATGGTTAATAATAAATTAATCTAAATTTTATAAAAACCAAATAATGCATACCAGTAAATAGTCTTTCCACACTTCATCCGGAGCAGTAAACCTTTTTGTTTCAGGATCCCACCCAAATCCAGAACTAAAACGTTGTAGATCCAGATAACTTTGGTATAAAGATTTCAAAAACTTCATCCTGCTCAGATAGTGCATGTGATTCTTGTCACATCCAAGACGTTTATTGAGTTCAGGTAATATCTTACCCTCGACTGTTATCTTGTTGATAATTCCATTGGCGTCACGCCAATTTTTTCTGATTCCTTCTACAAGTAATTCGATCAACACTGTCGTCTCGTCTGGAGTCCATTGGCTATATTGACCTTTTTTTTTTCCACGTTGTGTATCTTCCATGTCAACTAATCATACTAGTATTAATATGTGATAATTTTATTAATCATATAAATTTCAGATCGAGAAACAATTTAAAGCTAACAAATTTGATTTTTTTTTGAGAAATCATGCATAACAAATAAAACAAGATGACTTTATGTTTGAGAACATCACTATACTTGAGAACGTGACTTTATACTTGAGAACAAAAATAAACATAAATATAACTATATAAAGATGAGACCATGAGAACCAAAAAAAATTGAATTAAAGAGAAACGATAAAAGCTTGAATTGTATAGAGTAAAACCGAACAAACAAATTTATCCAAAATTGAATACCCTCTTTATATAAACAAACGGGTTGAGACTATTAAACAAAAATGAATTAAAAAAACAAACTAACAAACGTGAATTGTTTTTTGTTTGGTCAAACATAAACAAACGTGACTTTTTGGTCAAAAACAAACAAACGTGACAATGATATACACGTACCACTGTGATGAAGGTTCCCGAACTTGAAAAACAATGTTTGAGAACTGATTACTTGACGATGAAATGTTTTATTTTAATAGGAGAACGATGATATCGTTCTTTATATAAACTGGAACAGAGAAAAAATTTATTATTTCATATTAATAAAAGGTAAGATAATATCAAAAGTAATTACAAGTTAACAAAACTCTAACAATAGTATATTTTAAAATCTGTGAGAATATGGAAAAACTTTTGATAAAATATTTTACAAGATTCTAGAGTATGTAAAGAGTTAACAAAATTCCCAAATATTTATAGTCATTAAAACTCTACCTAAATCTTAATTGAATAAACCCCCCTTAATCTCGGTATTGATCAACACATCAATCAAATGAACATGCAATACATCATATCTAAAAGAAAATCAAGAGATGTGAGAATGAAGAACCTAGATGGGGTTGAGGATAGATAGACCACACTCTTACCTTAGGATAGAGGTGGTGGCTTCTCGTATGTTTCTGTTCCTTCCTCTGAAAATGGTTTGCAACTTTCTCATCTCTCTTAATCTTTGTTTTCTTATATAATATTGATTGTTTTAAGTTAGAAGGGAAAAAGACGAAACTGTTCTCTGACAAATATGCAAAATTATTAGAAGAAAATGTTAATTTAATTCTTCAAGTATTTTAAATTAATAGATTTATTTCTCAACTACCGTGTGTGTAGAATAAATCCTCATAACCAGATTTTGCAAAATTAAGTTTTAAAATGTCAATATTAAACAATAATTAAAAATCTTTGTCTAATTTTCGTATCTTGTTATATCAACTTCTTCATCACGATTATTCTCCATATTTTTTTATCCAAATTAAAAATCCTAAATCTCTTACGCGATTTTTCTCCAAATCATAACCATGAACCTCATATCTACTTCTAAAATCAATTTTCCTAAATCAAACAACAAACCCTAATACGCAAGCTGGAAACCATGACGTGAAAACCACATTAAATATATGGACAAAGCCACAAATAGTTTGATACTATCCTCATTCTAACTCCTATAATCATCTTCTATTCCTCTTCTAGAAAGTAGATTCATGTATATGCGTGTTACGAATATCACTAGAAAAATGATTAAGGTTGTTGATTAGCAACCTCTTTTCTTCTCCCATTTTCCCTTCATAAGAAATCATTTTGATTGAGGTTAGTTCTAATAAATAGTTTCCGTCTTTTTTTCTTTGTAATAATAAAGCTCAAATGAACTAGAATATAATATATTTTGCTAGAAATGCTTTCAACTTTACGCTAGCTGGAGTTCAAAAAATTTCAGTAATTGTTTTAATCATGATATTTGTGAGTATTTTAATCATGATATATTCATGTATATATTGGCTTTGATATCTTCGGAAAAAAAAATCATTCAATAAATTTCACAAAAAAAAAAAATCTAGGATACCCATTTCGTGTATATCCTTATCTTTTTTTTTTCCATTCCCGAAATTTAAAGCTAAACAAACTTTATCCATTTAAGCTAAAAGGAATAGAAGAAAACCAATCCCAGATTTCAGAGCTTACATGAGAAAAATGGATTCTCGTGCAATCCTCACATATAATAACATCTAGATAAAAATGAGGAATACTATTTTAAAAAGTCTAAAATCATCAACTTCTGATGCCAAAAAAAGAAAGAAAAAAAAGACCAGTCATTCAAGAAATTGGTTATATAGTGCATGGTAATACATCTTACTAGCTTATTAATATATAGAGTTTGTTAGTTAGAAATAATTTTTCAATTAGCTCTAACGAGCTTTCGCTTTTATATATATACCCATCGCTATACATTCATCATTAAGTTAACGAAGAAACCATTTAAATTTCTCTTTCTCTCCTTTCAATATTACATCTCAAAAGAACCATTAAAGATGTAGAAAGGGGCGAGACACTTCATCAACGAGAGATGAATAATGGTTTGGTTTGAGAGGATAATGTCTCTTTCTCTCCTTTCATTTTTTTGGTCAGTTCTAACAGATTTAGTATTCAATTCTGAATTATGTAAAGTTTTAATGACTACAAAAAATTGTGAATCTTGTGAACTATGTATAAGTAAATTATTTTATCAAAGACTTTTACATATTCTCACAAATTTTAAAAATATATTTTTGTAGAATTTTGTTAACGTTATAGTTATTATCCCATTTCTTCTTTGGTTATTTGATATTATCTCTAGTACAGTATCATGTATTATCACATATTATCTTTAATACATATTCTCACGTTTATGTTGCTTGATTTTTTTCCAGCCAAACCATCCACTCAACTTTATACACATCGATAAGAAGCATATAGAGTTTTAACAAAACTCATAAAAATAGGGATGAATTGAGACAACACAGTACTCCAATTTTACATGAGGTTGTTCAAACAAGATGGCAAACTATCAGTTTTTATGAAACGTGAGTCAATGGATTTTTTTTTTTTTGTTTTTATAAGATTTATTTTTAAAAAGAAAATAACTATGAAAATCTTAGTAAAACCTAAGATTTTGACAGAGTATATAACAAAAGACTTTGAACTCAATCAACCAATAAACAATAAACTTTAGTTAAACCAATAAAGTCATTTAAACTCATTTTGTTTGAACAACAAATAACTTTGATTGAATATTTAAAACATTTTCACCCCAATAACTCATGACTTTAAATGATTGAAAACAAAATTTTTAAACTAATAACACATGAGTTTAATAGAGTTTTGGAAATTCAAGAAACAGTGCAATCTTAAAGATTTTTAACTCTTTAATGTTTTAGACCCCAATAATAAAAATACACCAACTTTATGGGTGCCCAAAAAAAATATATGAACCGATTTTTCCTTCTACTGCAATATACAAACTTTTAAATTGTATCCATTTAACATATAGGGTTTGACAAAAAGTAAAATTTGTTTATTTTTAATCAAAATAAAATAAATAATGACAAAAAACTATTTTATAAAACCCAAAAACACTCAATAAAATTGTTAAAAATCTAAAATAAGACTTAAAATAAAAATTATACTTGTAAATTTTTGAATTCATAAATAAAAATCCAAAACAGATAAAACTTCTAATAGTTTAAAAAATTTTAAAAGTTAAAATATAAATCTTTAAATTCATAAAATTTCAGTAATAAAGTTACCATTATGTTTTTAAAATAACATCATGAAAATGTGTGCAAATATAATACTATAGGTTGTATTTATTTGTGATTTGGTTATTTTCTGATATAAATAATATATATATATGTATATGTGATGTTAAAAATTTGATATATGGTACTTACCCTATATAGTAATAAAAATTAAAAATTTTTTAAAAATACACTATATGAAATATTTTGTACCTATAATAATTTAAATGTTAAATTTTAGACTTATTTAAAGATTTCAGTAATTGAATGAAATATTTTGATTTTGTTTTGAATTTGATAATTTAATATTTAATTTCTGAAATTTTACTGATTTTGAAGATTTGAAAAAAATTTTAGGAATGAGTTTTATAAAATAATATATACTATGTAAATATTATTAAAACAATTTAAAAATAAAAAAGATTTAATATTAAATAGATTCAATATAAAATTTTTTATATTATAATATAATAAATAATTAATATATGTATTTTTTAGATAATTATAAAATTTATTATTTTTATGAAAATCGATAAATAGTTTATGTATTTTAATGAAAATTTTCCGAATACAAATCTAAATTTAAATTTATACATCATAACGCAACAAGAGCCGCTTGACCCTAAATAATTGGGCCCCAGTCCGGGTCGGTTGCTTAAATTAGGCAATTTAAAACCTCGGGTCATCAAAACCCGACCCGCTCAGCTAATCATCTCGATCTCGTTTTCTAGTCTTAGGGTTGCATCTTTCTCCGGCGGAGAGATTCCAAGGATGAATCCATTGACGCTGGTGAAACGGATACAGAGTATAAACGCTAAGGAATCACAGCTTGGAATCTCCGAAGAGGCTTCATGGCACGCCAAGTACAAAGATTCTGCTTACGTATACGTCGGAGGCATACCATTCGATCTCACCGAAGGTGATCTCCTCGCCATCTTCTCACAGTAAGTCACTTATCCTACTTTCAATTGATACATTAACCGATTTTTGTAGCGTTGATGAATTTGATTTTTAGTTTGATGCCTTATTGTTTGTTGATTTGTGTAGATATGGTGAAGTTGTTGATGTTAATCTTGTTCGTGACAAAGGAACTGGGAAATCTAAAGGTTTTGCGTTTCTTGCTTATGAAGATCAAAGAAGTACTATTCTCGCTGTTGGTTAGTTCAGACTCTTGCTTATTGTTTCTGGTGTGTTGTGATTTGAAATACTTTTTGCTTATATTTTGGATTTTACAAATTGTAGATAATCTGAATGGTGCTACGGTGGTTGGGAGGATCATTAGGGTGGACCATTGTAGCAAATACAAAAAGCTAGAAGAGGAAGATGAAGAGACTAAACAGCAGAATAGAGAGGGACGTGGTGTATGCAGAGCTTTTCAGAGAGGCGAGTGTACTCGTGGCGATTCTTGCAAATTTTCCCATGATGAGAAAGTAAGAGGTTCAATCTTCTCAGATATATATGGTTTTAGGAGTTAATTATTCATTGAACAAATGATTTTCAGTTGAAATTTAGATATAAGGTTATATGATCGTTGATATGACTTGAGCTGTTCTTCTCATTTGTTTTCTTTTACTCTTTTTTTAATGGACAGAGAGCTGCAAACACTGGTTGGGGTCATGAAGAGGATAGAAGTTCCAAATGGGATCATGATAAGTTTAATGGTGCCAAAAAGGGTGGTACAAGTTTTGGCCAGCGAGGAGATTTCAAACCTGATGCAGAAGAAAAAAATTACAGAGGAAAGGGTCATGGAGATGCCTCGTATGGCAGGCCTAGAGAAAGAGAAAGAGTGGAAAGGGAGGATAGGGAGCCAAGGTCAAGAGATGGTTATGATAGGGGAGAACAAAAGAGATCAGGAGGACGGCCTGATGATTCACAATCTAGACAACACGATGCTGAAAAAGATTATAAAAGGGAAGATAAGAGATCCAGAACACATGATAGGGAGAAGGAAAGATCTAGAAGAGATCATTACGATAGGGATGGAGAAGGTTCAAGTAGGCAATCAGAAACATCGGCAAGGCGAGATATAAATTCTTCAAGAAGGGAAGCTCGCTAAAGGGGTAGATAGTGGTATGCATACTCCATGTGATTTTCAGATGTAGCTAGAGTCTGTGGGAATGAGCTTTGTTGTTCTTTCCAAGAGAGTTATCATTGGGGCTATATAAACTGCCTCTTCCCCTTAACTGTCATTCTATGTTTGTCATGAGACTTGTTGGTCTTACTGTTTGAAATGAAAGAAGTTGTTATATCCTTTCTTGGCTCACTTACAGAGTATATGCTATCTGATTATGTATACCTTTGTTGTTAGTAGCTGTATTGACCTGTGTGGTTACAGACTCTGGTGTTCTACATGGAGGAGTGATTTTGGCTCCCCTTGTACTGGTTAGTATGGATTAATGCAACACTTGCTGTTCCTGTCATAAGCAAATTAAAGAGGTAAACTGCAAGTTACTCGCTTCCTATTGACTTGGTCGATAAAAAAATGAACAAAGAATTCTGCATAAAACACTAGTATATTGTGTTCTTCTGCTAGGTATGATTAAGATATTTTCGAATAACTGTAGTATATGCTGTTAATTCTTAACCATTGATGTCATGGTCACTGCTAAGAAGTTGACAAACATTCCTCGGTTGTCATTAGTGTTGATTACTTGAGTTTTCCTAAGTAAAGTATATATGTGATATGCACCTAATAGTTGACTTTGACAAAAATGAATTGAATCAGTGAATCAATTAGATAAGTCAATAAGTAATTGCTCTATTTGACTTTTACCCTCAAAGTCAATGAGGATTGAGAATACTCTGCATACCCAGGGCTGCAAGTCCCGTGATTTTTGAATATCCTCACTTTATTTGCCAGTTTCTGAAAGCTTAGATACTATACATTCCTGTGACTTAAAAAAAGTAGATACTATATATTCCTGATTATTGTATAAGGATCCAGAGGCTCATGATTTTTATTTATTCATAATCTCAACAAACATTCATCCCAATTGTGAAAGAAAGAAAAATTGTCTCTGTTGATTTTACAAAAAGAAAAATTAGCTTTTACACCCCCATGGGTTTTCCTTGTATGGTCATGAAGCTGATTATTGTATAAGCTTTTCTCGTCATTGTGTCACTTGAAAATTCACATGTGGTCTTTGCTCAAACAATCAGATTGACGGAGGAGACTGATAAACAAGCGTTGCTGGAGTTCAAGTCTCAATTTTCTGAAACAAGTAGAGTTGTGTTGAGCTCATGGAATGGTTCCCTGCCTCTCTGTAGATGGACTGGAGTTAAGTGCGGCCCAAAACACAGAAGAGTAACCGGCGTGGACCTTGGAGGACTGAAACTAACCGGTGTAGTCTCTCCCTTTATCGGTAACCTCTCATTTCTTAGATCACTAAATCTTGCAGACAATTATCTCCGTGGTGTCATCCCTCTAGAGGTTGGAAACTTGTTCAGGCTTCAATATTTGAACATGAGCAATAATTTTCTTGGAGGGATGATCCCGGTTGTTCTGTCTAATTGTTCTAGCCTTTCGACGCTTGATTTATCATCAAATCATCTTGAACAAGGCGTGCCTTCTGAGTTTGGTTCACTGTCTAAGCTGGTCCTTCTATCACTTGGTAGAAACAATCTAACTGGGAAGTTCCCTGCTTCTTTGGGAAACCTGACATCACTCCAGATGCTTGATTTTATATATAACCAAATAGAAGGAGGGATCCCTGAGAGTATAGCTAGACTGAAACAGATGGTCTTTTTCCGAATAGCATTAAACAAATTTACTGGTGTATTCCCTCCTCCAATTTACAATCTGTCCTTGTTAATTTTCCTGTCCATAACCAGCAACAATTTCTCTGGCACTCTTAGACCTGATTTTGGTTCTCTTCTCCCTAACCTTCAAATAGTATATATGGGGATAAATAATTTCATGGGTACCATTCCAGAGACGCTTTCCACTTCTCAACTCGTCGACATCTTGATATTCCGTCTAACCATCTTACTGGAAAGATACCATTGGGGTTTGGGAAACTTCAGAATTTATTAAGGCTAGGCCTTAATAATAACTCTCTGGGAAACTACTCTTCTGATGATCTTGATTTTCTTGGTGCACTAACTCACTGCACACAGTTGCAATACTTGAATGTTCGCTTCAACAAACTCGGTGGTCAATTGCCTGTCTCCATTATCAATCTCTCCACCCAATTAACTGAGCTCTGCTGGTGTTCGTGGAACCATCGGATATGCTGCACCAGGTATTGCTTATTTTACATTAAAATTCATAATTGTTATCAAATGTTATCTTTAGCAGAGATGATTCAGTCATCCTAATATTTACCTAAATCTTGTTGTCGTTATTATTGACCTTTTGCAGAATATGGAATGGGAGGTCATCCATCAATAATGGGTGACGTATACAGCTTTGGAATCCTTCTGTTGGAGATTTTCACTGGAAAAAGACCCACCAATAAGATATTCGTGGACGGTTTAACTCTCCATGGCTTTACCAAAGCAGCATTGCTGAAACAACAAGCACTTGATATCACAGACCAATCTATTCTCCGTGGTACATATGCTCAGCATCTAGATACGGTCGAATGCTTGAACCTTGTGTTTTGGGTGGGAATCAGGTGTTCAGAAGAATCACCAGTGAACCGGATGTCAATGGCTGAGGCAGTAAGCAAACTGGTCTCTATCAGAGAAAGGTTTCGAGGACACGAGGAAACATACACGAGTCATAGTACGAGAGACTGTTAAAGCGAAGAGATATAGGTGCACATGTATATAGTATGGGGAACATGCGATATATTATTAGTCCAATATTTGTCATAGATGTGTCTGTATTTGTATGAATGTATGAGTATTCTAGTGAATGCTTTGTATTTTTAAAGGGAAATTTTGTACCAGTGTCATGGTTGTAATGTGTTGTGTGCTATGAGACTTCTTGCAAACTCTTCAAAGGGACAAGCTCTATTATGTGACCATTTGATTCACTCTGCAGGTACAATAGGAACCGTTACTGAGATTTACAAGACCGCCACTACAGTTTTGTAGCTCTAATGTTGTTGTTGTCTCAAGAAATCTGTATGAGAGTACGGTAATGAGCAATTTGTACAGTTGACTCCTGCTGCTGGAGAAGGGAGATGTCACTTGGAAAGAAGCTACAGCCAAAGTGTGCAAGGTGAAAATTTAGAGTGAGAAAAGTATAAATGTATTCCTTTTTCTCTCAATGTACATATGTTTAACAAAGTCTACAAATCTCACAAATCACTTTACAATAAATATATTTGTAATATATACAATCAAATACAATTGAATGGATGTCCATGGAAAGCTCATTTGGACATGGCCCTTATTGGATATGGTCAATTTTTTGTCCATTTTCCAGACAGACGGACGAATGAAAGTCCAAAAATAAGAAACGTCCAACCAGACATGCCCAGTTAGTCTTGGACATCCCAATTGGTTTTATGTATATTTTGTTTTGTAAAGTCTACAAATCTCACAAATCACAAATAAATATATTTGTAATCCATATAACCAAATACAATTGAGTGGATGTCCATGGAAAATCCATTTGGATATGGTCATTGTTTTGTTCATTGTCTAGACGGACGGACGAATTAAAATCCAAAACCATTAAATATCCAACCGGACATGCCCAGTTGGTCTTTGACAGCCCAATTGACAGCTATACTTACCCCTAAGGCCTATAGAATAATAATGTTTTTTTTTTCTCTCTATGTAGAAATACATATGCTTCAAGAATTGATAATCCTTAATAATCCCTTTTACTTCTCAATTTTGTTTGGCAACATTTCTCAGCTTTAGTATTCCAAAATTTCGGTTTTTTTTTTTCTTTTCTTTCATAAGTTTCTATTTTCTGGGTGGTCATGATATATTTTTCACAAAATTTAGATTTTTGCTTAAAACTTACTTCATATAGTGTTGGCTTGCATTTTAAGAGACGAGTTGGATGGGAACTTTTTTCTCTTATTGTTTGCTCTAAAACCTGTAAAGAGTTTCTTGTAAAGCTTTCAAGTCCTGCATCTTTGATTTTCTATGGGATTGCATGCGGTTTAGTGAAACTACTCTTCTGATATGTACAGAAAAGTTAGCTTTGTCTTTTTTTTGGTACCAAAGTAGGGCTCAAACACTTAGAACCAGTCTCTGGATTCTGATATTAGAGCTGATAAACTTTTAACGTGAAAATGTGTTTTCCTGCAATGATCTAGCTATCCACGTCTTAAAGGTGAATGTGTTGGTGATTGCATTGATCATAAATTTAAGAGGTAAATTGCATTTCTTTTTCATTTTAAGTCCATCTTGTTGACTTGGTCTATGAAAAGTTTTGTGTAAATTACTGGATTATATAGTGATATTTCAAATTTTATGTCATGTAAGTATGTAACAGGTGTGGTCATCTTCTATAGCTTTTCTAAAGCTATCTGAGTTGCTGGGAAGAATAAATACGATTACCTTCTCTAAAGCTATTGGTTCTGATCTGATAGGATTGTCTCTTGATGCGAGCCATAGATAAACAGAGGCTGAACTGTTTTGTCTCGGTTTCCTCCACAAAGTTTGCAAGCAATAAAACGTCTTGTTACAGATATGGTTGCTGGATTTCATAAACTAATGTTTTGTGCTTTAAGACAAAAGATGACTGTTGTGTGATCGTAATGTTCCAGGTTTGTGTTCTTAAATTAATTTTCCAGATTCCTGACAAATCAAATGGGACAAATAATTTAGCCACCACATGATATCTGTAGAAAAGTCATGAAGACTAGTGAAATGTTTATTGTCCTATAAGACGGCCCCCTTTAAGAAAGTTGCTTACTTGACTTTCAATGCAATATATAAGTCGTATACATTAATGTTGATTTTTGAAAAGTCTTCCAGTTTCTTCTCTTTGGTTAGGATTTAGGAACCATTAATTTACATCTCTTTTAGTAATCTTCAAGTTGCACTACCACCACAAGGTTAAGGCATTTTATAATTTCGTCCCTTATATTCAATTTTCTCCAAAAATATGAGAAGCACCCCAATCTTTTAGCTAAAAAGAAAAAAAAATGAGAAGCATGAGACTTTTTCTTTTACTTTCTTTCAGTGCTCTCATGTTACTTGAAGCATATTATGGTTTTACCGATGAAACAGATAGGCAAGCGTTGCTGGAGTTCAAGTCTCAAGTTTCTCAAGGCAAAAGAGTTGTCTTATCATCATGGAATCACTCATTCCCTCTCTGCAACTGGAAATGGGTTACATGTGGCCGCAAACAGCGGAGAGTTACTAAGCTGAACCTCGGAGGACTGCAGTTAGGTGGAGTGATATCGCCATCTATTGGTAATCTTTCGTTTCTTGTATCACTTAATCTCTCTGATAACTCTTTTGCTGGTACTATCCCTCAAGATATGGGAAACTTATTTAGAGTTAAATATTTGAATATGAGCTCAAATGTTCTCCAAGGAGAGATTCCAGCCAGTCTGTTTAACTGCTCTAGATTGTTGGAACTTGATTTATATTCAAATAATCTTTCTGGAGGTGTTCCTTCAGAAATAGGGTCATTGACGAAGCTTGTTATTTTAGATATTGGTAAAAACAACCTGAAAGGGAAGCTCCCTGTATCTCTAGGAAATTTGACTTCCCTAAGAGAACTTAGTTTGCGATTTAACAATATGGAAGGAGAAATTCCGGGTGAGATAGCTAGATTGAGTCAAATGGAATTCTTTTCAATAACAATGAACAATTTCTCTGGTGTTTTTCCTTCTCCTGTCTATAATTGGTCCTCACTTGATGTCTTATCCATCTCTTATAATAGCTTTTTTGGTAGCTTGAGGCCTGATCTTGGTACTCTGCTACCAAAGATTCGAACATTCTTTTTGGGAAATAACTACTTCACAGGAGCCATCCCACCAACATTTCCTAATATCTCGAATCTTCGAACGTTGGCAATCAGGAACAACATCTTGACAGGAAGTATTCCTTCGAGCTTTGGAAAAGTACAGAATCTTCAAATCATGGCACTTGCTGGTAATTCTTTGGGAAGTTACTCTTCTGGAGATCTTGAATTTCTTGATGCTTTGACTAATTGCACCCAACTAGAGATCCTAGATGTTGGTCCGAATAGGCTCGGGGGAGATCTTCCTACCGTTGTTACCAATCTGTCCACGAATCTCGCCTATTTAGGCCTCAATAGGAATTTCATCTCTGGAAGGATTCCTCACGACATTGGAAATCTCATAAGCCTACGAGCACTTAGGTTGCAAGAAAATCTAATTACAGGATCACTCCCAGCCTCTCTGGGGAAGCTTTTGAGACTGGGGGAATTATCTCTCAATTCAAATAGAATGTCAGGAGCAATACCATTTTTTATAGGCAACATCACTCGATTAGTGTTGCTGTCTTTGGCCAACAATAGCTTTGAAGGAATCATTCCTCCGAGTCTTAGTAACTGTAGTCAGATGCTACATTTAGATCTCGGATTTAATCAGTTGGAAGGGACTATCCCTCAGGGAATTATGCAAATGACATCCCTTGTAAACCTAAGCATGGAAGGTAATTCTTTGACATGCTCTCTACATAACGATATTGGAAGGCTACAAAATCTTGTTCTACTATCACTAGGCATTAATAACTTATCAGGACAACTACCACAAACCTTGGGAAAATGTCTCTCGCTGGAAGTTATTTATCTGCAAGGGAATTATTTTGGTGGAGCCATCCCATATATAAAAATGTTGGTGGGTGTTAAAAGAGTTGATTTTTCAAACAATCACTTCTCAGGAATGATACCTAAATATTTTGCAAATTTTTCCAAGTTGCAGTATCTCAATTTATCCATCAACAATTTCGAGGGACGTGTGCCAACAAAAGGAATTTTTCAGAACTCTACAATAGTTTTGGCATATGGAAACAAGAATCTTTGTGGAGGCGTCAAGGAACTCAAACTAAAGCCATGCATACCACCAATGGAGACAAAGCATTCTTCTCTTTTGAAGAAAGTTGCGATCGGAATCAGCGTTGGTGTAGCTTTGCTTTTGTTGCTGTTCATAACTTTCGTTTCTCTACGTTGCTTCAGAAAAAGAAAGATGAACCAGCATACCAATAATCCAATTGCTTCCATTCGGGGTGGTGCCTTCCATGAGAAGATAAGTTATAGAGATCTTCGAAATGCGACAGATGGCTTCTCTTTGAGCAATATGGTTGGGTCAGGCAGTTTTGGTATCGTGTTTAAGGCATCGCTCCCGACGGAGAACAAGGTTGTTGCAGTAAAAGTTCTAAACATGCAGAGACGTGGAGCAATGAAGAGCTTTATGGCAGAATGTGAATCTTTGAAGGACATAAGGCATCGTAATCTTGTGAAATTGTTGACAGCTTGCGCTAGCATTGATTTCCAAGGAAACGAATTCAGAGCTCTGATATATGAGTTCATGCCTAATGGAAGCTTGGACATGTGGCTGCACCCAGAGGAAGTGGAAGAGATTTTTAGGCCGTCAAAAACTTTGACGTTTCTTGAAAGACTTAACATAGCGATAGACGTGGGCTGTGTTTTGGACTATCTTCATGTTCATTGTCATGAACCTCTAGCTCATTGTGATCTTAAGCCAAGCAACGTCCTTCTAGACGATGATCTAACAGCTCATGTTAGTGATTTTGGTCTGGCTTGCCTTCTCCTAAAGTTCGGCCAGGAGTCTTTCTTCAACCAACTAAGCTCAGCTGGGGTTAGAGAAACCATCGGCTATGCCGCACCAGATAAACCTATCACACATATGTAATGTTAGAATAATTAGTGTATTATTTTACTTTATTACTCCAAGTTTGTTTCTTTGAATTAACGGTGCAGAATATGGAATGGGAGGACAACCATCAATACATGGTGATGTTTATAGCTTTGGGGTTCTCATTTTGGAAATGTTCACTGGAAAAAGACCAACCAATGATTTATTTGGGGGGAATTTTACACTACACAGCTACACCGAGTCTGCGTTGCCAGAAAGAGTGTTGGACATTGCAGACAAATCGATTATTCACTGTGATCTCAGAGTCGGTTTCCCTGTTTCTGAGTGTTTGACAATGGTTTTGGAGGTTGGACTTAGGTGTTGTGAAGAATCTCCGAAGAACCGGTTAGCAACGAGTGAAGCCAGATGTGAATTAATTTCAATCCGAGAGAGGTTCTTAAAAGCCAGAAGTTGAAGTGGTAATGCTTTTTTCTATATAATGTCGTCTTTCATAACTTGTGGTTTTTACTGTATTAAACATACTTATGTTTGCAGAATATTGTTTGTTAATGAACGCTTGTGTCATTTGTAGACAATGTATGAATGTTGTGATTCCAACCTTATAATAGCTAATCCTCAGTGTTTCCTTTTACATCCCAATTTGATTTGGATTTTCTTTTACATCTCAAAGAAAATACAAATTGGCCGTAATTATCCTAAAAGTTCTGATTATTTTTGTGTTTATGCACTTTTTTTTTTCCTTAGTGATCAATATGAGGTTTTCTTGACATGGATGATCAAGATAAGTTTAGAATTTGTCTACTCTTACATCAACTCATGTTGTTCTGGTGCTTATGAACTATGTCACGTTAACAAGCATTCAGCAAAAGATGAACTGGCAGTGGTTTTATCTATTGCCGTTGAGCACAACTTGCCGTTTTGTTAACACAAAAACAACAAACCATCACATCACTCGTTACTGCAAGCTCAATAAACTATAGGAGAGGACAAGTGTCTCTCTGTTTCAGATGGAAACACACACACAATTATGTGTCCCTTTCTCTCAATATGCTCAAAAGCTCTGGCAATTTTCCACCTTATTTCAATCTTAGGTGTATTGTAAGCATCGTAATTCCATCTGTTTGTATCTCTGGATTCATCGATTTGTCTGCCTTGGCATAACTACTGGGAAGAGAAAAAGAAGCATACGCTGGCTACTTTTGAAAATGGGAGTGATTGAGGCAAAGTGTATGATGTTTGGCTACAAGCGACTCTTGATTCGGTCAGTGAAATGACTACGCTTATAATTGGTCAACAATGGAACATGCTCTTTGGGATTTCTAGTGGAGAAATGTATAACCAGCAAAAGAGAGAGAGTGAAGCTATGAGTGATCCTTATAAAGAACTAAGTGAGAGAAGAGACGAAAAAGTAAGAGGACAATCACCTATAGTAGTAGAGCAGTTTCCACCTTGGTTGGTCATAACAAGTTGTGGTATAATTTTGATAAACTAAGATCCAGTAGTTGCTGGGATTGAAGACAAAATATCTGTATGGACTTTCCTTCCAAGAGGTACTATGTACTAACCTTTATTTATGTGGAAGGCCTTTTTTGTTGGCTAAACTCCTGGCTTATGTTAGTCAGGAGTATATATCAACGGAGATGTAAATCATATATGTATAAGTAAAGAATGTAAGGGTTTTAATTCTTTGAGTAAAGGAACTCACCAGTGGTTACTAGACGGATATCGGTACCGAGATACGCAAATTCGGGCGCATCCTTGTTATAAAAAACCTTCGCATGTACAACCATATCAAGTCTCCCACCATAACCCATTAGTCTAAGAAGTAACTTTATTTTCCGTTTAACCAACCAAGGATCTCTATGGGAAGTGTCAGAACCCTTGTCCCATATGACAAGTATCTTAATTATTACCTGCCAAATTTCACTACGAAATATCAGATCGTCGATACAATAATACATCGATTAAAATTTACAATGAAAGATCAATCGGATCCAAATCAAAAACTAAAGGGATACATCTTACAGGAGCGTTCGGAGGTAGCCACCGGGAAAGGGATCTCCGGGATCGACAAAGGAACTCTACGGGTTAGGACGTCACATCTGATTATATATGGTCAAGTCTAAATTAATTAAATTTTGACAGAATGCACTAAAGGGCCATCTCTTACTATCCAACTTGAACCGGATTAAATGCTATCCAAGTAAACCGCTATAACCCAATCATATGTTAAATTTATGGATAGTTACCAAATAAGAGCATATTTTTAATAATTATAAATTTAAAAATAATTATTTGAGCATTTTCAACACATTCTTCTATATTTTACTCTAAAATAGAGAGATGAGTTTTACTTCAACCCACTTCTTTAATTTTAATTTTAAAAATAATATTTCAAGTATATTTTTAATAATTAATTTTTAAAAAATATCAATTATTTGTCAAAATTATAAATTTAACCCACATATTTTATTTTAAGCCAAATTCAATAAAATTAAGATTTATTACATAAATAAAATTACTAGCTTTTTGTGTTATGTTTACTTTGTGTTATTTTTCTTTAGTTTTGGTATTTTATTATGTAATTTGATTATGTTATTGTGTTTCTAATAAATAAAAATTGTTATATTTTACAGTTTTAATTATATAGCTATTTTTAGTTTATTACCAACATTTATCTAACTACATATCTAAAATATTATTTAATAATATTATTAAATGACAATGGCTGCAAATGGTCAATCATTTAAAATCACTAAAAACTCAATCAGTTGATCATTTAAAATCACTAAAAACTCCTCTCAAAATATCACTAAAATCTCTGGTTTTACAAGTTAAAACACATAACTATGAAATGATCGAAGGATCGATTCCGATTGCTTTGGTTTTTAGATTACATTATAAAGCCATGACAAGTGCTTTTTCT
The DNA here is from genome assembly GCA_028015245.1 of Cardamine occulta. Lineage (NCBI taxonomy): Eukaryota > Viridiplantae > Streptophyta > Magnoliopsida > Brassicales > Brassicaceae > Cardamine > Cardamine occulta. The sequence goes on along the minus strand of CM051379.1, from coordinate 11,732,559 downwards.
TCAAAAGTAGAAATATCGAGTAAAAAGGGTGAAACCCTCTTACTCCAAACCGATCTTTCAAAATCAAACTCTGTTATTCCGAGATCAATTCAATGGAAAGATGTAAACCTTCCAGATGAATGGATCCTTGAAGGAGTAACCCATCCAAAACCTCAGAACCCTGTAGAACCAATAGAGCCAAATACACGTTTAAAAAGTATTGAACAATCTGATGACGGAAAAGTAAAGCTTTCCTTCATTAGACATAATGCTAAAAAAACTGAAGATGATTTAGCATATGAATCCTCTTCAACTATGGATACAATAGACTTAGGAAGAGTCTCCCAAATAGGTCGTGGTTATCCGATTCAAGAATCTAGATACCAACCACGTTTCTCAACTTCTGATATTCCAAATTCAATCTTGAGAAATGTTGATTTTTGAACACAGATTCCAAAACCTGTTTATATGTCAAGAAATAGTCTTGAACAAAATGAATTTGTCACGAAATCTGAACCAACTAGCCCAACATTTTCAGCTTTCACTGATATGGCTAATGAACTAAATACTTTAGAAAAAGATTTTCAGATAAATAAAAAATTCTTACGAGAAGAATTCTATTCAAAAAATAACTTACAAAAAAGAAATTGGTTTTTTAAAGAATTTTCAAAAATCAGAAGGGAAATACAAGAAAGATATTATGAATACCTTAATAAAAACAGAGTTCAAATTTTATTTTTTAATTGGTTTGAAGATTATACAAAAGAAAATAAAATTTATTATCCTTTTTCAAAAACCGCAAATCCCATTACCAACCGAAACAAGGGTTGTGAGTGGGAAACACTTAGTAATGGTAAAATAATTCGTTCAAATCATCCCCCTCAACAAGGAATAAAGCTTGAATTATTGGGTAAACCAATCGAAGCAATCCCTTTTAAAATCTCTCAGGAAGATGATAAAACGAATGTCAAAAATATCATCCTTCAAAACAATTTTTCAAATACTAACCTTGGCACAATAAGTAAACAACTTGATAGGATTGAAAAAACAATTCTAAAACAAACAGATCACCAAAATGAAACTCCATCTAATAAAAAACTAAAACTTCCAATTTTCAAACCGTTTCAAATTTCAGATAATAGTGTTAAAACTTGCCAAAACACAAATATTGAATTCATACGAGCTCTTCAAAGCCAACTAAGCAACATAGAAATAGGAGAAAATAGTAAACATCAAGCTTACGATGTCCCTGATACCCCAACTTCTAAAGCCCAAAGAAATCCTAGAAATCTCGAAACACAAAGTTCAAATATTCAAATAAATACTCGTGTTATGAATCAGATTCTGATAAAACCACAAAACAATTTTCAAACAATAGAATAAACCATCTTGATTGGAGGAACAATCATGATAACCAAATAATAACGGCACCAGACCTAGGACAAATTCAGCCAATCGAACAATCTAGGTTTAACTCTTCTTCGCCTATGACCGAATCTAGATGGAATATCTGAATACAACATTTTAAATTTTCTCCAAAAATGACAATGGCTGCAAATGCCTATAGAACACAAATAGGTAATGAAGATAAAATCAGCGAACTCCTTATAGCTGGCTTTTCGAGACAGCATAAAGGATGGTGGGATAACTATCTAAATAACCAGCAACGAGGAGAAATTCTTGATGCTATAAAAATAGATGAAGAAGGAATGCCAATTATAGATAATTTTGGAAACACACAACAAAATGCGGTAGCAACCCTAGTCTTGGCTATAACCCTTCATTTCATAGGAAATCCTTCAGTCCTCAGAGACAAAAACGCTGAACTCCTCTCAAATCTTAAATGTAAAAAATTAAGTGATTTCCAATGGTATAAAAACACATTCCTCACTAGAGTCCTACTCCGGCAAGATTCAAATCAACCCTTTTGGAAAGAAAAATTTCTTGCTGGACTACCTACACTCTTAGGAGAAAAGGTCAGAACAAAAATTAGAGAATCTAGTGGTATCCAAATAATAGATTATGACGATTTCACTTATGGTGAATTAGTTAGTCTTGTCCAACAAGAAGGTCTTAAGATTTGTCAAGATTTAAAACTCCAAAAACATCTCAAATGGGAACTTAAAAGAACAAAAATGGAGTTAGGGTCTTTTTGCAAACAATTTGAAATAGATCCTACCAATAAAAAGCCATGTGCAGGAAATTGTAAACCAGCATACTATTCAAAAAAATCAAAATCTACAGAAAACTTTAAAAATTATAAGCCACGAGAAAATTCCTGGAATAAACCTCGAAGAGAGAACCCCTGGAATAAATCTCGGAAAAAATTTAAACCACAAGAATCCCAAAGCAAACCTTTTTATAAAAATCTAACATGTTATAAATGCAATAAGAAAGGACATACTTCGAAATACTGTCGCTTAAATAAAAAAATCCAAGAACTCGATCTTGGAGAAGAAATCACAGACAAAATATCAAATCTTTTTCTAGAATACTCTACATCATCTAGTGATTACGATTCTGATCCCTCTTCTGAAGAGGCCTTGCAAGTTGATGAACTAAATGGTTCATCATCCAGCTCGGACTCAGATAATAAGAAAATTCAAGTCCTCACAAAAGATCAAGAATTCCAATTAGAAATCTTGAATTCAATCTCAGACCCCCAACTAAAACAAAAACTTCTGGAAACAATTATTTCATCAATAGATGGAAGTCAAAAAACAGAAAATCCTACAAAACCCAAGTATCCGTCAAATACAAACTCATCATATAACCTGACAAATATCCTCAACCAAGAAAGAAAAAACACTTTCAAAACGACTCTCCAATCACTTCAAATTGAAATCAAAGATGTAAAAAATGAGCTCAAACATCTAAAAGAAAAAACAAAAAACCGATTCGAGTACTTTCCTTCAATATTATCTTCTAAACATAATGACCACAGTTCGGAGGAACATGAAAACAATTACCCAGAAAACATAGAAAATGAGATAGTAGAACAAATACAATCTCTAAACACTATGCCAAATGATTTCCTCTTTGTACTAAGAGAAATCACCTCCCAAAAATATAAAATAAAAATTACACTTGTTTTCTCAGAAAACTATAAACTAGATACAATTGCACTTTTTGATACGGGTGCAGACCTAAATTGCATAAAAACAGGTCTTGTACCAAGATGTTTCCACCATAAAACAAATGAAAAACTCTCAGCAGCAAACAACTCAAAACTTAGTATAACGTCAAAAACAGAAGCCTCAGTATTAAAAGATAATGTTCTTTTCAAAACTGCTTTTGTCCTCGCAGATGATATATACCAAAATATCATTCTCGGAACGCCATTTATAAGCTTAATAACACCTTACAAAGTAAACGAAGATTCAATCTCTTTCAAAACTCAAGATAAAAAATTATCCTTCGAATTCATGGAAACTCCAAAAAAGAGAAGCCTAAACTTAATAAAAGCTTGCTCAATACAAGAAAATTCTATAAATTCTCTAATAAATAGCAAAAAATTCCACTTAGAAAACTTGCAAACAGAATTTCTTGTTGAAAAGACAAAGGAATCACTAGAAATTTCAATTACAAAAGAAAGAATTTCAAAACTAAATAAACTTTTTGAAGAACAACTATGCTCCGACTTACCAACAGCCTGCTGGGATAGAAAACAACACATAGTTGATCTACCCTATGAAGAAAAATTTGATGAAAAAGAAATTCCTACAAAAGCTCGCCCAATACAAATGAACTCTGATTTAGAAAGCCATTGTAAAAAAGAAATTTCAGAACTTTTAAACAAAAATTTAATTTCAAAATCAAGATCTCCATGGTCTTGTGCAGCTTTCTATGTGAATAAAAATTCTGAAATAGAAAGAGGAACTCCAAGACTTGTGATAAATTATAAACCTTTAAACACGGCATTAAAATGGATTAGATATCCAATACCAAATAAAAAAGACCTCCTTCAAAAACTTCATTCTGCACACATATTTTCAAAATTCGATCTAAAATCAGGATTTTGGCAAATCCAAATATCCGAAAACGATCGTTATAAAACAGCATTTACTGTTTCTTTTGGACAATACCAATGGAACGTAATGCCTTTCGGTTTAAAAAATGCACCTTCGGAATTTCAAAGAATAATGAATGATATATTTTCAGATTATTCTAAATTTTGTATCGTATATATTGACGATATACTTATATTTTCAAACTCGATTGACGAACATTTCAAACATCTAAAAACATTTTACTATGTTGCACGCAAAAATGGACTTGTTCTTTCCAAAACAAAGATGTCTTTATTCCAAACTAGAATAAGATTTCTTGGTCATTACGTTTCAAAAGGCATGATAAAACCAATAGAAAGATTGTTAGAATTTGCAAATAAATTTCCTGATAAAATCTTAGATAAAACCCAGTTACAAAGATTCCTAGGAAGCCTCAATTATGTTCTAGATTTTTGTCCAAATATCAATAGATTAGCTAGACCCCTTCATGATCGTCTGAAGAAAAACCCAACCCCTTGGACAGAAGAGCATACCGCCGTAGTCCAACGAATTAAAAAACAAGTCTTAGAAATTCCATGCCTGCATATAGCAGATCCAAATTTGGGAAAAATTGTGGAAACAGACGCCTCTGATCTGGGATACGGGGGCATTCTAAAACAAAAAGAAACAAATGGTCGTGAAAATATAATCCAATTTACTTCATCTCATTGGAATGAAACTCAAAAAAATTATTCAACCATTAAAAAGGAAATACTAAGTATAGTCTTATGTATACAAAAATTTCAAAGTGATCTTTTAAATCAAAAATTTTTATTAAGGATTGATTGCAAAAGTGCTAAAGACGTTTTACAAAAAGATGTTAAAAATCTAGCATCAAAACAGATTTTTGCACGATGGCAAGCTTTACTAAGTATTTTTGATTTCGATATAGAATATATTAAAGGAGATACAAATTTTGTTCCAGATTTCCTGACTCGAGAATTTCTCCAAAACAGGTATGATGCCACCAAAGACGGTTGACAGGGGAAAAAACCCTGCTTCAGGCCCAAACCGAGATAAATCACCAACTCCAACCATTTCCAAACCAAAGACAGAACCCGAAACACAACCCTGGATCACAATTACAAAAAAGAAACCAGAAAAAGAGCAAAAAACTCTTCAAACCCCTGAAGAAATCTTGGAACAAATACGGTCCTTACAACAAGCTTTCGAAAAGAGTTTTTCAAAACAGGAGAAAGGTAGTTCTTCGAAACCACCCTCTTCTCTTGCAATTTCTGAAATACCTGAAGCCACCTTAGGAATGATTTCAAAACAAAACCAGGCTTCAAAACAAATTTCAAAACCTTTAAACAATTCACAAATTGTTTTAAAGGAATTTTCACAAAATCCTCCTTCGGAATATTTTGAAAAACCGACTTATCAAAATGTAATTACAATAGAGAAAGACTTTTTTGTTGAAAATGATCCGTATTTCACGATCGAAAAGCTTTTTGGGAAAAATCAGTTTTTCAAACCATACAGTTCTGAAAAAACTGTATTATTTTACCAAACAATTTTAGAAATCACAGGATCGGTTACTTTCAAACATAACTTTTTGGATGAAAGTCACACGGCTCCTGCTTATTCTACTTTAAAAATTCATGATATCATTCCACCAAGAGATTGGGATTATGATCTCAATGATTATATAAAGTTTCCAGAAAATTGTTCAAATCTCTCTTGTTACAATGTCCCATTCAATTACTGGGATTATTGCCAAGCTTGGTACAATGCTTTCCTGATTCAATCCCCTAAACACAAACACACATGGTTGATCTTTTTCGACACCACATGTAACCTATCCAAATCTCCTCTTTGGTTTAATCAATGGTGGAACAACTTTGGTTCTGTCATAAACATTTTCAAACCCCAGATAAATAAATCCTTCCAAATCTTTAAAACCAGTTTCATACCATCTGAAGATGAAAAAAGATTTCCCGCCTTGGCCCTCTTTCATTCCAAATTCCATTTACCTTGGGTTTTCTCATGGACTTTTGAATTTTCGGATGATATAATACCCATTATCGATCTAAGATTTAAAATAAAATGGTGGGATAAATACAGGATCCCCTCGAATTTATATCCTTCAAATATCCCTGAATGGATTCGATCACAAAATTCCAAAACTCTTAATCCATCAACTCCACAAAAATTAATCCAAACACCAGAAATGACTCTCTTCCTAGCCCAAAAATCAAAAATGCTGTCTATGTTAGCAGCTGCAAAGTCAGAAGAAGAAATCAAATCAATCTCGATGCAATTTCTACCAATGATATCAACACAGAGCTCCCAAGCATCCGGAAGCGAACCCGAAATAGACGAAGACGATTTATGAAAAAAAAAAAAAAAAAAAAAAAAAAAAAGTGTGTGTAATGTTAATATGTAATTAAGGGGAGGAATGTTTATAATCCCCCACAAATCCCTGTAATATATTTCATGTTTTATACTTAAAAAAAAAAAAAAAAAAAAAAAAAAAAAAGGTCATCTTAACACCTGATAAGTTAAGGCTATTCCGAACCAAACGGCTTCGGTAAAGAATAATCAAATCCATTTATAGCTGATGCTTTGCTAAAAAGCATAAAAGATGTATAAACATCTCTGTAAGACAAGTCCAAACAACGGAGTACAAGGGCAACATCAAACATCGAAATCCGAATACTACTTCAAAACCGACTCCGCAAAATCCGCAATCAACCACAGAATAGGTCGGCCACAAATCCGGTTTCAACTACAAAAGCAAAAAACAAATCCATCAAAATCGCCATCAAAGTTATCAGCGACAAAAGACACACTACAAAAAGCAGAAGACAAATCCGTCTAAATCCACTACGAAAAGCAGACGACAAAGAGCATCTCGAGGCTACCACTATCAGAAACCACAAAAGCAAAAGACGAAGCTATCATTCAAAAAGATTAAATAATTTAAATTTTTAAATGCACTTGTAAACTTCTATATAAGAAGTATCGTGCAGCTCTTCCAAACACACGCATAGACTCTCTCTCTCTAAAAAAAAAAAAAAACTCTCACTTCTTCCATCTCGAGTCCAGAACTCTATTCTTCCGTTTTTCATTTGTACGTTTTATAAATTTGAACTTGTATAAAATTTTATTAATCAAAAGACCAATTCTACTATCAACGCCTCTCAAAATACAACCAGTTAATCTTACTTCACTCTAAGACTCGGTTCCCCCAATACATGGTAAAGGGGTTGTGAAAAGATTGATTGAGTGTATTAGGACATCCAGTTAATACCATGTATTGGCGAAAAGTGATTTCAGTTATTAAATATTATTTAATAATATTATTTAAGTATAAATAAAAACAGATAAAAGTGAAAGGACTATTTTATAAATAACAAAAAGTTTTATTCTGTTATAGAGTAATGAATAAGATTACTCTAAATATAGAGTAATTTTGTCAAAACTCTATTTTAGAGTGAGATATAGAGTGGGATTGAAGCATGTTTTACTCTATAATAGAGTTTAGATGAAAAAATAAAGTAAAATTGGAGATGTTTTAAATCCACCACCGCTTTCAATTGACTTCACTATTTAAATCATTACTCCTTCCTTTTAGAATTAAATGATGTTTTGGACTTTATCTTTTGTTTTAATTTAAGGGTGAATTGGCTGTTTAGACATTTTTTAAAGATATTTGGTAAAAAGATAGTTTACTATTGCAAATTTGCTATTTAGATAGTTTTCACTGCTGTTTGATGAACTGTTCAATAAATCTGTGTATCATGTGACCCTCCTCATAACATGTTATTTACCCTTGATAAATTAGTGAAATTACAAAGAAGTACCATTAACTCATTTAACTACATACACATGCTATTATTTTATTTTTCTTTCTGTCAAAATGCTACTATCTTTTAAAATAAATAAAAAAATCTCCCTCTCTCTCTCTCTTTCTCTTATTCATCATTTCTTAATTTTTTTCCTCAATCTTTTTATTTTGTTTTTATTACAAACACTTAACAAAAAAAATTACTTCTCATTTAAACTTTAAATGTTTATTATATTTTTCTGAATCTAAAGAATATAATTTTGTTATATTTTAAAATATGATATATTAATATACAATTAGAATAATGTACGTTTAAAATGATGTATACTTTGATATAATCAGTGCAGAGCGACAAATACCTCGATATACAAACGGTTTGCACTCGTGAGTATACGACATGTTCTGTATACTCGTGAATGTATGACACGTTATGTACACATGTCAGTATACGACATGCTATGTATACATGTGAGTGTATGATATGTTCTGTACACTTACATTTTGTACACTTGTTCTATATAAATAGTGTATAGTGATATAGAAACGATATACATTCGTGAATGTACGACAAGCTATGTACATTCATGAGTATACGATAAGTTCGTAACTCACTATGTACACTTGTGAGCACATATCAGAAAGATGTAAAAGAGGGTATTGATACTGAAGTATATAAGAAAGAATGTATACTCTAAGTGTATGATATAGAGTGTGTACACCAATATTCTAAAAAACATATATTCATGATTTATAAAAAAATCATATTTGAAATTATATAACAAAATGCATGTTAGTTTATAGAGGAAAAAAATAGAGATTTTTTTGATATAGAAGATGTAAGAGAAAATAGGAAAAAAAAAATTGATGTAAATAAGTATTTCTCTCTTATTCTCTTATAATACACGTGTATCCTCTTGTCCAGCTTTTTAATTTGTTTTTTAGATTTAAATTTATTATTTACGTAACCCAACTAACAAATATTATTCACATGAAAAAACTCTTTCTCACATAGAGTTTTCCAACAATTAGGGATATTTGGTTGTATGTCGTTAGTAGTAATTATACAAATCCACTAACTGATTCTATCTCACAAGAGATCTATTAGAGATACAGTAAAAAATGTCTTTTTAGCAAATTTGCTATAGTAAACTGTCCCTGTTACCAAATAAGTTTTTAAAAACTATATATTTCTCTAATTAACTCTTAAATTAATTGATGCATCGCGCGGTCCAACCCTAGTTCCAGATAGTTCATAGCTATATAAGTTTTATATGTTTCTGGCAATTTTGGTTGATAGCTGATAGATTGACACCTCCTAACTCACGGTTCGACCCCTCCATTTGCTTTTATTCTTTATTTTTTGTATGTTTTCTTTATTAGATGACACCTCCTAATTCAGCTTTGGCACTTAATGCGTTGTTTTCTTCTTTTATTTTCATCAAATTATTCTCTTCCCTTCTCTAATATTCATTTTATTTTGTTTGTTAATTAAATAAATCTCTTTTTAATCAAAGCAAAATGATAAAAATTTCACAAAAGACTTATCTTAAAAATATAGGTTGCGAACTCCTTCCACAGCGATCGTCATTGCGAATTCCTTCCATGTCTGATTCATTTACCTTTTTTTAAATCCAATTTTGTTCTTCAATCGGTTTGATATTTGATTCAATACTTTATTTTTATTTTAATCAACGAAATTCCAAAAAGGCTTATCGAGACAGATACGATTAGTGCTGCCGTGTATGAGGCTTTGAGCAACAGTTAGTAAAAACGTCAACGTTGACGCCAAAAGAAACTTTGATTAGTCAGTCTTTGAAATTTGACAATGCTATTGCAAATGAAAGTCTTTGCATCTTCCTTCATGTAATTCCTCTTTTAAGTTGCATTACCACCATTTGCATTTTGTTCGTCCTCTATAGTATACTCACTTTCCTGCAAAAGAAATAAAAAATGAGAAGTATGAGGCTGTTTCTTTTACTCTCTTTCATTGCTCTCATGTTACTTGGAGCCTATGGTTTTTTTACTGATGAAACAGATAGGCAAGCGTTGTTGGAGTTCAAGTCTCAAGTTTATGAAGACAAAAAAGTTGTCTTGTCCTCATGGAATCACTCATTCCCACTCTGCAACTGGAAGGGGGTTACATGTGGCCACAAACACAAGAGGGTTACTCGTTTGGACCTCGGAGGATTGCAATTGGGAGGAGTGATATCACCATCTATTGGTAATCTTTCATTTCTCATATCACTTGATCTCTCTAGTAACTCTTTTGGTGGAACCATCCCTGGAGAGGTGGGAAACTTGTTTAGGCTTAAATACCTAGACTTGGGCTTTAATTTTCTCCAAGGAAAGATTCCCGCCAGTTTGTCTAACTGCTCTAGATTGATGTGGCTTAGTTTAAGTACAAATAATCTTGGAGAAGGTGTTCCTTCAGAACTAGGATCTCTGACTAAGCTTGCTGGTTTATATCTTAGTAGTAACAATCTGAAAGGAAAGGTTCCTGCATCTCTAGGAAACTTGACATCCCTCGGACTACTTAATTTGGCAGAGAACAGTATGGAAGGAGAAATTCCATATGATATAGCTAGATTGAGTCAAATGTTTCACATTTCATTATCAGTGAACAACTTCTCAGGTGTTTTTCCTTCCCTTGTTTATAATTTGTCCTCACTTCAGGTCTTATCCATCTCTGTTAATAGTTTTTCGGGTAGCTTAAGGCCTGATCTTGGTAATCTGCTACCACCAAAGGTTCGAACCTTATTTTTGGGAGGTAACTACTTCACAGGAGCCATCCCCACAACACTCTCTAATGTCTCGAATCTTCAATTTTTTGCAATCGGGACCAACAGCTTCACAGGAAGTATTCCTTTGAGCTTTGGAAAAATACAGAATTTGCAACTCATGGCACTTGATACTAATTCTTTGGGAAGTTACTCTTCTAGGGATCTTGAATTTCTTGATGCTTTGACTAACTGCACCCAACTAGAGATCCTAAGTCTTAGTTGGAATAGGCTTGGGGGTGACTTGCCTACCTCCATTTCCAATCTATCGAGGACCCTCTACAAATTAGAGCTTGGAAGAAATCTCATATCTGGAAGGATTCCTCACGACATTGGAAATCTCTTAAGCCTTCGAACACTTAGCTTGGAAGAAAATCTAATCATAGGATCACTCCCAGCCTCTCTAGGGAAGCTTTTAGGACTGGGGGAATTATATCTCAACTCAAATAGAATGTCAGGAGCAATACCATCTTCTATAGGCAACATCACTCAGTTACTGTCGCTGTCTTTGGCCAACAATAGCTTCCAAGGAATCATTCCTTCGAGTCTCAGTAACTGTAGTCAGATGCTACATTTAGATCTCGGATTTAATCAGTTGGAAGGGACTATACCTCGGGGAATTATGCAAATGACATCCCTTCTCAACCTAAGCATGGAAGGTAATTCTTTGAGTGGCTCTCTACATGACGATATTGGAAGACTACAAAATCTTGTTGTACTATCACTTGGCAATAATAACTTATCAGGACAACTCCCACAAACCTTGGGAAAATGTCTTTCGATGGAAGTTATTTATCTGCAAGGGAATTATTTTCATGGAGCCATTCCAGATATAAAACTGATGATGGATGTTAGAAGAGTTGATTTTTCAAACAATCACTTCTCAGGAAGGATACCTGAATATTTTGCAAACTTTTTCAAGTTGCAGTATCTCAATTTATCCATCAACAATTTCGAGGGAAGTGTGCCAATAAAAGGAATATTTCAGAACTCTACTATAGTTTTGGTATCTGGAAACAAGAATCTCTGTGGAGGCATCAAGGAACTGAAACTAAAGCCATGCTTACCACCAGTGGAGACAAAGCATCATTCTTCTCTTTTTAAGAAAGTTGCGATTGGAATCAGCGTTTGTGTAGCTTTGCTTTTGTTGTTGTTCATAACTTTCGTTTCTCTACGTTGCTTCAGAAAAAGAAAGATAAACCGGCATACCAATAATCCAACTCCTTCCACTTTGGGTGGTACCTTCCATGAAAAGATAAGCTATGGAGATCTTCGAAATGCGACATATGGCTTCTCTTCAAGCAATGTGGTTGGATCAGGCAGTTTTGGTACCGTGTTTAAAACATTTCTCCCTACCGAGAACAAGGTTGTTGCAGTGAAAGTCCTAAACATGAAGAGACGTGGAGCAATGAAGAGCTTTATGGCAGAATGCGAATCCCTCAAGGACATAAGGCATCGTAATCTTGTGAAACTATTGACAGCTTGTTCGAGTATTGATTTCCAAGGAAATGATTTCAGATCACTAATCTATGAGTTCATGCCAAATGGAAGCCTAGATATGTGGCTGCATCCAGAGGAAGTGGAAGAGATTCGTAGGCCCTCAAAAACTTTGACGCTTCTTGAAAGACTTAACATAGCGATAGACGTGGGCTGTGTTTTGGACTATCTCCATGTTCATTGTCATGAACCTATAGCTCATTGTGATCTTAAGCCAAGCAACGTCCTTCTAGACGATGATCTAGTCGCCCATGTTAGTGACTTTGGTCTGGCTCGGCTTCTCCTCAAGTTCGACCAGGAGTCTTTCTTCAACCAACTAAGCTCAGCTGGGGTTAGAGGAACCATCGGCTATGCCGCACCAGGTAATGCTACCACATATCTCTAATGTTTGAATGAAGAAAATTAGTGTATTCTTTTCATTATTACTGCAATTTTGTTTCTGTGGAATTAATGGTGCAGAATATGGAACGGGAGGACAACCGTCAATACATGGTGATGTGTATAGCTTTGGAGTTCTCCTTTTGGAAATATTCACTGGAAAAAGACCAACCAATGAGTCATTTGGAGGAACTTTCACACTACATAGCTACACCAAGTCGGCGTTGCCGGAAAGAGTATTGGAGATTGCAAGCAAATCGATTCTTCAGTGGTCTCAGAGTCGGTTTCCCTATTGCTGAGTGCTTGACGCTGGTTTTGGATGTGGGACTTAGGTGTTGTGAAGAATCTCCTACGAACCGGTTGGCTACGAGTGAAGCCGCGAAGGAGTTGATCTCAATCAGAGAGAGGTTCTTTAAAGCCAGAAGAACAGCCAATCGTTGAAGAGGTATTGCCTTTCTGGACAAACTTTGCAATCAACTTATAAAAGCAGAATCCGAGACCCATATGATATAGCCTTTCATAATCTGTGGTTTTTCTCTATTAATTAAACATACTTATGATGGCATAATAATGTTAATGAATGCTTGTGTTATTTTCAGACATTGTATGCATATTAATTGCTAAAATCCTCAATGCTCCGTTTTACATTCCATCTTGATTTACATTTTCTCTGTTTTCGTATTGCAAAGTTCTGATTTTTCCTCTGTGTTTATGCATTTTGTTTTCCTTGGTGATCAATATGAGGTTTTCTTAACCTGGATGATCAAGATAAGTTTAGACTGTGTCTGCTTTACATCAACTCATGTTATTCTGGTACTTCCTGAAGTACATAATGATGCTATTAGCATTGATCTTTTTTACTTTTATTGTTATCTTAACTAATATAATGCAAGGAGAAAGTTGATATCCATTTCTTGATATGTAAATATTACGTTACCACTAAAAGTATACCTCCCGTGCTTTGTGTCCTGATGCATTCTTTACCTATCTTCTTCTTCTTCTTCTTAGTTTTTCTCTTTGGTTTAAAACTAAAATAGGCGGGGAAATGTAACACATATTGATAACGCGTCAAGGAGCTTTAAACACAAATTAAAGTTACAACTATCTACAATAAAAATTATGTTACTTTTTTGATCTTTCAAAAAACTTTTAGTATACGTTACAACTTTATATTTTTATAATAAATAATGAAACAATTTTTGGCTGTTAAAACAAAATTTATTTTATATCAAATGTTAAAATTGACTTAAACAATGACTATTAAAATCTAATTGGAATTATAAAAAATTTGGACATGAACTAAAATGATTTATTAGCGCCTCGGGCCCTTAAAATGGTAGGAACGGTTTTGATGTGATGGCCACTGCTAATACATTGATATGAAGAGAACCAACTGCAGAAGAGAATGCCGCGTCACATGTGGCCTACGCAGAACATTTCAGAGAAGAGATTGTATTCGTGGTTGATTCTTGCAAAGTTTCCCAAGATGAAAAAGTAAGAGGACAATCACCTAAAATGTATGCCTTTAGGAACTAACTATTTGGATTATATTACTTTTTAGCAGTGCTCTAGAAGGATGCATGACTCTAGCTAGAAGATAGAAGTTACAGGTCGGATACTGATAAGTTTGGCCATTAAGGCGATTTAAGCTTCAAAGGGTAATGAAGGTGCCTCAGAGGGCAGAACCTGGTTGATGGTTTGTTCGAGCACAAGTTTAGAAAACTATATGCTGATGGTGACTATATAAGGGAGGATGAGAGATCCAGAACACATATGATATCAAGAAATTGAGGGCAAGAACTGGAAGTGATGTTAATGAAGGTTCAAGAAGGCCGTCAAAAACCTTTCCAAGGACCGACAGGTATTATTCCTACCATTATCGTGCAGAAAGAGATGATCACCGTCGCTAAAAGGATAAGATAATGGTATGCATGTCTAGCTTTATTGAGCTTTGCTATGCACTCGGTATGGATTTATGCAACGCTAGACTTTGATTTTTTTTTTTGAATATGTCTCAATCCTATTGGCTTGGTCTATGAGGAAATTCAATCAACGAAATTGAAGTCACTACATTATGCCTAAAAAAAGTCATAAAGATTATTAAAATGTTGTCTTTTTATACAGCTGACTACTTGACTTGGACTGCAAGAGTCTAGACGGCAATAATCAATGCAACTATGGAAAAGTCTGGCAGTTTTTTTCTATGTGGATGTGAGACAATGCATTTTTCTTCAAGTTGCTGACCACAACAAGGTGAATGAATTTTGCATTTGCTTTGTTCCTTATATATATTCACTTTCCTGCAAAATAAGAGAAGTACGAAAAGCTTTTTATCCACAAGAAAAAAAATGAGAATCATGAAACTTTTTCTTTTACTTGCTTTCATCACTCTCATGTTACTTGAAACATATGGTTTTACTGATGAAACTGATAGGCAAGCCTTGTTGGAGATCAAGTCTCAAGTTTCTCAAGGCAAAAGAATTTTTCTGTCCTCATGGAATAACTCATTCCCTCTCTGCAACTGGTATGGGGTTACATGTGGCTGCAAACACAAGAGAGTTGCTAGTTTGGGCCTTGGAGGATTGATTTTGGGCGGGGTGATATCACCATCTATTGGTAATCTTTCGTTTCTCATATCACTTAATCTCTCTGATATAGCTCGATTGACCCATTTATTGGGTTTTACATTAACCTCAAACAATTTCTCGGGTGTTTTTCCTCCCGCTATCTACAACTTTTCCTCACTTGAGTATTTATACATCTCTTTTAATCATTTCTCGGGTTCTCTGATAAGTGATTTTTGGTAATTTGCTACCAAATCTTAGAGAGTTATCTTTGGGAAATAATGATCTCACTGGAGTCATTCCAACAACACTTCCCAATATATCTACTCTTCAGATATTGGGCTCGAAAGGAACAATCTGGCGGGAAGTATTACTCCAAGCTTTGGAAAAGTACGAAATTTGCAACTGCTATCACTTCATGACAACTCTTTGGGAAGTTACTCTTCTGGAGATCTTGAATTTCTGGGTGGTTTGACTAACTGCACCCAACTACTGATCCTAAATGTTGGTCAGAATAGGCTCGGGGGAGATTTACCTTCTGTTGTTTCTAATCTATCCACGGATCTCTTCTATTTAGTCCTCGGTAGGAATTTCATCTCAGGAAGCATTCCTCGTGGCATTGGGAATCTCATAAGCCTACAATCACTTGGGTTGGGAGATAATTTGTTGACGGGACCACTCCCAAGCTCTGTTGGGAAGCTTTTAGGATTAGGGTTATTAAGTGTCTATTCAAATAGAATGTCAGGAGAGATACCATCTTCTATAGGCAACATCACTCGGTTAGTAAAACTCGATTTGTATAACAATAGTTTTGAAGGAATCATTCCTCCAAGTCTGGGTGACTGCAGTTGCTACGTTTAAGGATTGAGTATAATAAGTTGAATGGGACTATACCTCGGCAAATTATGAAAATCACATCCCTTGTAAATCTAAGCATGGAAGGTAATTTCTTGACTGGTTCTCTACCAAACGATGTTCGACAACTACAAAATCTTGTTACACTATCTGTTTGGGGTAACAAATTGTCGGGAAAACTTCCACAAACATTGGGAAACTGTCTCACAACGGAAAATATTTATCTACAAGGAAATTCTTTTGATGGTGATATTCCAGATTTAAGAGGGTTGGTGGGTATTAAAAGAGTTGATTTCTCCAATAATAATCTCTCTGGAAGTATACCTGGATATTTTACAAACTTTTCCAAGTTGGAGTATATATATCCATTAACAATTTTGAAGGAAGAGTGCCAACAGAGGAAAGTTTCAGAATAATACTATAGTTTCAGTATTTGGAAACAAAAATCTTTGTGGAGGCATCAAGGAAATGAAACTAAAGCCATGCATTGCGCAAACACGTCCAATGAAGACAAACCATACCTCTATTTGGAAGAAAGTTGTGATCAGGGTTATCGTAGGCATAGGTTTGCTTTTGCTGTTGTTCATTGCTTTAGTCTCTCTACATGGTTCAGAAAAAGAAAGAAGAACCAGCAGACTGATAATCCAGCTCCGTCTTCCTTGGACGTCTTCCATGAGAGGATAAGTTATGGAGATCTCCGAAATGGGACAGATTGTTTCTCTTCTAGCAATTTGATTGGGTCAGGTAGTTTTGGTACACTCTTTAAAGCATTGCTTCCAATGGAGAACAAAATTGTTGCGGTGAAAGTTCTAAACATGAAGAGACGTGGAGCAATGAAGAGCTTTATGGCAGAATGTGAATCCCTCAAGAATATAAGGCATCGTAATCTTGTGAAACTATTGACGGCTTGTGCGAGTATTGACTTCCAAGGAAACAAATTCAGAGCTCTCATCTATGATTTCATGCCAAATGGAAGCTTGGATATGTGGCTGCACCCAGAGCAAGTAGAAGAAATCCGTAGGCCGTCAAGAACCTTGACACTTCTTGAAAGGCTTAATATAGCAATAGACGTGGCTTTTGTTTTGGACTATCTTCATGTTCATTGTCATGAACCTATAGCTCATTGTGATCTTAAGCCAAGCAACGTCCTTCTAGACGATGATCTAACAGCTCATGTTAGTGATTTTGGTCTGGCTCGCCTTCTCCTCAAGTTCGACCAGGAGTCTTTCGTCAACCAAATAAGCTCAGCTGGAGTTAGAGGAACCATCGGCTACGCTGCACCAGGTAAAGTTATCACACATTTATAATATTTGAATGAAGAAAATTAGTGTATTCTTTTCCTTATTACTCCAAGTTTGTTTCTTTAAAATGTGGTGCAGAATATGGAATTGGAGGAGAACCATCGGTACATGGTGATGTGTATAGCTTTGGAGTTCTCCTTTTGGAATTTTTCACTGGAGAAAGACCAACCAATGAGTTATTTGAAGGAAACTTTACCCTCCACAGCTACACCAAGTCAGCGTTGCCGCAAAGAGTCATGGATATTGCTGACAGATCGATTCTTCACAGTGGTCTCAGAGTCGGTTTCCCAATTGCTGAGTGCTTGAAACTGGTTTTGGATGTGGGACTTAGGTGTTGTGAGGAATCTCCTACAAACTGGTTGGCAACGAGTGAAGTCCCAAAGGAGTTGATCTCAATCAGAGAGAGGTTCTTTAAAACCAGACGTTGAAGAGGTATTGCCTTTCTCTACAAACTTTTCAATCAACTCATAAAGGCAAAATCTGAGACCCATATAATATAGTATTTCATAATCTCTGGGTTTTCTCTATTAATTAAACATACTTATGCTTGCAGACAATGTATGAATGTTGTGATTCCAACTTGATTTGGATTTTCTCTGTTTTCGTAATGCAAAGTTCTGGTTTTTTTTCTTCTGTGTTTATGCATTTTGTTTTCCTTGGTGATCAATATGAGGTTTTCTTAACCTGGATGGTCAAGATAAGTTTAGACTGTGCCTACTTTACATCAACTCATGTTGTTCTGGTGCTTATGAACTTCACGTTAACTAGCATTCAGCAAAAGATGAACTGGCAGTGGTTTTATCTTTCGTCGTTGAGCACAACTTGCCATTTTGTTAACACAAAAACAACACACCATCACACCAGTCGTAACTGCGACCTCAAGAAACTATATAGGAGAGGACAGGTTTCACACCACTCGTTCTTGAAGAGAAATACAGTGAAGCTATGAATGATCCTAATACAGAGAGTTCAAGCCGGAACAGAGGCATGATTTTGTGTCTCTATATGAAGAATGAGACTCTGAGCTCTCCATGATCTCCTCCCATTATTCGCACTGTAAGTGACTAATTGTTATAAATACATTTTAGCTATATTGGTGCGCCTTTTTTTGGTAGTGCTACAAACTTCGGCGCTCCTAGTATGGATTGCATCGCTTGCTGCTCCTGTCCTAACCAGAGGTAAACCATTCCAATTCATTCCTATTGACTTGGTCTATGGAAAAAAACTGAGTCAAAGAATATGTACGTCTTTGGAATCCTCCTGTTGGAGATTTTCACAGGAAAAAAAGACCCACCAATTAGATCTTCACATTTTTTTCTCCAAAAACTAGAAAAGTTGCAAATCAAATTTTCATTCTTAATTTTGTATTACTAAAAACATCCAAAGTATATTGCTGAATGAATCTGCATTTCCTACAACATATCCCTCGTCATATACTTGTTTTTTTTTGCAAACTCTTTAAAGATAAAGAGCTCTATAAGTATAATGTATGATTTACTCTGCAAATACAAAATGAACCGTTACTGACATTTACAAGACCACTATAGTTATAGCTCTGATATCGTTGTTGTCTCCAAGAAATCTATATTGAGTGTGTTAATGTGCAAAGTGTGCAATTGGTGGATTTTTTAAAACCAATGATGCTCGTAGAAAACTAGTTAAAAGTATGTTACCAAACAAAACAAAAAAAAAAAAAAACTAGTAAAGAGTAGTGACATGCATGGTTTTGCATTTTGAGAAAGTGGACTACTTGACTTGACTTCATTTTGGAAAAGCCTTGCAGCCTTCTCTATATACGTTTTGTTATTCCCTTATACTCACTTTCCTGGAAATTATGAGATTGTTTCTTTTACTTTCTTTCAATGCTTTCATGTTACTTGAAGCATATGGTCTTACCAATAAAATTGATAAGCAAGCATTGTTGAAGTTTAAGTCTCAAGTTTCTGAAGACAAAAGAATTGTCTAGTTGTCATGGAATAACTCATTCCCTCTCTGCAACTGGCAGGGGTTACATGTGGCCGCAAACACAAGAGAGTTACTAGTTTGGACCTCGGGGATTGCAACTGGGCAGGGTAATATCCACCCATCTATTGGTAAACTTTCGTTTCTCTTATGGATCAAGAAATCAGACTTGGCTCGACAGCTCCATGTTTGTGTTAAGTAAGGCTTGAGATCAAAGCCAATTTATTTTGTCAAGGCACCAAAGATAAATGTTCTTTCCATAGGTCCAACTATAAGGTTGTCTTTCAGTATTCTTCTCATGCTATTTTTAGAAGAAGAAATTGACAAATGCAAATTTCCATTTATGTAATTGTATTTATAAATCATGCCATAAAATGACACTAAATAATGCATGTAGACTATCTCTGTATTTGGTAAGATAATCCTTTTTGTTGTATGTTGATGTCTAAGCTTTTTTTTCGAATTTTTGTTTAAATCAAATCTTCCTTTACATATATATATAGAGATCCTAATAAACACTTACCAAAATGAGATAATATCCAATACATTGGGTTATTTTCGTGTGCTACTTTCGTTTTCCAGAATGAGTTGAAAAAAATAAAATAAAAAATAATAACCTCTTCTCGAATAGTATAAGATGATTATATAAGCTAAAAAATAGTATCAAAAGTTGATTATATAAAGAACAGTATAAAGAATAGTACAGTATATCCTCTATAAACTAAGAGCACCTCCAATGGAGATTATAAAAGAGGATTTTTAAACCTTTTTATTAGTAAAAAAATAAAAAGTGTGTGAGAAAGAGATAGTTTATAAACCATATCTAAAGTTTTTTTATTTTAGAACCCCATTTGAGAGGTTTTCAAGAGGAATTCTACACTTGTTTTTTATTTATTGGGTTGCTTTTTTTTCTTATTTAAATTTTAATTATTTAATTAAATTATATAAAAATATTATTATTTAGATTTGTTAGAACTTCTCATGGACTCTTAACCATGGGAGATGGTCTAATATACTATAAATTAATAATCTTTCTAAATTAATGAAAAAAAATCGGTCGGAGTTAGGCCAATGTAATATTTAACATAATTCAATAAAATAATAAGATAATAATTTTTTAAAAAATTTATATAATTATATGATCTCATCAATAATATAAATTAATAATTATATAAAACTATAAAATATAACAAAGATATTTTAGTGAAATATGACTCTAGTTTTATTTGTTTATTCATAAATTTGTATTTTTGTATAACTCATCTATAATTTTATCATACTACATCAAAAATATATGGTTTTATCTTTTTAAATTACATAAAAAATTATTAAAAATTGTATATACATTAATTATTTTTTAACATGTAACTGGCGCTAAAAATAATTTTTTACTTTAAATATAAATTATATTTTAAAATTATGCTATATCTTTATAAATTTATAATTATTAATTTATCAATAAATTAATACACTTCTTCAATTACTAAATTTTTCTGATTCTAATATTATTAATTTATACAAGTTTTACTGTAGCTTAAAATGTGATTTCATGTTCCATTGAATCAATTTTTTTATACGGTAAAAACGAAACTTGTTAATCAATCTCTAACTACATTTTAATCATTTTTTAAGACTTTCCTCGATGCCCGTGAACCCATCTCCTAGTCCTACGTGTCAAAAGTTCAAGCCAGCCAAATAAAAAAAAACAATTAACGAACACGTGTTTAGTATTATCCGTCCGATCAAAACCAGAAGGATCCGCGATGAAGGCCGCTTGGGCATCATCACTAAAAGCAGATTTTTCCCAAAAAAAACGCGTTGCTCAGTTAAGCCGATCCTTCTTAAGGGCATATCATCATTTATCACCTGTTACCGTCTCTACCCGTTGGATTAAAAATCCAATCTCTTCTCGAAATAGCACACGCCATTTGGTATTCAACACCGGCTATATCCGGTAACTAATTTCTTTCTTTAAGAATTTACTAATTTTTCTTCTTCGTATATAAACGTTCCAAGGGATTTTGTCTTCTTCTCCGTTTCTAACAAATTTCAGGAGCTCCGAAGCCTCTGAATTCGATTTTTGACCTCACAAACCATCAAAATTTTCCCGAGAAAATCTCTCTCGACGAACGCATTTGGAATTAGTAAGCTCTTCTCTCTTTCTCTCCATCTTTTAATTTCTCTTTATGAATTTGGTTTTGATTTCTTTCATTCAATCTTATCTTCATCTTTATTGCTTTTTCTGGATTTATACAGATTCTGAGATTCTTCGTTTCTTCGTAACAATGGAGGTTAAAGTAGCTACAACGACGTCGTTTCATTGGTCAGCACGTCACACAGCGATACCTCAATGTCCGTCTTTCTCACAAACCCTAACTTCCTCAAAACGTCGTCGTTCTCCTGGAAGAACCGGAGATGTAACCGTCGGAGGATCTTTAATATGTCAGACAAGATTGAAACCTTCAACATTTCTCGGAACTCAATCTGGGAAACTTCACCGATCTAAATCATGTGAGCTCTGGCAGTTAACCACGAACAAGATCAGAACAAGCGTGAAGAAACATAGTCCTTTACGAAGAGTTTGTAGCGCGAGCTCTAGTTTCTTCTCCGACGAAGCATTCTCTATAAAGATGAATGAATTAGCATTACAATTCAGGATTGCAGGCGAAGGAGAAGAAGAAGAAGTAAAACGCAATGAATCAGAGATAATCAACGAAGCAGGAGATAACAACGATTCCAAGAATCAAAAGTTTGGTAAGGTGAAGCAACTTCAAGAATCTGTTCCTGGTTTAGCTTCGTTGGAAGCTCCATGGGCAGAGATGGTTAATCATTCAAGCATTGAACGGAAAGCAAACAGTGTTGATTTGCCTTTATCACTTAGAATGATAAAGAGGAAGCTACAAGAAGAAGCGCTTAAAGAAGCTAGTGAATCTACTTATTGTTCTATCAACAAAGCTTTCTCTTCTATGGTCTTTATGATTGAGGAGCTTCATAACTTTGCGTTGCAGACTAGAGTTGGTGTTCTTAGGCAGGTTAAGAAGGAGATGCACGCTTCATTGCTATGGATTTTCCAACGTGTGTTCTCTGAAACGCCTACTTTGATGGTTTATGTAATGATCTTATTGGCCAACTACACTGTGCATTCAGTTGCAACAAACTTAGCTATTGCTGGGGCAAAGGAAGAGCCTGTGGTTCGTAAAGGTAAAGATCAGACGCATCAAAGGTTTGGTTTTGCTTCGCTAAAGGAGTCTACTGTATCTGGTGGTAGAGATGGTAAGGGGCTTGATGGATCCAAACGGTTAGGATCGATCAGTTTTGACAAGGTCAGACAACGAGACTTGGTTTCAGGACAAGGAATAAGAGAAAAGGAGCTGAGTCTGTGGAATTTGATGGTGGAAGAAGCAGAACAAATGCAAGATTCCCCTGTTGATCGTGACATGAGAATGAGACTTGTTTCACCAATCATTGCAAAGATTGAGTTGGATGATTATGCCAACTACACTAGAACAGAGCTGTTATATAAAATAGGTTTGGCTCAAGAACCGAACAACCATCTGCTCCTATCTAATTACGCTCAGTTCCTTTACCTCGTTACTCAAGACTATGACAGGTGATATCCTTTACCACCTATTCTTGCATCTAACATTCAAGAGTTATTGTTACCTGTCCTATGTGAAGTATATGGCACTTGACTCATAGAGAACCAAAAAGTATTACCTTTTTAATCTATTAGGCCTAGATTTTGACAGGTGATATCCTTTACCACCTATTCTTGCATCTAACATTCAAGAGTTATTGTTACCTGTCCTATTTGAAGTATATGGCACTTGACTCATAGAGAACCAAAAAGTATTATCTTTTTATCTATTAGGCCTAGATTTTGATTCGATCTTGAACTTTGGAATTTGACAAATGATATTTGCTGTTGGATGTACTAGAGCTGAGGAGTGCTTCAAGAAAGCCATAGAGTCAGAAGAAGCAGACGCAGATGTATACAGCAAATACGCCATCTTCCAGTGGAAAGTTCGGAAGGATCTCTGGGCAGCCGAGGAGAACTTTCTAGAAGCTATATCTGCAGACCCTACCAACTCATACTACGCCGCCATTTACGCCAATTTCCTCTGGCAAACCGGTGGTGAAGAAACGTGTTTCCCTTTAGAATCATCTGATTCTCCCCAGGATATTGCTTGAGACGGTGGAAACCAGAGAGAGAAATGGCAGTGAATGGTGGATTTGTTAAACAGGAAGAGGCAGAAGTTAGGTAGACAATAGAAGCAAGAGGAAAATTGTAAGTAGTGTTTTGGAGTGAACCAGTGCTGCTGATTAAAACATTGCTCCTCTTTGGTTCTGTTTTTTTTTTTGTTCTTTTGCTTTTGCATTTTTTTCACTCTAGTAAATACGGTTGTAGATTCGACCATTCGGTAGGCTCAATAAGAACATGTGTAGGTCCAACACGAATAATCATTGAGCATTGCTTTTTGGTGAAATAATAAGTGAGCATATTTAAAAAGAATTTACTGGAATCCATCTTGCTAAATTTTATATTTTAACGAGGCTACAATGCAAATAGGAATTATATATTCTTTTTGGTTTTAATATTAAATATTCTTATTGGTTAACTAAACATGCACTTATGTAACGGATATATAAGGGATCATAATTTGTTACCCAATTACAGTTTATATCTTTCTTCAAGGTTGTTCATTAGTGTTGTGGCAATGGTAGTCGCAGGAGACTTTCAAAAGTTCAAACTTTGAACATCCTTTTCAAAGTAAACGGGCCTCGGCCCAATAAAAGAGAGAAGGTTTTTAGATTTGGACCAGAGACAACATAACTCACTCAAAAACCAAGGCGTGTCTCCTCCACATTCATACATTTCATCTGAACAAATAAACCAGAAAAATGAGAAAATTTGACTATGCGCGCAATTCTACTTTAAACCAGAAAAATGAGAAAATTTGACTATGTGCGCAATTCTACTTTAAGGACAACCATCATAATACCCAGTATACATAATTGTGCCCAGATGCATCTAAAAACACATTAAACCAAAATAAAAATGTATTTAAGTAATTTAAGAAAAATGTGTGAATGGAGAAGAGAAAGAGGATAAGACACTTGTGGAGAGCTTGTGCCAAAAAAGATCCAACGGCTCAGAATCACTCAACCTCATTATAATCTCTTTGTAACAAATGCCACACGAAGACACAGTACAGATTTAAAAACAGAGGAGAAAGAGAGAGAGAGAGAGATAGCAACAATGGTTTCTTCACTTCTTATGTCGTTTGCTCCGGCCACCGTGAGAGTTTACGCCACAACCGCAAAGGGAGCTTCAGGCAGCGCTAAGGAGGAGAAGAATCCTCTCGACTTTGTGTTGGGGTTTATGACCAAGCAAGATCAGTTCTATGAGACTGATCCAATTCTGAAGAAGGTGGAGGAGAAAGAAGGCACCACCGGAAGCCGAGGAACTGTTCGCGGCGGTAAAACCTCGGCCCCTACACCTGTGCCACCGAAGAAGAACGATGGTGGATTTGGCGGCTTAGGTGGTCTCTTCTCCAAAAAATAAATGAAAAATGTAAAGTAATTACCATTATTTATGCCTCTGTTTGTATTTCTCTTTTAAACTTTCGGATTTCGATTTATATATAAAGCTGCTCTTTCATCTTATTTGACATCATATGATCCAAAGATTATTTTTCTTTAACATTTTCAAGATTCACTCACTACGAGAAATCTGAGAGTATGAGTAATGCTAATGAAACTATTTGTGGGTCTTTAAGAGTTTACATATATAATCCTTTCAAGAACAGAGCAAAGCATGATTTGTATACAAAGAGTGAACCATAGTAATTTCAAAGCACATATATATTTGTACAACTGAATCAATTACACTTTTTTCCCAAATTCTGTAAGAGACTGTATCCAGCAAGAATACCAAATCTTATACAACATACAACCACCAGATCTGTAACCTATCACCAAAGTCATATTCTAAAAATGGTTCTTTATATGTTTGATATAAGTGCTGTTCTATGCATGCTGGAACCATTGATGCTATGATGATAAACAGATCTGACCTGGAGATACAGAAACAGCTGAGGAAAGAGCTGATAATCCGTGTTAGAAACTGTCTTTATGGCTATAATTACGATAGAACAGAGTAGCTGTTAACTGGAGCTAGCTTGTGCCGGGAGCAAAGCTTCTTGCTCTCCTTTGACAAAGACTGCCAGTTCTTCGGGTGCGACCACCATGTTTAACCACTTCTGCAGTTCTTCACCTTCTACTTTCTCTTTCTCTGCACCAAAACATTATATTTCACCTTTAAGACCAAGCTTTTAGGGATAAGTTCTTATACGGTGTCCTACACTTTTTTAAAAACCTGGTTCGATGAAAGTAAATAACTTACCTTCCAACTGAGCACCAAGTCCTTCCAATACATCTGGATTAGCACGTACAACAGACAGCGCAACATCGAGAGCAGATTGTAACAACATTGTCACTTCTTTTTGAACAAGATCAACTAGTTTCCCCTGTGTATTATTAACATAGAAGGTTAACTTTTGTGTTCTTTCAAGGGACATTATAGAAACCTAGGTAAGTGCAATGCAGAATGAAAGTTACCTGATCTCTTCCCCATGGCGAGCCTCCAGAGTCGTCAATCCCACCACCAGAAAGTGTAGCCACTGACACAGGTCCGATTTTCTGGTTGAGACCATATTCAGCTACTGCCTTGTATGCCATATCAGTTGCCCGCCTTATATCGTCAAATGCACCTGTTGATATACGTCCTGAGTAAACAACTTCTTCAGCTGCACGACCTCCAAGAAGGGTAACTAAACGTCCAAGCAGCTCATCAATGAAGAGCAAATATCTGTCTTCACTAGTAGGAGGAATATATGTAAATCCCAATGCCCCTCCTGATCTTGGCAATATGCTTAATTTCTGACAATACAACGAAGATGCGCAAAACTTGAATCATTTGCACACATTACACAGCTGTGACAATGAGCGTACATATATAAACCTTTTTTGCATTTTTACCTCAACACGTGGCTGTCCAGTAAGAAGATTTGCAACAGCAGTACCGACCACTGCATGCCCAGCTTCATGCCTTGCAACCACTGCCTTCTCAATGCCTTTTAATCTAGCAGTTTTCTTCTCTATGCCCTGTAACAGATGCTTTGTAAAGAACACGTTTTGAAAAATTGCCGTACGTACTCAATAGAATAGAGAGGTTATAGAGATACCGCTAATGATCGCTCCACAGCTTGAATAAAGTCAATTTTCTCAACAGTCGTCTTGCTCTTTCTTCCAGCTAGCAAGGCAGCCTCATTTACCAAGTTTGCAAGGTCAGCTCTGCAAAATAGGACAAAAGAGATTACGAGATATACAGCCAAAAAATGTTTAACAGAGGAAATTTCAGATCAACGATAACACACAAGCGTACCCCGTAAAACCAGTGGTCATCGAGGCAATACTACCAAGGTTGACATCATCTCCCAAAGGAAGCCCTTTATTTGACACATGCACTCTCAAAATGGATTCTCTTCCAATTTTGTCTGGCGTTTCCACCTGAAAAATGCATCAATGCCTTTGAAAGAATCTTAAATTACCTAACCATTAACAAATAGTTAAGCTAATCCATTCTACTAACCGTAACAACGCGATCAAATCTCCCTGGACGACGCAGGGCCGGGTCTAAGACATCGGCACGATTTGTAGCTCCAAGAACTATAACCGCAGAGCTGCTGTCAAAACCATCCATCTCCTGCAGAAAAGTTCCAACATGTGAATGGGTCACGGAAAAATAAAGAATGCTACTTAAGCAGGAAAAGTGCATGATGGCAAACTTACAGTGAGCAACTGATTCAAAGTTTGCTCCCTTTCATCATTGCTGGCCATTCGGAATTTACTATCACGGCTTTTTGCCACAGCATCTATCTGAACCATGAAAAGGAGAGAGAAAATCTTGTTTAAGTTTCCCGAGATATAAAGTACTGGGGGTAATCTGACATCGAGTACCTATTCTAACCTCGTCAATAAATATAATTGATGGAGCTTCCTTCTTCGCCCGTGCAAAAAGATCCCTTACGCGTGAGGCACCCATGCCAACATACAGCTCTACAAACTCACTTGCAGAGCAACTTATGAAGGGGACTTCGGCTTCCCCAGCAACAGCCTTTGCAAGAAGTGTTTTCCCTGTTCCGGGAAGACCAACCTGCAAAGAACGGAAACAAATGCATAGAATTATATAGCAGAGCTTTTGTAACCAAATGTGTACCCATGAAAACACACATAATAACTGTTATAACTCACCAATAGGACACCACGCGGAGGACGTGCACCTAGGCGGACATACTTGTCAGGATTCCTAAGAAATTCCTGCATCGATTAATGGATGTGTAAAAGACAGTTACTAGATTGAGAATAAAGCTATAACAAAGATATGACAATCAATCAGCATGTACAGCATCTTTAAGGACTGAAAAACCTACCACGATTTCTTCTAGCTCTTCCTTTGCTTCATCAACACCTGCAACATCTGCAAAAGTGATTGTTTCACCTCCACCAGAGACTTTTACCCCATCAGGACCACCAGACTTTCGGGTCCTAAGTTGGCCGGTTGTACTCTGCATACAACCATTGTTTTTTTAGGAAATTGGAAAATTTAAACCACCACATTAAAGTATAATGGAGATACTAACCGTGGAGAAGTTAACAGGGAATTTAATAAGCCCTGCAAGCAGCGCAATGTAGAAGAGAGCTATCTGCAACAAACAAACAAAAAATAAAGTTCTTGATTAAATGTTTGCCAAAAGTGAAAAAGATGCACTTAGTAAATTGAAAGCCTAGTCATTTGAAAAAATCTAACCTACTTTATAGTAATAGCACCATCAACTGCAAAAACTATAAAGCACCATCATCAAAGCATATATAGTAAAAAAAAAGTGGCCTTACCAATGCAGAGTTGAAATAGCCACCAGAGCGCTTCTCAGGCGATCCGAATTCCACATTATTCCCAAGCATCTTCTCATACGGTGTTTTGATATCACCCGGCCTTGTGGTGGAATACACAACTCTTTTAGTCGGAGCCACAGTTCTTAGCAGCGATTCAGAAGACTCAGATAACTTACTAGTTTCACTCTCTTGCAATTTTCCATCATCTTTTAACTTAAACAAAACTTGAACCCCATCAACCTCCACTTTCTGCACCTGGTTACTATTAACTTTAGTTAAGAACTCACTGTAAGGTACACTCACGAAAGTCGTCTGAATTCGAGGCTCTGATCCAGGTAAAGGTAATCCAGGACGAAGCAATCGCATCACAAACATAACAACACCCAATTGCAATAACAAAACTCCAATCCCTTGTGCTTGGATTATTGGCTGCCACTGCCATTTCTTTCCCTTTGACCACCATACTCCATCTTTCTCTTGCTTCTCTCTTTTCCTCTTCGACGATGAACTTGACTTCGCTGGAGTACTCTGGCTTCTTCCTTCCTCCTCAGTACTCTGACTTGAACTCTCTTTCTGATCATCTTCTTGACAATTAACAATCATTCCACTCTTCTTCTTTGAAAACCCATCCCAAAGATTAAACCTTTCGTGATTTCTTAACACTATAATCTGTTTTTTCTGTAGAGGAAACGTGACTGAATTGGGGAAGAAGCGATTCGGATTTTGGCGATAAACCCTAGTCCGATCGTGAAAGAAGCTTGAAGCATGCGAGTTCAATAGACTATGACTACAACAAGCTGCGAATTTGAACCTATCGTCAATTCTTGGTTGTAAAAATTCGAATGTTGTAGTCATAATTTCGAAACCCTAGAAATTGGGGAAATCAAGGGAACACATTTCATATTTTCTTTTTATATCCGATCTGTCTATTATCTTCTTTTGGACAACCGGAGACCAGTTGTACCGAATTATATCTAAAGGATATTTTCGTCTTTAGAAACTGAATGAGGGATACGTAGATTAATCAGGGACATAAAAGATTTCAATTTCCACTTAAGACAGATCTGAGACGTTTTCTCAGACGGGGTTTGCTTGGAAATTCAACTTCGAATATTGACCGTTGGATTGAAGTCAGAAAAAGTTTCAACCGTCGATATAACGGAGGACGACTAATTAATTCTCATCGGCAAAGCCGAGTAATCAAGTGTGACACGGCGTATGGAACCTAGAGGTGCTGGCGAACACGTGGATATATTATTGGGAGAATATAGTGTGTGGGCCTATCTCAGATTATAAGGTTTTTTTTGGGCCCAAAAGAGGTCTAATAAATAATTTAATCCAAAATCACTCAATCCTAAATAATAAACAATGCACGAGATGTAAAAAAGGAAAGGACCTAGAAATGTAATGATTTACTAACAAACTGGAAAACAAATATTTTATGATCGTTGACTTGAATGCTCTGAGTCTTAAACAATAACTAGTGTTAGTAAGATTATTCAAGTTAAATACTTATTGATTATATTGACTTGAATGCTCCGAGTCTTAATTAAACAATAACTAGTTGGCATGAAGCATCCGGGGGTGTGTTGTCCAAATCAGCGTGCCACGTGTCCCCTTACCCTTAGCTTGGCTATATAAACAGAGAAGAGGTGAAACTGTAAGAAGAAGAAGGAAAAAGAAGAAGAATATGGTTGACAATGAGGAGTCATGCGTTTACAAGAACCGAGACGCGCCAGTGGAGGCGCGTGTGAAAGACCTTCTCTCTCGCATGACGCTGCCTGAGAAGATCGGCCAGATGACTCAGATCGAACGCTACGTCGCTTCGCCAGCCGTCATTGCAGATTTCTTCATCGGTACACAACCACTTAGTGCATTTCTTATTTGTTTTGGTCAACCGTACTAACAAAACCTTGTAGTAGTTTTCGGTTTTCCCTTCTTTTTTTTTCCTTGTATGAAAATAAAATTTAATTTGTCCTTATCGAAAAATATCAATAGTGTTTATGGATTTTTGTTACAGGTAGTGTACTGAACGCTGCAGGAAGTTGTCCATTCGAGGACGCTAAGTCGTCAGATTGGGCTGATATGATCGACGGCTTCCAGCGATCTGCGTTAGCT
Organism: Cardamine occulta; assembly: GCA_028015245.1. Classification (NCBI taxonomy): domain Eukaryota; kingdom Viridiplantae; phylum Streptophyta; class Magnoliopsida; order Brassicales; family Brassicaceae; genus Cardamine; species Cardamine occulta. The sequence goes on along the minus strand of CM051379.1, from coordinate 11,702,331 downwards.
TCGCGTTTAGGAATCCCCATAATCTACGGCATAGACGCTGTTCATGGCAACAACAATGTCTATGGCGCCACAGTCTTCCCCCACAACATTGGCCTCGGGGCAACCAGGTCGGGTTCCATTTTGAGTATACTACAAATTTCTTAGAAGAGTAGAGAGAGATTTACATATAAAGAAGTTGACTTGATCTGTTTGACTTTTTCTGATGAGACTTGCCTTTACTTATTCAACCTTACTTAAGTTAGGTCGTATTTGAAGTTATGAGCATGCTAGTATGCTACTCCACTGACCTTATAATCTTCATCTTATATATAGTACGTAGTAGCTCTTAATGTTAAATAGTAGTTGCACAGGCTATTATTAACATCTCATTGTATTCAAGATTGGTGTGGCCGTACTGTGTTTGGCTTGTGATAACACTTGTAGTTCTTGTGGTAACTCTGCAGAGATGCAGATTTGGTGAGAAGAATAGGAACTGCAACAGCACTTGAAGTAAGGGCTTGTGGTGCTCACTGGGCGTTTGCTCCATGCGTGGCCGTGAGTCCCTTATAGAACTAGACTTTAATTAGTAACAAGATTCAATATTTTGAACGCTTAGTAAACTCAACTGAATGAGATCATGTTGTTCTTTTAGACTGTGAGAGATCCGAGATGGGGAAGATGCTATGAGAGTTATGGTGAAGTTGCTGACATTGTTTCTGAAATGACTTCACTTGTTTCGGGTCTACAAGGCGAACCATCCAAAGAACACCCTTATGGTTACCCTTTTCTTGCAGGAAGGTATGTATATAAACTAAAACAATATTGCTTGATTTGTGTCTATTACTATGTTCAGTTTTCATTTCTCATGGAATTGGTCACTTGGTGATAGAAAAAACGTGGTTGCGTGTGCCAAACACTTTGTTGGAGATGGTGGTACCGATAAAGGCATAAACGAAGGGAACACCATTTTGTTGTATGAAGAGTTGGAAAGGATTCACATTGCTCCCTATAAGAAATGTATTGCTCAAGGAGTATCTACCATTATGGCCTCTTACTCCAGTTGGAACGGAAATAAACTTCACTCTCATTATTTCCTCTTAACGGAAGTTCTCAAACAAAAACTCGGCTTCAAGGTAGATAGAGTTGAGAAACAATCTAAAAAAAGCTAGAGGTGTATTCATTGAGTTCGTTTGATCTCATCATTTTTGGTTTGGTTATTAGGGATATGTAGTTTCAGACTGGGAAGGTTTAGACCGGCTTAGCGTTCCACCAGGTTCAAACTATCGCAATTGCGTGAAAATCGCGATTAATGCTGGAATTGATATGGTAATGAATTTTATTCCGTTTATCTCAGATGATTGAAGGAACATATATTATTAATCGATGTTGTTTCAGGTGATGGTACCTTTCAGGTTTGAAGAATTCATACATGACTTGAGAGATCTAGTGGAGTCAGGAGAAGTACTAATGGCTCGTATCGATGACGCTGTTGAAAGAATACTAAGAGTGAAGTTTGTTGCAGGTCTCTTTGAATATCCTCTTACAGATAGATCTTTGTTACCAACTGTTGGTTGCAAGGTAAAGCTATCTTGTTCCAAACGCCGTTAGACCAAAGTGCTAAGATGATTGACAACTCAATAAAACATGATTTTACTCTGTTTTCACGCGTTTAGGAACATAGAGAATTGGCGCGTGAAGCGGTTAGAAAGTCGTTAGTTCTGCTAAAGAATGGAAAATATGCACCATTTCTGCCACAAGATAGCAACGCGGAGAGAATTCTAGTGGTTGGAACGCATGCGGATGATCTTGGATATCAATGCGGTGGATGGACAAAGACAATGTATGGTCAAGGAGGAAAGATAACAATCGGTAACTAAAGTTACTGCAATATGGTTTGGAAAACGACTTTAGTTCATCAGTTGCATATGAATCTAATATACGTTATTGTCTGAAAATGTAGGGACGACACTTTTGGATGCCATAAAAACAGCCGTTGGTGACAAAACAGAAGTGGTTTACGAGAAAACTCCATCAAAGGAAACCCTATCTTGTGGGAAAAGTTTTTCTTATGCAATTGTTGCGGTTGGAGAATCGCCTTATGCAGAAACAATGGGGGATAACTCAGAACTCATAATACCCTTTAATGGTAGCGAGATTGTAACCGCGGTTGCAGAGATGATCCCGACTCTAGTGATCTTGTTCTCAGGACGGGCAATGGTTCTAGAGCCGGCGGTTCTTGAAAAGACAGAGGCTCTGGTTGCTGCTTGGCTACCTGGTACTGAAGGACAAGGGATTGTTGATGTTATTTTTGGAGATTATGAGTTCCAAGGGAAGTTACCAGTTAGCTGGTTCAAACACGTAGACCAGTTGCCACTTAACATTGAATCAAATGGGTACTTCCCATTGTTTCCACTTGGTTTTGGTCTCAACTTTGATTCCGTGGATAACTCAAAACTGATTTAAGTTCTTACAAAAGTAAATGTATTAAGGAAATCTGTTGTTGGTGTTGTGACTTTTTATAAATTTTCAAGGGATATTTTATATGTTGTTGAAATTGGTTCAAAAATACTCTGTTTCACACATTGGTACGATTGTGATTTAGATTTTGTGGTTTTTCCCAGAGAAATGCGAATGAAATAATTCTTTAGCTATGTGTTTTTCTTTGGACAGATAATAATATGACATGATTTACACATGAAGCTATATGTACACGATTTAAGAAAGATAATAACATAAGCATGTTTGTAAGTAAGAAACTGAGTTTAGAAGTAAGCACAAGGTCAGCAATAAAACATTAGCAAACCTGGAAATCAAGCCAAAGATTGCACGAAATGATTGCAGGAACAAGCTTAGAGAGTGTATGAGAATAAACTCAACAAAAATACAAATCTTGGCTTATTTGATTTTTTAGCTATATATATAGTTTACATATTGTAACGGTTCAAAAGTTTGATTTGAAAAAAAAAAGAAAAGGAAAAATGTTTAGAATTCCCAGAATTTCTCCTGATTTTGAAGCGTAAAGTGCCTTATATGGCTATCTTAACCCAAGAAAATGAATAATAATTGCCGTTTACATATTGTAACGCTTCAATGTTTTGACAAAACGAGTCACAATAGATCAAGAAAAATTACCGATAAGCATTTCAAAAGATTTGAAAACATTTATTGATATCGAATCATATTTATTTATTTTGTAACTATTTCATTAAGCAAGTAAGTGAGATCAGAGATAAACCTGCCACTGCCACAGCCACATTAAAAAGATAAGCAAGTACTCTATCTGTTTCTAAAAAATAGATGTTTTAAGAAAAAAAATATTTCATAATAAATGTTTTATGTTCTGTGTTAATATTTCTTATTTTGCACCTATTAATTAAAAATATGAAAATAATAATATTTAATTAAAAATAGAGATATTTTTGATTTTTTGTCAAAAACTTTTTAATGTGTGTGCATAAACTTAAAAATTTGTTTGTGGAATGGAAAGAGTAGTAGTTAACTTGTAAGAGGAAAAAAAAAAGAAAAAAAGTTTTTGAAAACAGTTATTGATATCGAATAATGTTTATTTATTTTGTAAGATATTATCAAAGAAATGTTATTATTTCATTAAGCAAGCAGGTGGGATCAGAGATAAGCGTGCCACTGCCACGTGACATCCATGTTGATTACATATAAAACAGAAGAAGGTGTGAAGTTAGTAGTTAACTTGTAATAGAAAAAAAAAGTATGGAAGCAAAGGAGGAGTCATGCGTTTACAAAAACCGAGACGCGCCAGTGGAGGCGCGTGTGCGAGACCTTCTCTCTCGCATGACTCTACCGGAGAAGATCGGCCAGATGACTCAGATCGAACGCGTCGTCACTACTCATACCGTCATTACAGATTTCTTCATCGGTATCTACAAAACAAACCACAACACTTCATTTGATTTTCTCTGTTTTGGTCAACGGAACAAAACTTTGTAGTTTCCCAATTCATTTCAAAAATTAAATTTGAATATTTTGCTAAAATGACATAAATTTAATTGTATTATTGCATTACAGGTAGTGTACTAAACGGCGGAGGAAGTTGGCCGTTCGAAGATGCGAAGACGTCGGATTGGGCTGATATGATCGACGGTTACCAAAACGCAGCGTTAGCGACGCGTTTAGGAATCCCGATTATTTACGGCATTGACGCCGTCCACGGCAACAACAACGTCTATGGAGCCACGATCTTTCCTCACAACATTGGCCTCGGAGCCACCAGGTTTTTTACTAATTCTCTTTCACTTTGAGCGGATTACAAATTTGGGCACAAGAGTGAAATGTTTGCATATAATGGGCTGGAAATGTAACATACGTATTTGATTTGTGTCTTGTAGTGTTTTTATTTATTTATTAGATTGGAATCTAACCCTAGTAGTAATTGAACAAGTGGTTGTTAAATGTGATAGAGACGCAGATTTAATCACAAGGATTGGGGCTGCAACAGCACTTGAAGTAAGGGCCAGTGGCGCTCATTGGGCCTTTGCTCCATGCGTGGCCGTAAGTTCCTTATAGAAATGTCAAGTTTCTTGAGAAAATGTTTTATTTGGCATCTTGAGTATAGTGTTCAATAAATGAGAATGTCACAGGCAAGAATATAGTGAAAGAGATGTTTTCTGGTTGTCTTTCTTATAGGCTTTGAGAGATCCGAGATGGGGGCGATCTTATGAGAGTTACAGTGAAGATACTAACATTATACGTGAGATGAGCTCGCTTGTCTCGGGCCTACAAGGCGAGCCACCAAAAGAACATCCTAATGGTTACCCTTTTCTTGCAGGAAGGTATATATACATAATGCATATAGCTTGATTTGTGTCATTTCTCATGGAGTTGTTCACTATGTGTGCTAGAAACAACGTGGTCGCATGTGCCAAGCACTTTGTTGGAGATGGTGGTACCGATAAGGGCGTAAACGAAGGGAACACCATTGTGTCATATGAAGAATTGGAGAAAATACATGTTTTTCCATATCTGAATTGTCTTGCTCAAGGAGTCTCTACGGTTATGGCGTCTTATTCTAGTTGGAACGGAAGTAAACTCCATTCTGACTATTTCCTCTTAACAGAACTTCTCAAACAGAAACTTGGTTTCAAGGTAAGCCTAAAATTTGATTGAATATTAAACATCTAAATAAGTCAGAAGTGTATGATTTGAGCTGGTTTCATTTGCTTTTGTTTTTAGGGATTTGTCATTTCAGACTGGGAAGCTTTGGAACGGCTTAGCGAGCCATTTGGTTCAAACTACCGAAACTGTGTCAAAATCTCAGTTAATGCTGGAGTCGACATGGTAGAATCTGAAACCTCTAACTAATGATTTTCATTTGTCTTGGATGGTACAGGGAGAGAAGATTAATATTAGTCAATGTTACTATAGGTGATGGTGCCTTTCAAGTACGAACAGTTTATAAAGGACCTCACAGATCTGGTGGAGACAGGGGAAGTACCTATGTCTCGGATCGATGATGCTGTTGAGAGAATACTTAGAGTGAAGTTTGTTGCGGGTCTTTTCGAACATCCTCTCACTGATCGGTCTTTATTGAGTACTGTTGGCTGCAAGGTGAGTTCTCTTGTACATAATGCCATTAGACTTGAGTGCTGGGACCAGAACATGATTGAATCTGTTTGTTCAATGACTTCAGAAACATAGAGAATTGGGTCGTGAAGCGGTTAGAAAGTCGTTAGTTCTGCTAAAGAACGGTAAAAATTCTGAGAAGCCATTTCTGCCACTAGATCGTAATGCCAAGAGGATTCTAGTCACTGGAACGCACGCAGATGATCTTGGATATCAGTGTGGGGGATGGACAAAGGCATGGTTCGGTCTAAGCGGCAAGATCACAATCGGTTAACAAAACTACTCCAATCGCAGAGGTTAGTAGTAAATGTTGTTGGGAATTTAATCAGAATGTATTTTTTGGTTTGAAAATGTAGGCACAACGCTTTTGGACGCTATTAAAGCAGCAGTTGGAGACAATACTGAAGTGATCTACGAGAAGATTCCTTCGGAGGAAACATTAGCCTCGGGACAAGGCTTCTCATACGCAATTGTTGCGGTAGGGGAAACACCTTATGCAGAGACTATGGGAGATAACTTGGAACTCAAGATACCCTTGAACGGTAACGACATTGTAACTGCGGTTGGAGAGAAAATCCCGACTCTAGCGATCTTGTTTTCAGGACGGCCTATGGTTCTTGAGCTGCCGGTTCTTGAAATGACTGAGGCTTTGGTTGCTGCTTGGCTCCCTGGAACCGAAGGGCAAGGGATGGCTGATGTCATTTTTGGAGATTATGACTTTGAGGGGAAGTTATCAGTGAGTTGGTTCAAAAGCGTAGATCAGTTGCCGTTAACTGCTGATGCCAATTCGTATGATCCATTGTTTCCTCTTGGTTTTGGTCTCAACTGCAAAACCGGTTGATTTCACTGGTATGATGAATGTGTGAAACTGTGATTGTTTAATATGATGAACTATGAGTGGCGTTTGTATAATTATAAAATTAAGTAAGTCCACAGCAATATATGAATGAATATGTACGTGGGCATGTATCTTGAGAATTAAGCAAAATCCAAAATTGTAGAAGGAAAAATAAATAAATCCAGTAACATCATTTTCACAAGTCGAAATCGTTATCTTGTTGGACAAGAAACTGGTGTACAAAATGCATGATTTTTTTTTTTTACAGTAAATGGTAGCTAGGAAGAAAATGAAATTGGCCCAAAGTTGAAAATCCGATTTTTTGTAGGGGGTTTACTGGTAGCCTGATTTGTGAAGATTTTGACAACTAAATAGTCTAAATTTTACTGTTCTTTTTTAGGCAGCATTCAATTGTTTAGGATTGTAAACTAAATTTTACTCCCTTGTTGCTCAAAAGAAGCTAAAACTCTTTGAATTTAAGTTAGTATCATTTCACCAGTCGCATATTAAATAATGACAAATTAAACTATTTACATTTTTAGTCTACGTAACTGTTCACTTTCTTCTTTGAGCAATATATCTGATAAGAAATTGTGAGTCGATCACTAAGAGAAAAGTTTAAAATATTTCGTTAACCAAAACAAAAAATAAAATAAAATAATTAAACATATATAGCTTACAACAACAAAAACAAATGGTTACAAAATAGTTAATCATATTTACATTTTTTTTGTCTTGAATGCTGAAATGAAACTGTTTACTTTCTTCTCCGACCAGTATATCTGATAAGAAATTCTAAGTTGATCATAAAGAGAATTTTTTTTTAAATAGTTAAACATAGCTAAAAAAAACAAAAACAAATAGTTTACCAAAAAAAGAAATAGCTTACAACAACACTTATCCTCATGGATACAGTTTCCGAAACAGATAAGTTTGTCAAAATAAAACATAAAATAGACATACAACGAAGATAGACTCAACGACAACGGCTATATATGTTTAAGTGACCAACCTTAAAAGCCAACGTCCTAACCCATAAGAAGCTCCACATTCGCAACATGGTTCACAAATGTATATAACCATGAGCCGGGAGCCTCCGAAGCTACTTCCCCGAAAAGGATTTCAACACTTGCTGTTGTCTTCTTCACTACATCATAGTAGATAATGTAGACAGTGTCACGTAGATGGAATGACGACAACACTATTTCACCTCTAGCATTCATCCCAACTATGTTTATTCTGATACCCCCTGGAGCTAGAAACCTCCAATAATATGGCAATTTGTAGACCGTCTCCGACCATTTCATTTCATCCCCATCTTCTAGAACCCGCAGCTTGATAATTCTTGTGTCTCTACCATCAAAATCAAACGGACCTGGCCATAAACCTTGGTAATCTATGAGAACTGATAAAGATAATTCATAGTCCACATCTAGAAGAAACTTGAATTTCTCAGACCTTATGTCAAAACAGACTACCATAAACTTGTATGGATCTTCACAGCCAAGGACATACTTAGCTAAATAATACAACACACCGTTGATGCATATCTCATAAGGACGTAAAGGCATATGGGGGATCGCACATTCTATGTTTCTCCAGGGTAACTTCTTTTGTTCCTAATGAACATAATGTTAAACCTCGACACGCATAATCATCATAAGTCACTCCCAACACCTTGAATATTTTATCTGTAGGATCATACCCTAGATAGGTTTTCATATCAACCTTTTTTCTTGTCGCTATGGGTAAAGTTATGTACTCTCCTGTGCTAGGGTTATAGATCATTGGCTACTTAGTTTTGCTACAGACCAACCCACGTACAGGGGTACAAATCACAAAGGTATAACCCATCATACCTTTTGGGAAACTCATGTGTTAATACGGAACTACATGAGATGTGGTCAGCTTTGGATCTCGATCCTGTGGATATCGTTGTTTAAATAGTTATTTTTATATATCTTTCGCGCTTAGTTACTAATTTAAATGTGAATTGAAGAAAAAACGGGTTTATACTTTCTCTGTTTTACAAAAATTATTCCCTTAAAGTTATTTCTTTTGTTTCAAAAATGGTTTATAATTTTAAAATAAATTTTAACAAATTTGAAATGTAGCCAAATCTACTCTTTTTTTTAACCAAAAAATCTACAAATTTAGTTTTTATACATTAATATATTATAATTGGTTTTTTGTTTTTTTTTTGTTTTACAAACTTTAAATTTCCACTAAACAGAAGCAAATACAACCGGGCCTTGCTGGCTTACAAAAAGGGACTCAGCAAGGAAGAAGGGGAAACCCACAAACGGGCCCAAAGATAATTGGTAGTTTATTAATTAAAGAAATTGCAATCCATTGGAAATACTCGAAACAACATTTTTTAACGATAGAGATGCAGTGTCTTGATAATTTGCAAATGAGGTGTTTATTAGACTTGTGAGCGAGGATCCATAGAAGAAGAAAGTGATTAGCAAAATAGAGCAGTGCTAAAGGCAAAACATTGTTGTCAACACATAATCCGAAGCCCATCACCATCATGACGAAGCCATCTGCACAAGCCCAACAACAGCTCTTCTCTCAAACATTGTTGTTAGATGAGAAAATATGCACAAATCAAACCTTGGCACTTCACAATAGATTTGATGTTTTACGATTCCTAGATAAGGAAGAGTGATAGATGTCGAGTAACCATTGTGTAGAGGATGTCTATAAAATACACATTTTTCATTAGTGTTTCCAAGAGAGTCTCAAAGTACAAAGTTATTTCTGCAAACTTTGTTCACACTTCACTCATAAGCGAATCTAGGTATAAGGAAACGAGGATATATCTCTCTTGATCAATAAATTCCATCATTATTACATTCCATAGTTGGTAAATCATTTTGAAAAGTTCAAAAATATTGCCGATTGATCACGCATTAACTCCACTATGAGAAAAAAAATTCATGTTTTCTTTGCACTCAGATGAATTAGAGAAAACCAAGTGCACATTATTTAACCTTGATAGTCAAAACCAATAATTTAAAATTTTAAAACTTTTTATAAATCTATATCAAGAGATATATGATCACATCATGTTAGGCATTTATAAAGTCTTAAGAGACATGTGTTCACATTAACTGAGACATGTCTCCATTTTTTAATGATTATTATATCATCAATTTCCCAATTATTTAAGCACTCGAGTATAGTGGCGAAACCAGAGTGTGACGTGTCCTTGGGCTTGGCTAAAAGAGAAGTGGAGTGGGACTGGGAGTAGCTAGACTTGTAAGAAAAAGACAAAGAAGATAATGGTAGAGATAGAGAAGTCGCCATGCGTTTACAAGAACCAAGACGCGCCGGTGGAAGCGCGTATGGAGGACCTTCTCTCTCGCATGACTCTGTCTGAGAAGATCGGCCAAATGACTCAGATCGAACGAAGCGTCGCTTCTCCTCATGTCATTACTCATTCTTTCATCGGTAATAGACACAAGTCACACAACCACTGACCGTTCTTTTCTTTTTTCTTTGCTTTGGTCAACGAATAAATTTTGTAATTTTGAAAATTATTTTGCAATTTAATTAATTCGATTTTTCTGTAAATAATTTGTCAGGGATTCTCTCTCGCGCTTTTTTTTGGTTCTCTATTAAATTTTGTGGTCCAATTTTTCACCTTCCGAATATATATCTAAATTTGCAATTTCTGTATTTTCCGATAATCCATGAAATTAGTTGTAATCTTCATGAAATTACAGGCAGTGTACAGAGCGGCGCTGGAAGTTGGCCGTTCGAGGACGCGAAATCGTCGGATTGGGCTGATATGATCGATGGTTTTCATCGTTCAGCGTTAGCGTCGCGTTTGGGAATTCCAATAATCTATGGCATTGACGCCGTTCATGGCAACAACAACGTCTACGGCGCCACAATCTTTCCGCACAACGTTGGTCTTGGCGCCACAAGGTTTGTTACTTTGATTACGCATTCGCTTTCACTTTGAGCAAACTAAGAGGAGAGAGGGACATAGAGTGATAGGGATTTGCATATAATCGGATTTAAACGTTTTAAAGCTTTTAAATTGAATATGCTTTTTGCTAATATTCAAGCATATTCAATTTTTTGGGGTCATTTTCTGATGATTTTGCTTCAGTTAGCTGTTGATTACACTGTATCAGTAGTAGCTCCAGGTGGCTATGATTAGAATCTGATTATGTTTAAGATATGTTTAGTTGTTGCTGATGTAATAACACATTAACACTCGTAGTTTTGTGTGGTAACTCTAACAGAGACGCAGATTTGGTCAGAAGAGTTGGAGCTGCAACAGCACTTGAAGTTAGAGCTAGTGGTGTTCATTGGACATTTGCTCCTTGCGTGGCCGTAAGTCCCTCACATATTGTTAAGATATTGGACTAATGATTTGTAAATTATTGAATGACATGTTTATTACTCACAGGTCTTGGGAGATCCAAGGTGGGGACGATGCTATGAGAGCTATGGTGAAGCTGCTGAAATTGTTTGTGAGATGACTTCGCTTATCGCGGGCCTACAAGGCGAGCCACCCCAAGAACATCCTAACGGTTACCCTTTTCTTTCAGGAAGGTATATATATACTTTATTTGAAAACATGTAATGCACTACACTATAATAAGCCTGTTGTAATTTCTTATGGATTTGTTCACTTGTTGATAGAAACAATGTGGTCGCGTGTGCTAAACACTTTGTTGGAGATGGTGGTACTGATAAGGGGATAAGCGAAGGGAACACCATTGCGTCATACGATGAATTGGAGAGGATACATATTGCTCCATATCTGAATTGTATTGCTCAAGGAGTCTCAACAGTTATGGCCTCTTTTTCCAGTTGGAATGGAAGTAGACTACACTCAGACTATTTCCTCTTAACGGAAGTTCTCAAACAGAAACTTGGTTTCAAGGTTGATTGAATATGAAAAAAGAATCTAAATAAGCTAGAGGTGTAGTATGCATTGAGATTGTTTAATTTTACTTTGGTTTTTGTCACTAGGGATTTGTAGTTTCAGATTGGGATGGTTTGGAGACGATTAGCGAGCCACAAGGTTCAAATAATCGTAACTGTGTTAAACTCGGGATTAATGCTGGAATCGATATGGTAATGAATGATTTACATCTTTCCTGAATGCTTTATATGAGGCAGAAGATTGTTAATCAAATGTTAATTGCAGGTGATGGTACCTTTCAAGTACAAACAGTTCATAGAGGATATGACAGATCTAGTAGAGACAGGGGAAATACCGATGGCTCGGGTCAATGATGCTGTTGAAAGAATACTTAGAGTGAAGTTTGTAGCTGGTCTCTTTGAACATCCTCTCACAGACCGGTCTTTGTTGCTTACTGTTGGTTGCAAGGTGAGTACTGCCACTATTCTAAGATGTATAAGAACATGATTGACTATGTTTCTCACGCCTGCAGGAACATAGAGAAGTGGCATGTGAAGCGGTTAGAAAGTCGTTAGTTTTGCTGAAGAATGGTAAAAATGCTGGTACACCATTTTTACCACTAGACCGCAATGCCAAGAGGATTCTAGTGGTTGGAATGCACGCAAACGATATTGGGAATCAGTGTGGAGGATGGACAAAGATAAAATCTGGTCAAAGTGGCAGCATCACAATTGGTAGCTAAATCGAGTTCTAATCGCAGACGCTATTAGATGATATCGGAAGAGTTAATGTGAAATGCTTATATATGTTTTCATTTTGAAATGTAGGGACGACACTTTTGGATGCTATAAAGTTAGCAGTTGGAGACAAAACCGAAGTGATCTACGAGAAAACTCCATCAAAGGTGACCTTAGCCTCGGGTGGAGGCTTCTCCTACGCCATTGTTGCGGCGGGGGAGCCTCCCTACGCAGAGATGAAGGGAGATAACTTGGAACTCACAGTACCTTTGAATGGTAACGATATTGTAACCGCGGTTGCAGAGAAAATCCCAACTCTAGTGGTCTTGTTCTCAGGACGGCCTATGGTTTTGGAGCCAACGGTTCTTGAAAAGACTGAGGCTTTGGTTGCTGCTTGGCTCCCTGGAACTGAAGGGCAAGGAATTGCTGATGTCATTTTTGGAGATTATGACTTTGAAGGGAAGTTACCAGTGAGCTGGTTTAAAAACGTTGACCAGTTGCCGCTAAAAGCTGATGCTAATTTGTATGATCCATTGTTTCCTCTTGGTTTTGGTCTCACTTTCAATTCCGGTTAGCTGGTTTAACTTTCACCGGTCTGATTGAGAATCGGGTTGAATAAAAGTTTAGTTCTTGAGTTAATCAAATGGGTAAAAGATTTATTTAACCAATTAATTAAGCATTTGAGTGGACTGTCACATCAGTGTGTCACGTCTCCTCCGGCTTGGTTAAGATAAAGAGTACTTGTAAGCAGAAGACGAAGAAGAAGAGTAAAACTATGGTAGTCAAGGAGGAATCATGCGTTTACAAGAACCCAGACGCGCCAGTGGAGGCGCGTGTGAAGGATCTTCTCTCTCAGATGACACTGCCGGAGAAGATCGGTCAGATGACTCAGATTGAACGCACCGTCGCTTCTCCAGCCGCCATTACAGATTTCTTCATCGGTACACACATCATTTTTCTATTCTTCTTCTTCAATTTTGACTTTACTTGCAATTTAGTTTTTTCGGTTACACAAATTAGTTAAGTCTTTGGATTTGGGGATTACAGGCAGTGTACTAAACTCCGGAGGAAGTGCGCCGTTCGAGAATGCGAAGTCCACGGATTGGGCTGATATGATCGACGGCTTTCAGCGATCAGCGTTAGCGTCGCGTTTGGGAATTCCAATCATCTATGGTACCGACGCTGTCCACGGTAATAACAATGTCTACGGCGCCACCGTTTTCCCCCACAACATCGGTCTCGGAGCCACCAGGTTTTTACCCTCTCTTTCGATTTAAGCAAACTACAAATTCTCATTAAGAATGAAGAAGAGAAAGATAGAGATTTTCATATAAGAAGTGTAGCTCTTAAAGCTTTCAAATTTGACAATAAGTAGTAGTTTTGGACTTCAGTGAATCTAATTGTGTTCAAGATCGATGCTTCTGTTGCAGCCATGTTGTGTTTGGCTGCTATTAATGTGATAACATTGGTAGTTCTTGTGGTAACTTTGTAGAGATGCAGATTTGGTGAGAAGAATTGGAGCTGCAACAGCACTTGAAGTAAGGGCTAGTGGTGCTCACTGGGCGTTTTCTCCTTGTGTGGCCGTGAGTCCCTTTTATAGATATAAATTTAACATAATGATTTGTAAATGTTGAATGGAAAGTTGTGACTTTACCTTTTCTGACAGGTCTTGAGAGATCCGAGATGGGGAAGATGCTATGAGAGTTATGGAGAAGATGTTGGACTTGTTTGTGAGATGTCTCGGGCCTACAAGGCAAGCCACCTAAAGAACACTCAAATGGTTACCCTTTTATTGCAGGAAGGTATTGAATAAATCACTACACTGTGATTTGATTTGTGTCTTTAATAGGTTTGATGTCATTTCTCATGGATTTGTTCACTGTGTGATAGAAACAATGTGGTTGCGTGCGCCAAACATTTTGTTGGTGATGGTGGTACTGACAAGGGCATAAACGAAGGTAACACCATTGCGTCATATGAAGAATTAGAGAAGATATATATTCCTCCATATCTGAAGTGTCTTGCTCAGGGAGTCTCCACGGTTATGGCGTCTTACTCCAATTGGAACGGAACTAGACTGCACGCTGACCGTTTTCTCTTGACAGAAGTTCTCAAGGAAAAACTCGGTTTCAAGGTTTGTGTAAATTTGATTGAATATAAACCACTGAAAAGTAGAAATAATCTTATATGTGTATGTATTAAGCTAATTTCCTTGTTAATGTTACCAGGGATTTCTAGTTTCAGACTGGGAAGGTTTGGACAGGCTTAGTGAGCCTCAGGGATCAAACTACCGTAACTGCATTAAAATTGCGGTTAATGCTGGAATCGACATGGTAGAGTCTGAAACCTGTATAAGAGATGATTCATCATAGCAAATGATCTTTATTGTCTCGGATAATTAAAGGAGCTAAGATTATATTCAATCTTATGCAGGTGATGGTACCATTCAAGTATGAACAGTTCATACAGGACATGACAAATCTGGTGGAGTCAGGGGAAATTTCGATGGCTCGGGTCAATGATGCTGTTGAAAGAATACTCAGAGTGAAGTTTGTCGCTGGTCTCTTTGAACATCCTCTCATGGATCGATCTTTGCTGCCTACTGTTGGTTGCAAGGTGAGCTCTCTTGTACTGAATGCCATTAACCAGAGTGCTGCCCCTATTCTAAGATGTTTCCATGCGTGCAGGAACACAGAGAGTTGGCGCGCGAAGCAGTTAGAAAGTCCTTAGTTCTGCTAAAGAATGGCAAAAATGCTGATAAATCGTTTCTGCCACTAGATCGCAACGCTAAGAGAATTCTAGTCACTGGAACACATGCAGATGATCTTGGATATCAATGCGGAGGTTGGACAAAGACATGGTTCGGTCTAAGCGGCAGGATCACTATCGGTAATTAAATCAATTGCCATATTGTTTGGAAAGGGACTCTAACTTAGCAGAGGCTATTAGATGTTGAAAAGTTCATCAATATGAGTCTATCTTTGTCTGAAAATGCAGGCACTACGCTTTTGGACGCCATAAAAGCAGCAGTTGGAGACAAAACCGAAGTAATCTATGAGAAAACTCCATCAAGGGAAACCTTAGCCTCTGGGGAAGGCTTCTCCTATGCCATTGTCGCAGTGGGTGAATCAACCTATGCAGAGACGATAGGGGATGACTCGGAACTCATCATACCATTTAACGGTAGCGACATTGTAACAGCGGTCGCAGAGAAAATCCTGACTCTGGTTATCTTGATCTCAGGACGACCTGTGGTTTTGGAGCCTACGGTTCTTGAAAAGTCGGAGGCTCTGATCGCTGCGTGGCTGCCTGGAACTGAAGGGCAAGGGATGAATGATGTCATTTTTGGTGATTATGACTTCGAGGGGAAGTTACCAGTGAGCTGGTTCAAACGCGTTGAGCATTTGCCGCTAGATGCTTATGCCAATTCATTTGACCCATTGTTTCCTCTTGGTTTCGGTCTCAATTCAAAACCGGTGTAACTTCAACGGTCTGATTGAGGTACGTAGACAATGGGGAAGTATCTATTAACATATCTTTCAAACAATGTTGTATTTGTATAAGCAAACAGTTAGAAAATAATATGTATAGTTGATGTGATGAGGAAGAAACTCAGATGTAAACTCTCCACATCGTATGACCAATCTCAAGTTGGTTTTTAACAAAGCTTCCTCTTAATGATGTGAACTCTCTTGCTCGTATGATAGCTCGTCTCTTGTCGTTGCAGTCAATATGCAGAGCAAGTTCTAAACACCAAAGTAGAGTTCTTGATTGAATGGATCCAAATCCAAATTTGAACTAATTCTACATAAGATATATGGAATCTTGAACTATGTGAACAGGATGGCAGTAGGATCTGAATTCACTTATCTATAGACCAAAGTAACAAATACAGTAGCTGGTAATTACAACAGAGTATTCATGAGTTTACACAAATGTCAGATCAAACTAGTTCTTCAGCCTACTTTTTCCGGATTTGCTAGTCTTATGGCTCCTTGTCGGAGTCAAATAGAATCTAAACAGACTATTCTCAAGGTTTTCTCCAGTGCATGTACCAACATTTGTGTTTCTCTGGTGAAGCTGATGACTTTGTATGCCATTAACCAATCCTTCGCACGAGCTTCTCCTGACCTCAACATTGTTCACAGATCCATGAAACAGACCATCACAAGAGCTTCTTCCACCTTCAAAGCCACTGACAATGTTAGCATCACTAAACACACCATCACAAGACTTTCTCGCACTTACGCTGTAGCTTTTCAAAAGCTTCTCACTAACACCACCATTGGTCTCTCCTTTACCAACTCTCCTAAGCTTTAACAGAGACTCAGCCAAAGAACCCTCTACCGCATTTCCTTCAAGTTTCAAACTTTGCTCGGCTTTGATTTCGTTCTTTGTCTCATTTTTTCTCTGTATCAATCCCCAAAGATTCCATCCCTTTGGCCATTTCTTCCTAGGTTTCTTTAACTCTACACTATCCTTATTCTTCCCCTCACCAGAAGCAATACAAATCTTTCCTTTAGAAACTAACTCTCTACTCTCTGGTTTGACATTTTTAATCGAGTACCAATTTGAATCCCTAAGTTCCTTCTCTGTAACTAATAACTTAGCACCATGAAACAAACCAACAGTTTCAGGTGATACCTTTGCATTCGAAATAGCTCTCAATTCATCAACCTCAAGCAATCCTTGTCTCTTAATCGAAACCGATCTATCAAAGCTTCTTCTTCGACGAGAATCCGAGTAATAGTTCTTTGTTTGAACTGTCCCACCTAGACTCTTCTCCTCTCTTTCTTCATCTTCAACATCAAATTTAGCTTTAACATTTTCAGTCACAGCAGATAATGGTATCGTCGACTTATGATACGTTTTTTCAATCAAGCATCCATCCCATGAAGCCCTAGGTTTCTCAAACGAGATCCTACCTCCATCAAGAGACAATCTAGGATCAACATCACACGAGTGACGTCCAATCATATTTCCGGCGAATCTGGAATCTGATTCATTATCTCTTCTCTTATCCTTGTGATGATTCAGTGAAAATTTCTTCAGCTTCCTACTCAAAACCGAAGCGATCTCCTTCAAATCTGTTCCATTGTTCTTCTTAATTTGATTTCCCCAATCTAGATCTATAAACTCCTTCATTGTCTTGTTCTCTCCACTTTCTACATTATCGATTTCTTCTTCTTCAACGATCTTCCTCGGCTTGCCTTCATCAAAACCTTTGATATATTCTCCATCGTAGTAATCTTCTTCCTCCTCTATCAGAGGCTTCCGGATCGAGCTATCAAGCCGTTCTTCGTCATCATCGACAAACAAATCGTGTAGAGAGCTTGCGCTTGACCTAGCGTCACACGATCTCCGTCGCGGCTGTTCTGAAACGGAGGCAGATGCGTTGCGTACGGAGTATGATCGAATACGACGGAGCTCAGGGGTCTGAACGGCGGCAGGGGAAGAAGACTGAGCCTTGATGGTGACGAGACGTTCACGGAGGCAGGAAGCGCAGAAACCGCTGGTAGGTTTAGCTGAAGGGTGACGGTGGCATAAGGAAAAAGAACGACGGCGATTGGTTTGTTTGACGTGGGCCATGGCTGATGAATTGTTCGTTGATAGCTTGCGGCGGTGACTTAAGTGAGACAGTGAGAGTGAAGTTTTTTTATGGGTCAGTCAAGTCTACTTTTAGGATCTAGTGTTTTTAGGGTCAAATATGTAAATTCCACTTCCTTAAACCCTTTTCTTCATTTTTCTATTTCTTTCCGTATTAAAATTGGGATGGAAAGTTGGAATTTGGAAAGTGGATATATTAACATACACTTTTTAATTACAAGTTATAAATTATGTATTGTTGGAGGTTATGATGATAATAAAGAATTGATGAAGCAATCCAAAACTTATGAAATATATTTAAGAGTTTGATTTTAATCGGGTGTAGATTGGTATGCTTGAATTAGAATTAGTTAAAACTTGAGTTAAAGTCCAATTTAAACCTAAATATTGATTGAGACTAAAAACATACTATGTTGTAGTTTTCAATCAGTTTATTGGCTTCTTTGTAGTTTTAATCAGTTGCTTTGTAATAAGAAGTTTGAGTTACTCCAACGAAATTTGGACATTTTATAGTGGAATTTCATGTTTATGGTT